>CM038680.1:117065009-117592653 GCA_021605205.1 Aegilops longissima
CCTTATTTCGACCGCCGTTATATAGCGGCACTATGCGAGGCGCCCTAGAAGCGGCTTGAAAACCAGCGGTGGCTGACCAACAAGGCGATTCGGACCGGATGGCGGAAGGAGGCGGCCTTGAGCGAAATATCGCCGCAAAGGTATAGCTCACAATTCAGTATTTGAAACAACGTTCTAAAGGCGTTTGAGTGCTCATGATTGTTATAGGAAAAAAAAGCGTCCGCCCGGACTGTAAGCGTGAAAGTTGTCAATCCAACCTCTACCGGCCAGGGCTCCGCACCTAGTCGGGAGGAAAGGCGGCGCAAAGCGCGAGCGGGCGTTCCTCCGACGGAGGATGCCGACGGACTATCGCCACCAAGTGCAGGGTGGAGAGTGCCCTGAATCACTGGCGCCGCGGACAGTATTCGTGTGCGTGCTTCTCCCCAGGCGTTGAATGCCTTTAACACGAGGGGCCGCACCTTCGTGCTGCTCAAGATAGTTTCACGAGCAGCGGGCGTATGTAAAAGACATACGGGTGAGAGAATTTAATAGTTGTATATGCGGTAGCCCCGAGACTTAAAGTAGTTATATTAACTGATTTAAGGATCATATGAACTCTGAGGATCTTACGAGAAGAATACCCATTGTCTCGGGAGTTGCAAGAGTGCAAGGCCCAACTTGAGGCCGCATATTACAGCGGGAGGAAGCATGGGACCTCTCCAGTAGCATTATTTGAGAAAGATAAGTAGCATTTAGCAGTTGCACAAGTCTAAGCGGCGTTGCAGGTGCTGCGGACAAGATCCGGACAGGCAAGAACCTGCGCCAACTAAAAGGCGGCGAGAGGTGCTGCATAAGGTGCAGCATGAAAGGAACAAGCTCGGGATGCCCATTCCTAGCTTGGAGAAAGAGCTGAAAGCGTTGAGGGCGAGCTGTCGGGCTCCATTAAGGAGAATCAGCGGCCGTCGCGGCATATATAGTAAGTGCTTGGCGAACTCCTTTGAAAAGAAAGAGTTCGGCGAGAAGTCAATTGTGAGAATATATACGTAGAGTATGCTCACAGAGTGCGCCCTGCGGAGAGATGCCCGTAACAGCGGGTGATCAACTTCCCAGTGCTGCAATTGATCGAGCGAGTTGGCGGGCTATGGCTGGCGTCATCCGAGGCGTTATGGCCAGCCTTCTCCGTGCCGAGGTCTTGGGGAGCTTGCGGGCTGCTGAGGAGAGTGCGGCTTGGCGCTTCCATGTATGGAAGATTCGGCCTGCCGCCAAGGTGCCAGGAGGCTGGGCCATAGTAAAGGCAGCGGTACAAGAGGCGGATCCCAACCACATGGCCGAAGTCGGACCTGTGGGGCCCGATGGGAAGGAGATCCCTGTGAGTTTAGTATACGGCCAAGTTGATTGGCCGCAAAATTTTCCCAACAGAACTGTAAATTAGACAGCTGTTAGGCGGGATTGAACAAGAATACAATCGGTCGATTTGACAATGTATTGTAAAATGACATACAGAATGCCTTCTAGCGGATTGTAGATCGTTTGTCTTTGCCGACCTTTTAACCCGACCTCGGGACCCTAGAGTCCGGGTGTGTCGAATACCCTCTCGGCTATGAAACAACGGGGGTATGCATGGAGACCAGGCATAGGGGTCATCGGTGCTTTATCGGACAAGTGCCCAACTAGTTATGTTATATTACATGGTTAGTAAAACATCTTCGGGAGAATAGTTCCGTTAAGGGTTCCTTTCCTCACAGGGGGTGGCATGCCCTAAAGTGCATGTCGGACTGCGAATAAGCAGAATACATCAGGGGCAGATAAATAAGTGGATAAAAATCATCTTTTAAGTCACCGACCGAATATTCCCTTAAACGCTAGCTTTCGGCTTCACCAGTCTGAGGTACACATCCGGCTGACTGGCGATAACAATCGCGAGGTGCTCCCTTTACCTCCTAGCCGAACAATCGGGGCGTGGGGTAAGCACAGGAGCCAGCAGCCCAGCTTGGCCAAAACTTAAGTCATATCGATGCATATAATGGTGAATAAAAGGTACATGTGGAGGCTTGACACATGTGCTGGGCATGAAAGCCGTATAAGTAAGCTTACGGTAAAAAGCCCCAGGTATAATGAGTGCGGATAGCACGTCAATTCTGTATAAAAGTTGCGCAATTAGGCCAACACAAGGCTTGGATGAATAGGGTTGAGAAGAAAAAGAGAAACAAATGGCAGCTGAAATAAAAAAAAAATTGGGCCAGGGGAAAGGGCGAACTCTTAGTCGGTGCTAGGCATAGAATAAATCGAGGCGGGCTCGTTCCATGGGTTCGGCTCGAGTCGGTTATCAATGCATTTAAATGAGCAGTGCGCTCCGCGGTCAAGACTTGATCGATGATGAAGGGCCTTCCCATTTGGGCTTTAGCTTGTCCTTTTTCTTGTCCGTGGCGTAGAACCAGTTCGCCAGCGTTGTAAGTCTTGGCCCGTACTTCTACTGCTTTGGTATCTTGAGCCTGCTGTTGATAGAATGCGGAGCGAGCCTTGGCGACGTCGCGCTCTTCCTCAATGTGTCCAAGCTGTCCTGCCGATCCAACTCGACTTCTCTTTCTTCGTACATGCGCTTTCGAGGTGAGTCATGAATGATGTCGCGAGGCAAAACTGCCTGCGCCGTATACCATAAAAATGGTGTGAATCCGGTAATGCGGTTAGGCGTTGTCCGCAGCCCCAGTACAAAGTCGAGCTCCTCTACCCGGTCGTGTCGATTTCGTGAGGACCGCACTAGTGCGGGTTTGATGCCGCTCATTATTAGACCATTTGCTCGTTCCACTTGACCGTTGGTTTGAGGATGATAGGCGAAGCATAATCGAGCTTGATGCCCATATTTTTTGCACCATGTTTTAACCTCGCCGGCGGTGAAGTTCGTGCCGTTATCGGTGATGATCTTTGTGGGGACACCATAGCGGTGTACTACCCGGATATAAAGTCTATCAACTGGTCCGGACTCTGCCGTTTTAAGCGGCTTGGCCTCTATCCATTTGGTGAATTTATCCACCATGACCAATAGGTACCTTTGCTTGTGGGTTCCCCCTTTAAGTGGTCCAACCATGTCAAGCCCCGGACCATGACGGCCGGGTAATGGGTATAGTTTTGAGGCGGTGGGTGGCATATAGCTCTGATTAGCAAAGAGTTGACAACCGGCGCATCTTTGGACTAGGTCTGTGCATCTGCTCGGGCCGTCGGCGATAAAATCCTGTCGAATGCCTTTCCTACAAGGGCCGAGCTGCGGCGTGGTGTCCGCCTAATCTGGCATGAATTTCAGCCGGGAGGTTCCGCCCTTCCTCTTGGAGATACACCTTTGAAGGACTCGGTTGTGCTTTTCTTATAAAGTTCTCCCTCATAGACCTTGTAGGCTTTAGACGCGGACAATGCCGCGGGCCTCATTTTGGTCTTGGGCAGCTCCTGCCTAAGCAAGTAGGCGAGAATGGTTACTGTCACGGGCAATTCTGCCATTATGTAGTAGGCGGATGGTGTTATGTCATCGGCTTTGAAAGCGCGGTTGGCGCAGCTTGTTCGGTTTGTTAGTTCCGGACTCCTCTTCCCATAATACTGGATGGCTTGAAGAGCCGTTCAGGAAAGATATTAGGAGGGACGGCGTCGCGTTTGGCGCCAATGCGTGCCGATCGTCGGCGCTTGGTTATTATCGAGGCGGCGTGATGGAATTCAAGTCCTTGAACCGGTGACATTTTAGGACAGCGTTGCGATATGCTGCCATTTTCAGATCTTTGGCGTCGAAGTCTCCGTTTATTTGGGATATTGCGAGGTTTGAATCGCGCACCTCTAGGCGTGGAATGCCCATGGAATTGCCATCCGGAGACCATGTAAAAGGGCCTCGTATTGACTGCGTTGTTGGAGTCCGTGTACATTATTTGAAGTACATATTGGACTGTGTCTCCGGTCGGGGGCGTCAATCTGCGCCAGACCCGATCCGGCCAACATTTTAGAGCCGTCGAAGTGCATAATCAATTGGAGTATCGCCGTATTCTTTAGGGAGTTAAACTTTGGTCCATTCAGCGACAAAGTCAGCCAATACTTGTGACTTTATAGCTGCCGAGGTTTGTAAGATATATCAAATGGTAAGAGCTCAATGGCCCATTTGCAATCCTGCATGTCGCATCGATTGTTTATAATGTCGTTAAGTGGTACTTGAGGCCTTGTTATCGAACACTCTTGAAAGTAGTGTCGAACTTCGGGATGCCATGAACACGCGTATGCTATCTTCACGATAGTGCAGATAGCAGGACTTGCGGGGGTTAACACGATGAATCGTAGTATACTGGTTTTGAAGGAATTTATGTCCTTCTTTTCTCGTTCGACAGCGACTACTGCGCTTACAACATGATGTGTAGCTGCGATGTATAACAACATTGGTTAGCCCAGGTTGGGCATAGCGGGACGGTTGTTGCCAATATGGCCTTTATTTCTTGAGTCGGAGGTGGGCATCCGTCCACTCGAAGTGTTGATGTGCTGAGGAGGCGATAGAGGGTAATGCCTTTTCTCCTAGGCGGGAGATAAAGCGGCTTAGAGCGCTCGCATCGATCAATTTTGTATTTGCTTGAGGTCTTTTGGGATATCTAGCTGTGTGAGCTCGGATCTTGGCTGGATTTGCTTCAATTCCTCTACGGATCGATGAAGCCCGGCAGCTTTCCAGTAGTGCGCCCGAAACACATTTTCGGTTCAGCTTGATGTCATATGCTCGAGGCTGTCGAATGTGAGCCTCAAGTTGTCTACTAGAGTTTTGGCGTGTTTAGTTTTGTGACTCGTCGTCTCGTATCACCTCTACTATTTTGTCGATCTGGTTAGCGGACATGTACGAATCATGCGCTGATATATTGCGCGGCGTTTTTAAGTCGAAGGGCATCGTGTTGAAGCGAGAATGGTCCATATGGAGTAATGAATGCCGTTGCGACGATCCGCTTCGCCATCTTGATTTGATGATAGCGGAGTGTCGTCCGGAAGCACAATGAATCATGCCCTGCGGTGGCATCGATGATTTAGTCGATCTTGGGGGGAGGAAGGATCCTTCGGCGGGCCTTATTTAGGTCTTTGAAATCGACACATAAGGCGCGGTTTGTCCTTCTTTGGTACCATTACCAAGTTTGCTAGCCTATCCGGTGCTTAATGTCTACGATGAATCCGGCTTCCAATAGTTTGGCTAGCTCTTCTCCCATTGCCTGTCTTTGGGTTAGGAAAATCGTCGAAGAGCCTGTTTGGTGGCTTGAATCCTTTAGGATGTTTATGCTGTGTTACCCAATCTGCGTGGGATTCGGGCATATCAGAGGGTGCGAGCAAAATGTCTAATTTTCGAAGGAATTCTCGTAGTCTGGCGTCTATATCGGGGTTCAATTGTGCCCGATGGAGGCCGTCTTCGTAAAGTCCGTTAGGTGGACACTGGAATTTGACTATTTCATCCGCTGGTTTAAAGAGGTGGACTTGGATCTTTTATCAAGTATCACATCGTCCCTTTTCACCGTGGGCGCATCATGATGAGTTCTTGACGCTAGGGCTTGGATAGTGCCTCGAGGGCTAGTCTGACTGTCTTATTTTCGGTGCGCAGTGCTATGTTGGGATCACTAGCGAGAGTGATAATTCCGTTGGGACGGGCATTTTAAGCTTCATGTACCCATAATGGGGTATAGCTTGAAAAATTGTGAATGCCTCTCGTCCTAATAAAGCATGATATCCGCTGCTGAATGGAGCCACTTGAAATGTGACCTCTTGGACCTGTAATTGCCCGGCGGGCGAACACTCGTCCGGCGTGATTTTTCTGTGCAGCATGCTTCCGGTAGGGATTATTCCTCTAAAGGTTGTGCTGCTTCGCTCAATGCGGTTCAGTCTATTTCCATTTTTGGAGGGTTTCCTCATAGATGAGGTTTAGTCGCTGCCGCCATCCATGAGTACCTTAGTAAAGCGGCAAATCTACTATTTGAGGACCAATGCGGTGGTGCCGGGCAGTTGAATTTAGGTTAAATCTTTGGCATTGAAGGTAATAGCCGTGTCGCTCCATGGATTTATTGTTGCTACTTGGTAGACTTGGCAAGGTTGCGGAGTTATCGTTTTAGCATGTTATTGGATCACGAAAGTCTAGAAGCTATTAACACTTGTCTTGGTGTTCTTGGGCTGGGATTACGAAGCTAGGAGCTCTTAGCCACTTTTGGCCACTGCCGTAGTATCCAACATGCTCGAAGGCTATGAGTTGGAGTGGCACCCTCTGCGCTATGAATTTTGCGAGGTCCGTTTAACCAGCCCTCGATCTTTGTTCCGTACCCTTTAGGGGTTTTGGTTTTGATATTCAGCCCGGTGCTTGATAACGATGCCCTTTGGTTCCGGACTAGGCATGTATTGGGACGGATTATCTAAAATTTACTTCGGTTTTCAGCGCTTTCCATCGCTGCAGTACTTTTGTCGATGGTCTCCAAGTCAACAAAGCGTGTAATGTCATGACGACTTATGGCGTTTAGGATTCCCTTGTCCGTGCAATTATTGCGAGAAGCTGAGATTGCGTTTTCTCTCGGCGGTCCTTTATCACTGTCCATAACGGGAGAATCTGGCCCGATGGTGATGTCTTGTCTCAGCGGGCTCTTGCCGTATTAGAGTTAGATCGCATATATGCAGGCGGGTGGGTGGAACTAAGTCAGGAACCCTACCCATCTCAAGGCTCGAAGGCGAGAAGTTTCCAATTTTGGAAGCTTGGATTTACGGATGTTGTCCAGCAGTGCAGTCGATGCGACTTTAAGTTCAGCGTTTGATCGAGGCCCGTCCCTCGCGGGAATCCAGCATGGGGGTTCGAGGATCGGACATGACTAGTTTTCAATATGGGAGAAGCGTCGCCGCATTGTTCCTCTACCACTGCAGCGTGGTGGGTGACACAGGAGAGTTAATTTCTCTCGGATCGATTTTAAGCCCGATCTGATCGTGATGCTATGGCGACTCCCGAGCGGCGTCACGATCAAGAGCTCGTTCTGGACGAGCTCTATTGGATCCAGCCGCTCGGCGATTCGAGCTGGCGTGAAAATTGCTTTTGGCGACTTGAGAGGTCGTTGTTGAAGCGATGGCGGACGGCGGTCATAAGAAAACCACCTAGCGGATAGTTTGGCGGCCAAGGCTCCTTAAGTGAAAATACCGTCCTTGAAGGCGGGAGGAGGCATCCTTCCTATCGGTGGCGGCTGGAAGGAACTCTCAATGAAAGCACCAATGTCGGTGTCAAAATCGGCGGATCTCGGTAGGGGTCCCGAACTGTGCGTCTAGGCGGATGGTAACGGAGACAAGGGACACGATGTTTACGGAGTTGGGGCCCTCTTTATGGAGGTAAAACCCTCGTCTGCTTGATTGATATTGATATTGTGGATGTTTACAAGAGTGGATCTACCACGAGATCAAGGAGGCTAAACCCTAGAAGCTAGCCTATGGTATGATTGTAAGGGTTGTTGTGATTGTTGTCCTCGGACTAAAGCCATCGGTTTATATAGACACGGAGAGGGCTAGGGTTACATAGAGTCGGTTACAATGGTAGGAGACCTACATATCCGTATCGCCAAGCTTGCCTTCACGCCAAGGAAAGTCCCATCCGGACACGGGAAGTCTTCAATCTTCTATCTTCATAGTCTTGGAGTCGATTCGATGATGATAGTCCGGCAAATGATAGTTCGGTGATGATGGTAGTCCGGCTATCCGGACACCCCCTAATCCAGGACTCCCTCACCCTTCATGGCCTGTTCGGCGACCTTGTGGAGCTCGACCAGCTGCTTGAGCTGAGTCGCTTAGGAACACCGGATGTCGGCCTCGGCATACTAAGACCAGAACACCTTTTCCGTTGAGCTCCCTCACAGGCGCGGTAGAATCGGCAGCATCGGGCCTTTTCTGAGGCAAATCTGTGAATGCTCTGGAGAGCTCGAATCCGGGTAAGTAATAGGTAATTGACTTTTACATTCTTGCTGTGCATAAAGAATCCCTTACCCGCTGCTATCTTCTTTAATGATTCCACTTCTTGGAGGGCTTTTTGGGCTTCGGCCTTTGCAGCTTTGGCACTCTCAAGAGCCGAGGCAAGCTCGGACTCTCGGGTCTTCGAGTCACGCTCCAGACCCTCGTGTTTTTTCACAAGAGCCTGGAGCTCTTAACGCACCTCCGCCAGCTGCGCCTCCCCCTTCTCTCGCTCGGTCGCTCTGCGGCCGCTTTGCTTTCGACCACGGACACCGCTGCCTTCAAGGTCGCCACCTCGTTCATGGCCCCTGCAGTACCCATGTTATTCCTGTTATTTTTTGCAACCTAAACCTTCCTATAAGGTATTTTAATTAATAAGGTATTACTTACCTTCCTTGTCCTCGAGCTGCTTCTTGGCTTGGCGAGCTCGTCCTCGGACCGCTCGAGGCTCTGCTTCAATGCATTGACCTCCATGATCGGTCTTGGCGAGAGGTCAGCGCAACTGCATTCCCATATTGACATACTTATGTTAGACTCCTGCGTATATCTTTTTAGATCCTTAGTTCGGCTTTTCTTTCCGAACATCGAACTAAACATCGAGGCTCTCTGTCTATCGGTAATATTTTACATACTCTAAACTTACCTCAAAGCTGTTAGAAGGCGGTGTGGGCTTGGTCAGCCCGCTCTTGGCGGACTGAACTGTCCGGATCACGCACTCATAGCAGTCACGGTGCTCCTCCTCGATGGGCTGTTAAGCGCCTCCGATGCTATCCGGTGCCTCGGTTGGGCGGAGGACACGGCGTCTTCCTTCTTGCGAAGGACCGCTTGCGGACTCGGGAACCTTGAAGGTTCGGCATGGAGTCGGACAAGGTGAGGCTTAGAAGCCCTGGGTGCTCGCCCCCGCGCTGGAGTGCAGGAGGTTGCCTTGCAGGCGCCTCCTGCGCCACTTCCTCTTGACCAAGCCCCTCTTGGGGCCCCCACCCTGGCGTCGTCCGCGGCGTGAGTGAGGCGGTCGAGTGAAGTACTCTCCATTTCCAGCGAACCCGAGGACCCTTTCGTTGAAGCGGAGAACTACGCCCTTAGGCGGGCTGCATGATTGTTCGACATTAGAGAACACTATGCAATAATGAAAAGCCATGGGTATTGGACACTTACGATCTCGCCGAGGCTTGGCCCTTGTTGGCCAATCCTCCTCGTCGTCGTCGGCGTTGGTGGAGAAATCCGGAGGAAGGTTCTTCCTTCTTGGACCCTCCGGCCTCCCGGTTAGGCGGCCTTCCTTTTCCTCTCCTCCCCGAGAGAGAAACTCTTTCCTCCTCCTCATCCTCGGGAGAAGATTACGCTTGAGAATCGGCAGCACTGGCGTCGGGAGCTCCTTGAGTTCCGTGGCCTCCTTCTTAGCCTTCTTCTCCGGCACCACATGGGGTGCGGAGCAGCCTTCCGTCAATTAGGCGTCCGCTGGGTCTTCAGCAAAGGCCGGACGAGTTAATCTGTCGGACGTCTTGACCGATCTGTCAAAGATTAGGGAGTTTTAGATCCCACATAGAGTCAATCTATGAAAAAGAGTCCGTAAAGGTAAAATAACTTACCTGCGGCTTGACCTTGCGAAATTTGTATCCATGATCTTGATCGCGGATGAAACCTCGGCGCCTTGAACAACACCTTCGGGCATCTTCCTCGTAGTGTTGAAGAGCCTTTTAGAGTCGAGTCTTTGTTTGGATCGAACTCCACAATTTGAAGGCCCGTTGTTGGCATGGGAGAATCCGGCGGATGAGCATCACGGATTCGTTGACAAGCTGAGATTCTTGTCCACCAGGTTTGGAGCGCATGTTTGGAGTCCGGATGTCTCGTCCTAATTCCCCACGTCCGGCCGTCTCTTTCCATGATGAGAGCCGTGTGGGAAGCAGATCTGAATCGGGGCCACCGCCCATTTGGGGTGTGTGACTTCGGTGATATAGAACCACCCCCTTTATTGTCTCCACAAAGGAGCCCTCGAGCCATAGAACTTTGGCCATCTTGCCAACCATGGCGCCTCCGCACTCCGGCAATGACCGCCCACTACCTTGGCCGGACGTTGAAGATCTTCACCATAAGCCAAAGTGGGGCTGGATGCGAGAGGAAGGCCTCGCACACGACGATGAACGCCGAGATGTTGAGGATGAAATTTGGGGCCAAGTCGTGGAAGTCCAGGCCGTAGTAGAACATGAGCCCGCGGACAAATGGGTGAAGTGGAATACCTAGTCCGCGGAGGAAGTGGGGGAGAAACACCACCCTCTCATGGGGCACAGGGGTTGGAATGAGCTGCCCGCGTTGGGCAGCTTTGTCTTGATGTCGCGCGGGCAAATATCCGGCCTCCGCAGTCTTGTGATGTGCCCCTCCGTGGCGGAGGAGGCCATCCACCTGCCTCCGCTCGACATGGTTGGAGAAGGTTGAGGTGGGATGTGCGGACTTAGGCGCTGGAGCTCGAGTCTTGTGAAATGGATGAGCAAAGGAGGAAGAAGGCGTGGGTGAAAAAGGTGGATCCTTATCCCTTATATGGAATGAGGAAGACTATCGTCCCCACCAACTTAGTAAAACTACGCTTATCTCCCAAGCGCCGTAATAAATGGCGCGGATGGGTTACCCGTCCGTATTGATGAGAATCACGGAATAAGGGGCACGATCTATGCTTTGATAAGATGAGCGAAACCGCCTCGCTAAGCGCTGAGGTGGAGCGATGAAAGCGATTCATATAAAGGCTGGCCGTGGTGTGATGTCACGCCGTGGAATACGTTAGCAAATCTGTGCAAAAGTTATTCTCTCTACGGTTGTATGTGGAACTTGTTTTGCGAGCGGACACTATCTGTTGTTCAAAACCTTCTATGAAGTATTCGGAGGAGGAACCCGCCTCATAATGCGAAGACAATCAGCGCATGAGGACTCGTCGTCATTGAAGCCTGGTTCGAGGGGCTCTTGAGGAGTCTGGACTAGGGAGGTGTCCATATAGCGAACTATCATCACGGCGGACTCCAAGATTATGAAGATACAAGATTGAAGACTTAGTCCCGTGTGCGGATGGGACTTTCCTTGGCGTGGAAGGCAAGCTTGGCGTCTGGATATGTAGATCTCCTACCATTGTAACAGACTACGTGTAACCCTAACCTATCCGGTGTCTATATAAGCAGGAGGGTTTTAGTGCATGGGACGAACAACAATCATACCATAGGCTAGCTTCTAGGGTTTAGCCTCTATGATCTCGTGGTAGATCTACTCTTGTACTACCCATATCATCAATATTAATCAAGCGGGAGTAGGGTATTACCTCCATCGAGAGGGCGAACCTGGTAAAAACATTGTGTCCCTTATCTCTTGTTACCATCCGCCTAGGCATAGTTCGGGACCCCCTACCGAGATCCGCGGTTTGACACCGCAGCGCCCCTTAGGTGTCCGTTACTTTATCGGGGGCGGCAGCGAGGCCCGTCCGTTCATCGCTGCTCCATCTTGCTCCAACACGCGTCGAGGCCAGCAGGCATGCAACACCATGTAGGTGGCAGGCTCTTGAGGTGGTGTCTGGTAGGGTCTTCACGAGATTTGCATGCCACCATGTAGGTGCTTGCTTGGCTGGCTGGAAGCCGCATGTTGCCGCGCAGGTGCCTGCCCGGTTGGTTAGGCAGGAAGTTGTTATGGGAACGACGGTGGAGTCTTGGCAGATGCGGGCCTGGTTGTGTCCTCACAGATGACTTCGGCAAGGGCCTTGCCAGGGCCCCGACAAGGGTCTTGCCGCGGCGTCGTGGTCGTCCCCGGCAAGGATCTTTCCGGGAGTCTCGTGGATTTCCTCGGCTAGGATCCCGCCGAGGATCGTCGTCTTATGGTCCTCATCTGATCTTGTGTGTTTATGATCTTGACAAAGATCTGCATGCCACCACAGAGGTGCCTCTCCGAGCCTTGATTCCAATGTGGTTGTTGGAACCCTCGGGCCCAAGGGTGGCTCACTCTGCTGATGTTGGGCAAGTTGCCCCGGCAAGGGTCTTGCCGGGGTTCTTGAACCGCCCGGCAAAGGTCTTGCGGGAATCCCCTCGCCCTCTTGCTCCTTGTGTCTGGCTTCCCTCTTCGCCCTACTTAGTGTGGCCATGGGGCGTTCCATTGCCCGTGCACAAGTAAAGGGGTTAAAAGGAGTGCCCCTACTTTTGTACACCGACATTCCGCAGGGGCGGCCTTAGCCCTGCTGGAGGCCGCCCACTACCATGTCGAGGCCGTCCACACCCAGGTCGTGGCGGTCACCACACAAATCGAGCAAGCTTCTCGACATTGGTCGGCAACCCACGGCGAAGAGCTGTGTCGCCGAGAGAGTTGAGCAACCGTCCATTCCTGCGTTGCATCCTTGCCACAGCCAGACCCTTGAGCCCACATGGCGTCCGCCCACCCAGCTCGGCGGCCTTTTCCAAAGATCTGGCGGACACGAATGGTGAGATGCTTGCAGTATGGTGCAATTGATGCCTGAGCCCCTTCCCGGAGACCGTCGAGTAGCTGAGCTGGACATGGGCGGCGGAGAGATCGTGAGCACCAGCCGTAATAGTACTCTCTTTTTGTTTAATTAAGAGTGCCAATATTTAATTTGTTAGAGTAATGTTTAGGTCAGCTAGCTCTGTTTAATTGCTGAATCTGCTCGATTAAGTTAGTCTCCTTTGTGTACCCAAATTAGGCAATGATGTGGATGATCATTGTAACCGAGAAATCGAACCAAAATTTCGGCGTTCAAACTCAACACACACGGGTTAAGCTATCTGAATTGTTTGTGATGTTCACATATAGTACAGTTCTGAATAAGGGACCATGTCGATGACACTTTCTTGGCGCATGATTTTTTGGCTGAAGCGATTCCAAATTTTCGGCTTCCGCGGAAATATCTACTTCCCCGCCCCCTCCCCCGTACCAAAAGCCACATTTCCCCTCTTTTCTCCTTCCTTTCCAAGTTGAAACCTTCAATCCTTGCTTGCAGCGCCGCCGCCTCCTCGCCGGTGACCCTCCTTCATGCACCTCGGCCTCGCCTATCCAGGCAGGTAATCCACACCCGACCCCCATCCTCCTCCTCCTTCCACATCCCACATGCCCCTACCGCCGGCGCGAGCGCGACACCTTCCACCCAAATCACCGACCCCTCCACCAAATAAGTGCCGACCTAAGCCATGGTGCACGGAGTATAGCCAGGACCTCAAGGAGCATTTGGCAGCGGAGAAGCAAATCGCGGCCGCACGCACGGATGAGGTCGTGATGGATGCCATTCGTGCCGACCCCCAGATCTTGAAGGAGCACCTTGCCATTTGCTAGCTACGTCGGTTAAGCATTCTCGGTTTACCCGTTGTGTGTACTGCTCCTGCCTTTCCTTCACAAATTCTAGTGAATTGTGCTATCTAATTTTACCATGCAATCTGTTGCTCTAGTGTATATGTTCTATATGTCGTGCAGTATGGTGCTCACTTATTAACTGTTTTGTTAATTAGTTGTCGTCTTCAGTTAACTGTTTGGTTCAATTCTACAAATGTGATGTTCAATTATTCAGGCCGCAATTTTGTATTGTCTTCCATGTGAGAAATAAATAGAAATTATCTTTACAAAATTGTGGGTGCATTCCGTTATTTTATACCATGTGAGGAATAAATTGAATTTGGCTATAGTAAATACATGAGAAACAAATACAATTGCTACAATTGGTTGTAGTTAACTGTTTGGTTAACTGCCTGATCTTCTATTAGGAGTATGTTATATTTTGCAATGTGGTGCTCAGTTAATGTTTGGTTCATTTGTTGTGATGTCTAGTTAACTTCTTGGTTCAATGTTATATTGTGCAATGTGGTGCTCAGTTAATGTTTACGTTAATTTGTTGTGGTGTTTAGTTAACTGCTTGGTTCAATTACGGGCGTGATGTCCAATTGTCGTGGGTAGAATTTTGTATTGTTGTGCATGTGAGGAATAAATCGAATTTGGCTGCACTTAATACATGAGAAACATTTACAAGTGCTATATTTCCTAGTTCTTAATCATGCTTGGTTTGGGTAAATGGGTTTTCCTGTGGCTTGAATTAATTTGATGAATCTGCAATGTGATTATTTTTCATCAACATATTTCTTGATAGCATCACGAACCCTTACTTAACGTGATGACTAACTACCTTATATGTGTTGCGAGGAAACAATGGGAAGCACTTAGGTTTACAATCGAGGTTAGCACATGCATGGTCCGTTGTCTAATAGCACATTATTGTGCAATTGCAGGAACCATTCTAATATTTAGGTTTTTAACAATTTGTTCTTGCACATGTAGGTCCCTCTTGTCGGAGGTTTTGACCTTTGTTCGATCCTTTTGCATATGGGGAAATGAGTTGTCCATGAATATCAGTCAAGTCAAGAAACTCGAGAAAGATTGTTAGGATAAAAAAATTAGCGACAAAAAACAACAAGATCTTTGTGTGCACAATGAAGAATACATCAGTTCACTACTGAGGATGGTACTAACTATTATACCTTGCCTTTTAATTCCTTTGCCCCATTTCCAATATTTGGAAGATATTTATGCACATCCTTGTTTTCGAGCATTTCCAAAGTAGTTCAGCGATGATTACCCTCAACACTACAAAAAATACACTTAGTGATGATACATGTTTGTCCCACGGATGGGTCGCGTTTTTGTCATGCATGTACATCCATGACAAATTTATGAGAATCAAGATAGTCATACATGTTTGTCGTAGAAGTGTTCCATGACATTACCAAAATTATCATCACGGAAGTGTCCACTTCCATGACGATAAATCGCGCGTCACAGAAGTGCTTTCATCAAGGGTGACCGACACGTGGTATCCACCGTAACGGAACACCGTTAAGCTATCGGGTCTGGTTTTGGATCCGATAACCCGTTAACAGCCCCGACCAATGGGAAATTTCCACGTGTAAAATTCTTATTGGCTGGACGAAACACATGTCAGCTCGTCAGTGGGTCAGATAGGCGCCTATGATACGTCGACACGTGGCACGGCCCAACAGAGGCCAACTCTTGTGAAAAGGCCGGTGTTTGACTTGGTAAAAAGGTGGCGGGCCGGCCCATGGAAAGCCTATTAACGGCCTGTTTGCATATAGCCCATTTATAGCCCGCTAACCCAAGGCCCGTTCGCCCTATTCGAATTAGGCGATGGCGTCATCTGGGCCTTCAATATGATTCAGCCCGTTTTCACCGGCCCATGTATGGCCCATGGCGTCTTCGGCCCATATGAGGCCCTATGTAACTTTGGCCTATTAACGGTCCGTGGTGGCGGCCTGATGAGCGATGTATCACTTTACACCCACTAACGACCCGTGATGGCGGCCCGTAAAGAATAGTGTATCACTTTATACCCATTAACGGCCCGTTATTTCGTTGGGCCATTTCAGCCCATGTTATCTTCGGCCTTCTCGAGCCCATTTATTCTTGGGCTCATTTCCGCATTGTTTACTTATGGCCCGTTCTTGTCATTTTACGCTTGTGGGCCAAATTCAGCCCGTGGTTCTGATCGGCTCGTTTGTGGTCCGTTAATCGTTGGGCGTTTTCATAGCTTCATCAAATACAGCCTATTAACGATGGCCCGTTATGGTCGGCCCATGAGCGGACGATTCAACTCTAGCCCGTTCACGGCCATAATCTGACTGTTATTGGCCCATGTTTGTCAATCGATCATATTGCCCGTATAAGGCCCATTGATGATACAGACCCGTAGAAGGCCCATTGTTTCTCTGACCCATGAAACCCATTGTTTCTCGGCCCATAGAAGGCCCTTGTTTCTCTGACCCGTAGGAGGCCAGTGTCACTCTGATAAATATTAGCCCATGGTTATTGTAGCCTAGTTTTAAAAATAGGTTATTGCAGCCACTAGCAAACCGTGAAAAAGAAGCGCAATGACTACAAGCAAACAAATAAACAAGACAACAAGGAAATAAATAAGCAAGCAACTTACGCTAGGCTATCACGGCTATCACACATATTACATCCTTTGGGCATCAAAGTTAGCCACGATTGCAAATAAGCGCGACAAAAGAATATACAAAGCGAGAAGCACTTGAAGGCACTAGGCACGGCGGTCGGGCCCCCAGACAACTGAAGAAGCTTAGTAGACCTCAGTTGTTGCAACTATAGATGCATCAACACTAGATTTAAGGCACGATGGTGCGCATGGCAGTCCTCTGACATCTTCATTGCATCTTTGACTTCAAGTCGGAGCTGAGCTGAAGCAAGCCTTTCCGCTTTAAGTTGAGGCGAAGAAGTCGAACTGATTGAGGCAACAAGCTACAGAGGTTGTCTCACACCTGCTGGTGAGTAGCTTCAACTCCTTTGTCTTCATCAAGACAAGACCTTGGGGTCATCTCGCTGTCCTCAAGATGGTTTGGCTCACTATCTTCCCTAAAGTTCTGCTGGCGTGAGAGATCTGAGTGCGAAAAAGAAATAAGGAGACACGTAACAGGTTTCACAATTATATAAGCAAATAAATGGATCTGTTACGCATAAGGAACATGTTTTACAACTACAATTTGAAAGCTGGTAGTTGTTGCAAACATCAATCAGATGTAAACAGCAAAGCAAACAGCGAGTGGAGGAAATGATGCCTATCCAAATCTATACTAGAACAAAGTTTGAAGGCTTGAGAAGGATGAACTTACATTACATGTTAACACGGGCTGGACAAAGCCCTTCTCCATGTTGATGGAAGGATAATTCAATAAATTCCCCAAAGAAAATTCTTTATAAGCATTGCCATTATTCTACATTTTGCAAACAGTAAATATAGATCAAATAATATTGGAAGAAATAGAGGATAATGAATCTCAGGTGCAGACTGATGATACATAATCAAATAGCAATTAATTAAGTATAGCATTACAAGGCAAAAGGAGAGAGAGTCTTGACAAGAGCAATCAGAGCCCATTATTGTTTTGAGATCGTATGATCCTTTGTGCAAGGAGATTCATCTGAAATTAGTTTTCATACAAGATAGAAGGTAAGGCACAAGCAGAAATTTAGGAGTTCAAATTTTGAATTGATATCATAGGCAGATTACGTATTTGGGCTCCCAGCCAGTTCTAATAGGGGCTTAGCCCTTTGGAGTAGGGGTAAAGTGTGAGTGCAGTTGAGCTGTGTTTTACGTGGCTCTGATCTATCTGATTTAACAGTATCACTACCTTTTCCAAATACCTAGTTTGTCTTTGCTTGAGGATCTGCACTCACCCTCTTCCTTTTGGACATCTATTACGAAAGAACAACATTTGGTGAAAAAACATAGTGTGACGACACATGGAATAGAGTCTGAGAAAATGGATAGGTATGGCATATACTCATATATGATGCTTAAACTAAGCAGATGGTGTAACAAAGTAGAAGTAATGCAAGAGTTGAGATGCAAAATTTGTGCGACCAATACAACTTTGCAAAGTTAGAGCAAGCACCTTGATGGGTGAATAAGATAGGCCATCCTCCACCATGCCAAGTTTGTTAGCGATGGATGGTTCCATAATATTCCTCTCGTGTGCCCATTCTCATATTCATTTTGATAATGTTCAATATCTGACATGCATGAAAACATAAAAACAAGTGAGATTTCCTTTGTAATGCAGAAGTGATTCTAATCCAATACTGCCTCCATGTAAACCCCTTTGTGCTATCTCTGCAATTCTTTTAAAATATGTCATGCATGCTGTAATTTGTTGTGTGCATTAATATAATGTGGCCTACTACTCAAAATATGAGAGCTCTAGAAGTGATGACACTTCGCAGATGATAGCTTCAACATATAGTAAAGAAGAACAAATCGACTGACACTGTGATTCAAAATATACTAAGGAGAACAACTCGACACGATCGATCGACCGCAAGAGAAGAGTATCATCTTAAAGAAGAAGCGAGAAGAGCAAGCAGATTGAAGATATTACAAGTCTTTCAATACAATGTCGGTTGGCCACCATGATGAACGAGGCGCTGAGAGAAATACTATTCTTTCGGTCTCTCCATATGTGGCTCACATGCATTTGAAACTCAAGTAGGAACATTTAGCTAACCAATTAAACATCTCTCAGTTTTACTAATATCAGCAATAATATCAGATATGAATTTGTACAACTAAGCTTGTTTAGCTCGATGGGTGGAGCGGTGCTATTACGACACGAACCACGTAGGCTGATTGTGGTCATCATAAAATGGGGAAAACATAAGCATAATGAGTACAGTGTTGACCGTGGCAGTGGGATGGAAGATCTGAAGCTGCAAACCGCGCAAAGGGTAGTTAGCAACCGATGTTTGCTTTGTAATAACAACTAAGATTTGGTATGGACAAGAAAGTACGGTCAACAAGTGACAAAGAAATGCAATTATGTTGTCTCTCTATATGTCGCGACATGCATTTGGAAACTCAAGTGGGACCTTTAGCTAACCAATTAAATGTGTCGGTTAACTAATATAAGTATCATATCACAATCATATTTGAACAACTAAGCTTTGAATTCTAAGTGTTGTGTTGTTTAGCTTGAAGGGTGGAGTAATGCTAGTGACGACGAAAGCACCTCTGAGAGATCATAGTAGAGTAGATAAAAGGGAAAACCCTAAGCATAAAGAAAAATCAGGAAAGTGGAACTAGCTGGACGATGGGTGGCGCACATGCTTTTGAAGCGAATATAGGAACATTAGGTGACCAATTAAACATTCTCTGTTTTAGTGATATGAGCATCATATCATATTCGTATTTCAACACGTAAGCTTTGGGTTGAGGTCTTGAGGAGCAGTGCTAGCACGACACGAAGCACCTATGATGATGGTAGTGAATATAAAGGGGGGAAACCATAAGCTTTACGAGTATAGTGCCCATGCCATATGGAAGAAAACTGGACAAAGCTACTTCACAACCAATGTTTGCTTTCAACTAGCCACTACGATTTGGTACGGACAAGAAAAGTACAGTAAACAAATTACGATCTATTTTCAGGGTGAGATCAATAACTTAAGCACATATGGAAGAGTACCACCTCTCTTGCAACACCGTGTAGGCCTATCTTGTCGTTGAGGTGCTACGGGTGCGATGGCTGTCGTGGCGGGGAAGAAGACTTTAGGCAGCGAGAGGGCGGGTCGGGGATATATCACATTGCCGTGGGCGAGGCGGTCGTGGGGCTGACAGCGGCAAGGTGGACTGACAGCGCTGAAAGTGCAACTATCCCTAGGTGGTTTGGTAATTCCTAACAACATATAGCTCATTGAGCTAACATCATTCCAACATGAATATTTCAGGAAAAGCTCAATGGATGGCATGGCATGGATGAGAAAAGTGGATCCCTCAAAATGCTAAGGATAAAAGATTGGCTCAAGCTCAAAAGCTCAAGACTCTACATTTTATATTTTAGTGATCCAAGATCACATTGAGTCTATAGGAAAAGCCAATACTATCAAGGAGGGACGAGGTGTTGCTTAATGAGTTTCTTGCTCTACAGTGCTTAGTGATATGCTCCAAAACCCTCAACTGCTTTCTCATATCCACATATGACCCAAACCAAAAGTCAAACTCGGCCCCACCAATTCTTTCTACCCGGCGCCACCGAGTCCAGATGTCATAGCCACTGCCACAAACCCTAGGCAAATCGGTCTCACCGATAGGGATCTCGGTCTCACCGAGATGGGATTGTAATCTCTATGTTTCCCTTCATAACGTTTCGGTACCACCGAGATGAGCGATCGGTCCCACCGAGATTGCAATGTAAACTCCATGTTTCCTTTTCGTGACATTTTGGTCTCACCGAAATGAGCGAATTAGTCCCACCGAGTTTACGACCAACTCTCTGGTTAGCTTATTACCAAAATCGGTCTCACCGAGTTTGTATGTCGGTCTCACGAGATACGTTATGCCTAACCCTAACCACATCGGTCCTACCGAGTTGCATGTCCGTCCACGAAAATCCTAACAGTCACTAGATTTGCTGAATCGGTCGACCGAGTTTATCAATTCGGTCCCACGAGTTTGGCAAGTTGTGTGTAGCAGTTAGATTTTGTGTGGAGGCTATATACCCTCCACCTCCTCTTCATTCATGCGAGAGAGCCATAAGAACAAACCTACACTTCCAACTTGCTGTTTGAGAAGGAACCACCTACTCATGTGTTGAGGCCAAGATATTCCATTCCTACCATATGAATCTTGATCTCTAGCCTTCCCCAAGTTGCTTTCCACTCAAATCTTGTTTCCACCAAATCCAAATCCTGTGAGAGAGAGTTGAGTGTTGGGGAGACTATCATTTGAAGCACAAGAGCAAGGAGTTCATCATCAACACACCATTTGTTACTTCTTGGAGAGTGGTGTCTCCTAGATTGGCTAGGTGTCACTTGGGAGCCTCCGACAAGATTGTGGAGTTGAACCAAGGAGTTTGTAAGGGCAAGGAGATCGCCTACTTCGTGAAGATCTACCGCTAGTGAGGCAAGTCCTTCGTGGGCGACGGCCATGGTGGGATAGACAAGGTTGCTTCTTCATGGACCCTTCGTGGGTGGAGCCCTTCGTGGACTCGCGCAACCGTTACCCTTCATGGGTTGAAGTCTCCATCAACATGGATGTACGATAGCACCACCTATCGGAACTATGACAAAAACATCCGTGTCTCCAATTGTGTTTGAATTCTCCAAACCCTTCCCTTTACATTCTTGCAAGTTGCATGCTTTACTTTCCGCTGCTCATATTCTTTGCATGCTTGCTTGAATTGTGCTAAGATTGCTTGACTTGTGCTAAAATAGCTAAAATCTGCCAAAGACTAAAATTGGGAAAGGATAAGTTTTTATTTTGTCAAGTAGTCTAATCACCCCCCCCCTCTAGACATACTTTCGATCCTACAAGTGGTATCAGAGCTTTGGTCTCCATTTGCTTTGATTTCCATAGCTTTTGGTAGTCATAGCCTTGGTTTCACAACCTAGGAGAGTATGGCGTCTAGCAAGGGAAATTATCACCGTAGAGGTCCTTACATTGATGGTACTAATTTTGCTAGTTGGAAGCATAAGATGAAAATGCATATTCTTGGACATAACACCACCGTTTGGGCTATTGTGTGTATTGGCTTGCAAGGTGAATTCTTTGATGGGAGAAAACCGAACCGTGAAGCTAGCGCAGAAGAGTTGAAGATGCTGCAATACAACGCTCAAGCTTGTGATATCTTCTTCAACGGATTGTGCCCCGAAGAATTCAACAAAATCAGACGTCTTGAGAATGCAAAGGAAATTTGGGACACTTTGATTGATATGCATGAAGGTACCGACTCCGTCAAGGAATCCAAGTTGGATGTGCTTCAAAGTCAACTTGACAAGTTCAAAATGAAGGATGGTGAAGGTGTCGCTGAAATGTACTCTAGGCTTGCTCTTATCACAAATGAGATTGCGGGCTTAGTAAGTGAAGAGATGACCGACAAATTCATCATCAAGAAGATCCTAAGAGCTTTTGGGTGGAAAATATGATACCGTGTGCACATTGATCCAAATGATGCCCTTACAAAGATCTCAAGCCAACGGAAGTCATTGGAAGAATTGTTGCTCATGAGATGTCGCTCAAGGATAAGGAGGAACTTCACAACAAGTCAATTGGTGCTTACAAAGCCTCATGTGAAGCCCCCACATCATCAAGTGAGAAAAAAACCTTCAATGAAGAATTGAGCTTAATGGTGAAGAACTTCAACAAGTTCTACAAGAATAGAAGCAAAGAGAGAACCTCCAAGTCAAGGTCCTACAATGACAAAATATCTTCTAGTCGAGAGAGCAATTGCTACAATTGTGGGAGACCGGACACTATTCAATGAGTGTACGGCACCCCTAAAAAGAGAAGAATCACCCAGAGGAGAAGTAGTAGAGAAGAATCAACACCAGAGAGAGGAGGAGTAGAGATGATCGTTATGAGCGAAGAACATCCACGAGGAGCAAGGATTAGGAAAGGAAGGACAAGACATCAAGGAGCTACACAAAACGAAGACATCAAGCTCATGTTGGTGAATGGGTGTCCAACTCCGACAATCACTCCGAGAGAAGCTATCACTCCGACTCCGAATATACTCAAGATGAAGGTGTTGCCGGTCTAGCACTTGTGTCAACCAAATCCTATGACATATTTGATTCACCTAATGAAGGAATTGGAAGATTCTTCATGGCTAAAGGCCCAAAGGTAACACACCCCGAGTATGTTGATTTCAATAGTGATGAAGATGACTTGCTAGGTGATGATGATTTACTTGTTGACAACTCTAGTGATGAATACTATGATGAAACGTCAATTAATCATGCTAATCAAGATAAAACGAATGACAATGATAAGCAGAAGATTGAGCTTCTAACTAAAGAACTAAACACTCTTAAGTTAGCTCATGAAACTATCTTAGAAGATCATCGAGAACTTTTAAGGATTCATGAGAAGTTACGCTTTGAAAAGCTCAATCTTGAGCAAGAGCATGAGTTCTTAAAGGCAATCAATGATGATCTTCGTGAAAAGTTCTTCTTACATTGCCAAGCGTTTACTCTTATCTACTTACATGCCTCAAGTCAAGTCCATTAACAAAAACAAGAAGGATTCTTCCTCTAGTAGTAACAATAATCATGCTAAATCAAATGTTGTTGCTTCTAGTATTTCTCTTGATTCCACTAATGATTCTCTTAGCCAAGTTACACTTGAGCAAGAAAATAGCTTATTGAAGGGAATCATAGAAAGGTGTTTACAAGAGCCTTGCGGGAGTAAGCAATTTGAGGAACTTATGCATAAGCAAGGAAGACACCGGAAGAACCAAGGTGTTGGTTTTGAGCGAAAGTTCAATGCCAATGGAGTTGAGTGGGAAGAAGATTAATATCCCAAGACGAAGTTTGTTCCTCAACAAGAGAAGTATGATCCTACTTCCTTCAAGGGACACAAGCTCAAGATGATCTTCCACCACAAGACCACAAGCAAAAGGCAAGGACAAGCTTCAAGAGGAGATTGATGCATTTGAAGAAGCTCCTAAGGCCTTGGTCAAGTGGGTTCCCAAGACTACGACAAGTTATACTTCATCAAGTCGACTACAACTCAAGGATTCCCATCAAGATGATGTGGATCCCAAAGAAGAAGAAGAACTAGAGAGTTCTTGAGGGTGACTCCGCCAACATATTTCACTCATATAATTTTGGCAACAACAAGTGAAATCAACTTCCACATTTTGCACTAGTTTAAGGAGTCACAAACCCTCTTGTTGGTAAGACAAGGGACAAGGTAATCTAAAGCTATCATAGACATCATCTTGTGTGTGCATCACTCTATGTATATGGATATCCTTGTTTGTTCCTTGTGGGACTAACCCGTGTAGGTATTGAAAGTGCAACTCACTCCAAAGGATTGCTCCAAATGATATTCATCAACATTGAGCACCCACATCTTCAACACCTACATGAAGTCATCATCGACAAAACCCAAGGTTAGTTCATCCCTCTAAGGGGGGATCTCACATCTAGGGGGAGCTTAACTCTAAGAATTGAGTCAAAGCAACTCTAATGGTGTGAACACATCAATGCATTATGTAAAAGTGGTAAACCCACTTGAGCTTAAACGATGAGTATGACCTATGATCAAATGTTGTCATTTGACTCCTAAGTCAATATAATCATATATAGATGACCTAGTCATCACCAATTGTTTGATAGATGCTAGAATTGTTTGTGCATGCTTTGTCACATATTTCATTTGCCATTTTATTTTGTGAGCATGTTGGTAGCATATTCTACCCATTCGAGGACATCCACTTGTTGTTTGATTGATTGGTTTCTTTTTCTTTTGCCAAGTGGATGGACAAGAATGCCTAAGAACCTTCTCTAGCTATCTATGCTTTTCTCGTCTCAAACTCTATTCATGCTACATCACAAAATTTGATCAAGTCAGATTCGAACCACTCTGTGAGGAGCACTTTCGAGTCCCGATTCGTCATACACTTAAACTTCCAAAACTTCTTTGTGCGTTTGGTCGACCGATTCTTCCATTTCGGTCATACCGAGATCACTAAGTCGATCTAGGTTTTCAATCTCGGTGCAACCGATTTGAACTTTGGTCACACCGAGTTGCTTTATGCATCAACAGTTATGCATCTTGGTGCCACCGAATTATTCCACTCGGTCACACAAGCGAAGTCGAGCTATATATACTCACGGGCAAAAATTTGGAAACTTTCTCCAAACCCCTTCGCTCTTGCATAGCTCGCTCTGCCTCCAAGGTCTCCGGATCATCCTCCTGGTCGCCAGCCGCCTCCAGCCGCTAGTCTCCGCTGCCGTCAACGGAATTCACCCCCACCGTTGCCGCCGTAGCGAGTTCATCGCCAAGCTAGGGTATGGACTCGATCACAGTGCTATCCCCGTCCGATTCCTAGCACATTGTGTTCATCATGATTCTTGCCACGATTGAAACTATTCTATGCAGTCAAAACACTCCGTAGATTAGAGGTGAATTGAAATTTTAGGGTTAGGTTTCCGCCGAAACCATCTCGGACACACCGAGTTGCAGAACTCGGTTCCACCGATTCGGCTAAGGCCATTGCACAAGTGATTCTCGGTCTGACCGAGAATTGCAAATCGGTGTGACCGAATTCAGGACTTTGTGAAACCCTAGCAGTCTCGGTGCCACCAAACTGTGACTCGGTCTGACCGTGTTCACTAGTTTAGGTTCCAAAATCTGCTTCGGTATCACCGAGTTTGCAAATCGGTTGATCCGAAATGCTTTCTATGGAAAACTAAAACTAAGTTTTTGAATCATTCTTTTGCAAAAACCTCTGTATTTTGTGATGCCCATCCACTCTATCTCATCTATATCTATTCACAGGGTCTGCAGTCAGTGTTTGCAACATGTCTAATCAAAGTGACAGCCAGAACAAGTCAGAGGAGCAGATTTAGATGAGTGAGGGCACTAGTCCCTCTAGCAGCTCTGATGAGGGTAGCAGGAGCACTCCAAGCAACTTGCCCAAAGCTGCCACTAGGACAAGAAAGAAGAGAACCTCAGAATCTGAGGATGAAGACTATGTGGCTGCTGAGGATGAGGCCATTTCCAAGAAAAGTGCTCAAGAAGGAGTATGGCACAGCTGCTGCCACCAAGCCTAGTATGAAGACCAAAGTACCTGCCAAAAGGATTCCCATGTCTAAAGCCAGAGCCTCCACTCAAGCACCTTTGGAATCTCAACCCAAAGAGGTTGCTGCTGAAGGAAGAAAAGGAAGCAAGGGTCAAGAATAGCATGGCGGAGTTATTGGAAAGCCTTCCATGATGGAAGAGGAGGAAGAAGAAGAGGTTGCTGCACCAGCACCCAAGGCTCGAAGATTATGGGTGATGCTATTAGGTCGGGGCTGCATCATGAAAGCCCAAAGAAGCACCCTAAGCTGCCTCCAAGCCCAAGATTGCACCAAAGAGGAGTACTAGAAACATATCTGCTGCTGAGAAGAACAAGGCTCCAGTGCCTGAAATTGTTGCTGAGGAAGAAGATGATGAGACACATGTTTTGAGAAAATTGAAGCCAAAAATTCCAAATCATAATGATGCACATCCTGTAGCTGAGAACATGAAGATCAGGAGAGACTTAGGATTGAGGCTATGGAGAGAGTCAGATCCATATGCCACCAGAAGAAGAACTGCTGTGGATTACAGGTTCCATACCAAGGAACAACAGGACTTCTATGAGACAATTTTGGTTGACAAGAAGCCAATAGTGTGTGACATGAGGTTGATCGTTGGACCTACATAAAGGAGATTGAGGAACACTATCCTGGTGTGTATAATAGTTTCGAGTGCATGTGGAGTCTGAGACTTTGTTGGTGAAGCTCACAAAGTGGAATGAGGAGCTCATAATGCAATTCTACTCCACATCACACTTCTATCCGGATGGCAGGATAGTATGGATGTGCGAAGGTACAAGGTACCAATCAACTATTGAGGAATGGACAAATCTGATCAATGCACCTAAGGAGGAAGAGGATGACTTGGATTTCTATGCCAAGAAGAAGATGGATCACAACTCTATGGCACATATGTACAAGGAGATCCCAGATGCTGCAATAGAATCACACAAGTTTGGATCGGTACATTATCTTACATCGGGACTGCCAACCATCAACTGGATCCTCAGGCATACTCTATTGCCCAAGTCAGGTGACCACAACATGATCAGAGGCCATGCAATAAACTTGCTACACCTATTTGATGTGCCACAGAAGTTCAAGGTCATGAGCCTTATAGTTGAGACTATCAAGAGGACATTCTTGACCAAAAGGAGTTGTGGAAATGCCCCACAGATCCAGGAGCTGATTAACTCCAAGATGGGCACAAGCACATACCTGTTGGATAAGGAGCATATGCCTATCTATCCAGACTTTGAGGACAACCAAGTGGTTATGGATGAAGATGAACCATCTTACGTACTGCGCTCAAGCAAAGAAGGAGCAATGGCGAAGAGAAGGCTGCCAAGATGCCAACAATGGAAAAGGCATCTCGGTACTTTTGAAGACCAAACAAGATCAATGTCGGAGTAATGGGCCACGGGTAGGCAGACCCGAGCCTGGACCTTCAAAACATCGGGCATTGCGCCCTCAAGACCCCAAGATGAAGAGCCGCCTTCGAGTCGGCAGAGTCGCCGACAGCCCCTCGGCCGAGTCGAGGCGGCCTCAAGGCGAGCCGACTCCATGCAGTGACTTCCGCGAAGCCGGCTCGGAGGAGTCGACCTGCGACTCGTCCACTCCACTGGCGACTACTGGCAGACGGGATAAAGCCGCCTCGCGGCCCGTCCCTGCCCGCTCATAAAGAGAAGGCATAGCCACAAGCGCCGTGCAAGCGGAGATCTCCGTCCGTGGCAACCTGTAACACGCCGGCCACAGCGTCAGCCCGTGAGCAGATTCCACCATACCCATGATGGCCTATCATGCGACCGAAGGCGGCGGGACCCTTTGTCGGCGGGAGTGTGAAAACGGCGAGAACACCCCAAAGAGCGGACCCGTTGGAGTCGGCCTCGAGAGTCGGCCGGCCTCCCATGAGCTCTGTCGCCATTAACCGAACAAGGCGAGAATGGCAGAGTGATCGCCCACGCCGGGCGGCGGCGGCTGTTGCCATGACCCGCGATAGCTCGCGTCATTAGAAAGCTACTGATGACTGCAGCCGGCAAAACCCGCCCGCGACGGACGAGGGCTGTCGGCGCCATGCTGGACCGTCGGCGGGGCCCACTAGTCGGCGGGCCCCAGAAGTCGGCGGAGAAGACGGCGACTTAAGAGACTGACGGTTGGGACCCGCGTCCAGCCGGATTACCATTGTACCCACAGGAGGTAGGCCTATATAAACCCCGGGCACCCATGCAAAGGTTGGAACCTAGTAGTTTGACACACACACATAGAGGGAAGAGAAGAGCTAGCCGTGCCCTTCTCCTTCCTCACCCATTTCTCGAGGAGCAATCTTGTACTCACCTTGCGATAGTGATCATCGCGGAGACCCATGAGCAGCGATGAGGTGTTATCTCCTCGGAGAGCCACTGAAGCTGGGTAAGATCCGCCGGCGTGCATGTCTTCGCCTCATCCGTTTCGAGGCACCGGCGGCGTTCTCGCCCCTCCATGATAAGCCATCCTTTGGCATATGTCATAAACAACCCCGACATTTGGCGCCCACCGTGGGGCTAGGTGCACCGTCGCCCGGAGACCTGCTACGGGCGGGAACCCTCTTCCTCCCTGGCGGCGCAGCCAGCCCGGCTTACGCCGACGGTCTGCGCCCGGCATTTACCTGCAATGGCTGAGGTCGCCAGCGGCAAGCTGCCTCGCCCGAACTTGTCGGCGAGTTACGCCTCTCCGGCGAGCCTGCGTCACGGCGCGAACGCAGACGGCGAAACCTCTCGCGGGCCTCCTCGAGCAACTCCGCGTCGCGGCGAGCCGCCCGCCGACACAGGTCCGTAAGTCCACCGACTTCGATGCTTGGTCGACTCCGACATCGCGTCGCTCGGCGCGTTCCCCACCGGCGTGGTGGTATCGGACGAGCAGCTCCCTCGCGAGGTGGCGGCGAAGCCTGATCGCGGAGGTGCTGCGTCATCGGTCACTGGCGAGCCTTCCGGCGAGGGCTTCGTGACCCTCTCGTATGATTACGCAAGACTGACCGCCCCATTCGGAAGAGCGCCCGATCTTTGGGGCGGCTGAAGCGCGCAGCCTCCAGCTCCTGCGTGGCGCCTGAAGCTAGCAAAGCATGAGATGCTTGTCGAAGCCTACCAGCCGAGATGGATCGCGCCGTGGGCTTCGCCGGCTCCGGTGAGCCTAACCGCCTAAGCGGCGGTCAGCGGTGGCGTAGCCATCGCCCGATCTGTTTGGGGCCAATCACCACATATGCGCCATGCCCGCGAAGAACATCCGCGCCCGCCCGGTAGCGGACAAACTGGATAACTTCAAAGGCGAGGCGCGCTGATAGCGGGCGAGTCAGCAGCTCCTCGGCGGCGCTGCGCGAAGGCAAGCCGGCTGCCGCCGCAGAGCGCGCGGCGACAACACGGCGACTGCCTCCCGAGATCAAGGCGGCGTCTCGGGCCCGCCGTGGCGGCGTCCGTGGAAAAAAAACAAGGATCCGGCTGTCAGCCACGGCGGACTCACATCTCCATCGGCGTGGCGAAGTCGGCCGCCCAAAAGCGAGTGGGCGGCGGGGCGACTATCTGCCTCCTCCTCCTCGCGAGAAAAGCGAGTCTCCCGCCACCGTCGAGCATCGACTCTCGGCGACCGCCTTGACCGCCGAGAATCGGAAAAGCGGCGCCCGCCACCGGATCGGCGACTCCATCGATCCTGGCGCTGGAAGAAGAAGATGATTTGGGCCCGCCTGTTTGGGACCTCGCATCGAGCGAGCCCTTCGGAGGATTCACACTCCCGAGATACACCCAAGTACACGGCTCCGTGAAGCGGAGGACTGCTAGTGGACTACTCCACGGCGGTAGCATAGCGACGGCAACAAGCGCGTTGCCGTAAAGTATGTTCCCCTCATGCTCGAGGCACGGCCGGACATGGTTGAACAACGAAGCCCCGCAACATCAACAGCTGGGTCGACTTCACGAGGCTTTCGTCGCGCCTTCACGAGCACATGGCGACCTCCCAAGCCTTGCCAGCTTTCCTTGTGCGTACAAGGCCTAGCAGAGTCTACTCGCGACTACCTCCTGTGGCTGGGCGAGCTCCGGAACTCCTGCGAGGAGTGCATGAGTGCGAGCAATCGAGTACTTCACCGCCGGGTGCGAGAGAAGCACCCTCCTCAAGCACAAGCTCCTTTGCGACTAGCGGAGACCCTCGACAGCTGCTGATCATAGCAGAACAAATGCATACAGCCGACTCCTCCATGAAGTCGGAGATCGAAGTCAGTCTGTTGGCAAGGTGGCTCCTCATGCTCCCAGAACTCCATTGGCGGCGCTAGTCGCAGGCAACACAGAATGATCCTGGCGAGGCCCGCAGCGGCTTCCAACAGCCGGCGGTGGCGGCTGATCGAACCGGCAGCGGAGGGCAGCCTCCTAGCGGCGGAAAGGCGGCAAGTCAGCGGTTGCGGCCTTCTCTTCTGGCAGACTCGGGCAGACCACTGCAAGTTCCACAGTGGCCTGTGGCCGTCGAATCACACTAGCGAGGAAGTGCCGCTTTGGCTCACCGGGATCGCCAAGGGGCGGCCTTGCCCCTCCTCCGCTTTCTTTGGGCGCCGCCTCCACCACCGCCCAGAAGCAGGTTTGTCGGGCGGTCGGCGCGATACAAAACGAGTACCGGAAGAGCATGGTGCCTATGTGGTGTTTACGGTGTGGTGATCGCGATCGCGCAGCGGCGGCAGCGGCAACAAGAAGTGAATGCGGTAGCATCGGATACTCGAATTCATGCCTGGTCGAGAAGCCCATCGGTTGGGCCAGCTGATCACCGGAGGTGATGCGAATCCGAGCTCCTCATACAGGTCTTAGGAGCCACCCTTGCAGCGGATAGGCGGGCGCTCGCTTCTCGCGAGTCTTGATGAAGCGAGGCAGCAACATCAACATCTGTACAAGGATCACGATGGAGAGTTAGGAATCAAGCAAAAAGACAGCTTGACCGCAGTCGGATTTGTGTTCCGCGGCATTGTCCTGGCCTTTCCTGCTCACCGATTGGCAAGATTCGATAGCGTCCTCTTTGGGGACAAAGATCACTTCGCCGAGAGCGATCTGGTTCGAAGTGGTGGACCTCAAAGCCCTACCATGCTCCTTGGCCGACCCTGCTCTGGCCAAGTTCATGAGTGATCCCCCTCGCCTACCTCAAGATGAAGATGCGAGTACCAAGGGATTCGACCGTGGCCGGCGACTCTGAGAAGTAAATCCTTTGTGCGTTGAAAGCAGCCGGCTGGCGAGTCCTGGTGATCGCAGCGAAAGCGGCTCCTTGATCGAGGTTGTGGCAATGGCGGGCAAGCAGCCGGAGATGTCGCCCGTCCCCAAAAGTCGGTGAGAGGCTCGTTCAAGCCGGCCAAAGAGACCAAGAAGATACCCTTGGACCCGAGCACCGGGAGATGCTGTGTCGTGGGTGCCAACCTCGGCGACAAATAGGAAAAGCGAGCTCGTTGATTTCCTCCGTGAGAATCAGGACATTTTCGCATGGTCCCCAAAGACATGCCCGGTGTACCGCGAATTCGCCGAGCACAAGTTACATGTCCGATCTGATGTGAAGCCGTCGAGGCAGCCCTTGTGCCGCTGTCGGAAGAGAAAAAAAGAGTTGTTGGAGAAGACATAGCCCGGCTCCCGCGGCGGTTTCATCATGGAAGTGTTCTTTCCAGTGGTTAGCGAACCGGTCTTGGTACTAAGAAGAACAAGCGTTAAGCGGATGTGTATTGACTACACAAGCCTCAAGAAAGCCTGCCCCAAGGACCCGTTAAACTTTGCCATGAATTGATCGGGTGATAGACTCCACAGCGGATGCGGCTGTTGAGCTTCTTAGATGCATATTGAGGATATCACCGGATCAAGCTGAACCCGGCCCGACAGTTGAAGACCGCCTTCATCCGCCCGTTTGGAGCCTTACGCTGCGACCATGGCGTCCGGCTTGAGGAATGCGGCGCCACCTTTCAGCGTTGCATGCGAAGTGCCTCCTCAAGCACCTTGGCGAAAGCGCCCACATTTCGTGGAGCGGCGTGGTGGTGAAGATGGAGAAGCGAGAGCGCTGTTGGAAGACCTCAAGAGACCTTTGAAAACCTGCGCCGATTCGAGATCAAGCTCAACCCGAAATCGTCTTGAATTACCAACCGGCCAGCTCCTTGGCGTCTGGTCTCTGAGCAGCGGCATAAGTGCAACCCGTGAAGATCAAAGCGTCGAAAGGATGGAAGTACCCGCCATTGCTAGATGTGCAAAAGTTCACTGCTGCTTGGCGTCTATCGGCCGATTCATCGATCGGTTGGGCGAAAGCTCTTCTCTGTACCAGCTCATGAAGAAGACCACCTTCTTGAATGGAACTCAAAGCGGACGAGGCTTTTACTGCGGTTAAAGAAGATCTTGACTTCTCCCCGATCTTTGCGGCTCCGACTCCAAAAGAGCCCATGCTCCTTCATATCGCCGCCACCGGCGGGGTAGTCGACATAGTTATCGTAGTTGAGCATAAGGAGGAAGGCAAAGGCGCTACTGTCCGAGACCGGTTTATTACTGAAAAATTTGTTGACCTCCAAGCAGAACTACCCCCACTACGGAAGATGTGTTCTGACGTGCACTTTGCCACCAAGAAGTTGAAGCCTTACTTTCAGAGCATCCAATCGCCGTGGTTTGCACGGCCCCACTAGAAGAGATCGCCGGGCAAGAGATGCTTACGGCGAGTGGCCAAATGGGCCATAAATTGGCCCCCACCATCTATTACCAGCCCTTTTACGCCATCAAGTCACAAGCTTTGGCCGACTTCCTCGTCGGTTGGGCCAAGACCCGATACTGCCGCCCGCGCCGAGCTCCACCATTGGCGGATGCACTGATGGCTCCAAGATGCGCACCCGGCTTGGGCAGTGTGATCCTCCACTTCCCCAAGGGCGACAAGCTCAAATGCTGCTGCTGAGATCCATTTCGCTGCCTCCAACAACGTCACCGAATCTGAGGCGCTCATTCACGAACTCCGGCTTGCCAAAAGCTTGGCATTAGCGGATCACTGTGCTATGGCGACTCGACTTGATGGTCCAGCAGTCATCCGGTGGGGCGTAAAGATGCAAATATGGCGACTACCGTTTCCTGGTACACAGACTGGCGGATATTTTGAAGTGCGAATTCCTCCACGTGCAAGCGACAACGACCAGCGAGATACCACAGCAGAATCGGCTTCACCCGCCGAGCAATACCATCGGCGTCGCCCTTGGCGCCTCCTCAAGCCATCTGTCAAGCCGTCACGAGGAGACTCCATTTTTTGCGGCTCCCCACGAAGAAGTTGGATCCGACTCCAAAGCCTCGGCAGGCAGCACAAGAATCCTTCTGAGCGCTCCCAAAGCGGCGCGTCGAAGCCGGCCGGGGACTTGAACCCGACCCGGGAACTGCGGCGACCATTGCGAAGACTCTAGTACTCGGCCCGGGGACTTCTTCAACCCAGCAAGCTGCTGCGGACTCCAACCCGTCGCCTCCCAGCCCAGCCGCCCTCGTCCAAGTAGCGTCTTGGCGATCGAAGAAATAGCGACACCCTCATGGGCCCAGCCATCCACGAAGTTCTTAGTAAGCGGAGAGCTACAAGCGATGAGACCTTGGCTCGGCAAGTGCAACGCCGAGCAGCAGCCTACACTATAGTCAATAGAGAGCTGGTCAGGCGCAGCGTCACCGGTGTCTACCAGCGCTGCGTTGAGTCAGAGCAAGGCCAAGCAATTCTCGAAGACATCCATCAGGGCGAGTGCGGCCATCATGCAGCCTCAAGAGCACTAGTCGCTAAAGCCCGACCACGGTTTCTTACGGCCGACTGCCCTAGAGAGGCCAAGGAATTAATTCAAAAATGCAAGGGCTTCGGTGTTCGCTCCAAGCCGCTTCAGCCACCAGTAGCTCAAGACTATCCCCATCGCTGGCCCTTTGCTGTTTGGGGCCTGGACATGGTGGGACCATTCAAAACGGCACGAGGCGGCCTAACTCACTTACTTGTCGCGGTGGACAAGTTCACCAAGCTAAACCCATCAAGAAGTTGAATGGTCCTACGATAGTGACTTTCATCGCCGACATCACGACTCGGTACGGCGTACCACACAGCATCATCACCGACAGCGGCACAAATTTTGCCAAAGGCGCCACAGCCCGTTCTACTTGTGACGCAAGGCATCCATTGGACTTAGCGTCCGTTGCCCATCAGATCAAACAGCCAGGTGGAGGCGGCGAGCGGCCTCATCTGTCGGCATCAAGCCTCGATTGGTCGAACCTTTGGAAGCGTTCGAAAATGCTGCTGTGAGAGGTTGCTGACCGTCCTCGGAGTCTGCTTGCGACTCCAAACAAGTCAACGGCTTCACACCTTCTTCCTCGTCTCGATTAGCCGAAGCCGTCATCTAACGGATATAGAGTTCGACTCCCGAGTCACCATGTACCGAAGAGGAAGCGAAGAAGCGCGTCAAGGCGGCGTCGATCTCTCTTGGAAGAGGGCGGCTGTTGGCACTCGGCGGTCCAGCATCTACCAGCGAGCTGCGCGCTACTACAACAAGAAGGTCAAATCAGATCATTCCTAGAGGCGACCTTGTGCTTGGCTGATCCGTGAACAGCGGTCGGCACAAGCTGTCGGCGGCTTAGGAAAACCCATTCATCATCAGCAAAGTGTTGAGCAGCGACTCCTACTACGATCGGCGCTCAAAGCCCGAAACGCATAAGAAGGGCGACTCCGGCAAAGAGGCAGAGCAGCCATGGAATGCAAATCTCCTCGAAGATTTTACAGTTGATGCGATATGTACCACACTACCCTTTGTGTTTAAAGTACCAAGACTCCGGGCCCCGAGGCAGGCTCGGGGACTGCCCTCTTTTTATCTGTATGATAAAATTATGCCTTTGAGTATGTTACCCTTTATTATGCTATTTGGCACGGGCTCGACTAGTCGGCCGGGGACTCACCATACTGAGCTATGAAATGCTTCTGTAGTCGGACAAGTAGCGTGCGGTGCCTAAGCCGTCTCTGTCAGAAGCCGCAGCTCATGAGGCTTTGTTTGGTGGGCAGGAGTAAGGAAAAACGAGCGCCCTGCGAAAAAATGGCTAGGACCCAAAGCATAAACATAGTTTAAATCGGCTTCAGCCGTTTCATAAAACCGACTCTGAAGTAGTCGACTTGCCGCTTCTACCCAACTTGTATGACTCTAAAAATGGCCAAGTACTTGCCTTCCCAAAGGTAGCGAAGCACTTGACCTGAACGGCAATCCATGAGGCGGTTACCCGATAAACGGAGGCGGCATCTAAGGGAAGGCGTCAAAGGAAAAAAACCACAAGAGCAATAAGCAAGGAAGATAAAATTAGAATAATATTTACACAAGCTTAGGCCCTTGGCGGATCTTGAACGAGGTTGAGAATACACCCAGCGGGTGGGTGTACAAATTAACAAGTTCTTTTAAAAGACTAGCAAGCAGATAAAATAAAAGGCAAACAGCGGCTAGAAGCGGCAGATGGGGCTGGAAGGCAGGAGGCAGCGGTGGCGTCGGCGCCGAGGCTGGCGGTAGGCGGTCTCGGCAATCGTCTCTGGCGGCAGCCCGGACCCAGACGAAGGCGGCTCGTTCTTTGGAAGCTGATCGGTGAGCGGTCGCCCGCTCCGTCTTCTGGCGCCACCATGTAAATCTCCGACCTCGCCTCGTCTTCATCCCGGCGCTGGAGTCGATCACCTCCGCCGAGTCCTCGTCGTGGTCCGGGTTCATCCCGAACCACTCGGCGGCGCCTCCCTACCGTCTTCAGCCCGCTTTCGGGGCGAAGGCGCTGGTGTCCGTGTAATCGGCAATCGCTGCCGCGGCGCTCGGCGGCGTCCTCGGCGGCACCAGCAGCTCCGCCGGAGCAGCGCCAGCGGTCGAATCCAGCCACAGATACCATGCCTTGCGAACTCCGGGGCTGGCGAGCTCCAACCCGGCGCGGAACCCTTCGAGCCTCAAGGCGGCCAGCTGCGACCTCCGGCCAGGTCGGCGGTCCGGTGAAGTCGCAGAACCGGCATGTCGACCCACCGAGCAGCGATCGCCTAAGCGCCCGGCACGTTGAAAGCGGCGCAGCATCCGATGGGCGGCGAAGGCGGGCCTCGATGCTCGAAGCTGCTCGTCAATAGTGCAGGGGGGTGTTGGCTGCGATCTCAGCACCACCGCCCTTGGCGCCTCGCGATCAGCCTCGATAAGCGATTGGCGCTGCGTGTTACGGGAAGAAGTCTGCCAGAAGAAGAAGCAAGTCGGAAAAAGCGAGTCGGCACTGACCCTTAGTCGGCGACCCAAAAGTAAAAGTAAAAGGAAACTCACCATCGACGATATCCTCGATTTCGTGGAAGCCGGAGGTCAGCACGCTTCCTGTCGGTCTGGGAGGCGCTTCGCTCTCAAATTCGGCTAGGAGAAGCGGCCTCTTTCTTCTCCGCCTCGACTGCGCCGCCTGAGCAACTCCCTACTGCTCCGCATGACTGCATAGCCAGCAGGTCATGCTCTGCGGCGAGCTTGCCGCCTCCTCCTCTTTGGCGCATAAGCGGTGTCGGCGCGCAGCTGCCTGAAGGCGGCGTTGGACTCTGAAGAATAAAAAAAAAGAAGGGCGAAGTCGTCGGATAAGAAGGTCGCGGGAAGATCCGGCCCGACTGCGCAGCGATCGGCGAATCTCGAGGACTACAGCCAGCAGTGCGCCATACGCCCGTGAAGAAGAAACTCACCTCGGCTCCTCGCCAAGTCAGCAGCCCGCTTGCTCAGCTCCTCAACGTTGCGGTTGAAGGCAGTGGCGCGGAGGTTGTGATACTCTGCGACAAGTTTTAGACAAAGGTAAAAACTTGGAAGTGCGCAAATAGAGTTCGAGCACTTTGCTCGGCAGCCGGCCCGAAACTCGAGGACTACACCAGTGGGTGTATTGGCGCCCCACGAAGAAAAAAACAAGAAAAGTTCAAAAAAGAAACATACAAGCACGGCGGATCGCGATGCCAAGTGCGCCCTGGAGAGGTTCTGGATGGCGTCGCCCTCAGCCCGCAGCTTCTCCTGGACGTCCAGGAGCACCGTGTTCAGCGGGCCGTGCCGCCTCCTCGTACCCACCCAGCAGGCGGCGCTTAGTCGCCTCGGCGTCGAGGATATGCCGAGCTGGTGGCGCCCGGTCTCAAAAGCGGCGGAAATCGCCTTCTCAAAGGCGGCGTCATGACTGGCGAGCGACGACTTGAAGCGCAGCTGCATACGGCCTCGTCGTCGATCCCGGCCAGCCTGGCAGATCCGCCCGGCTGCTTGCCTCGCAGCGCTCTCGGACTGCAGTGGAGGCCGGCGGAGATGGCGTGACCCGAGCCCTGTAGGGAGACCTTGCCGCCTTCCCTCTGCTGCAGGGGACCTCACCGCCGACTCCTCCGGTGCCCGTGAACTCCGGCGGCGGTGGCCTTGAGCTCAGCGGGGTGTGAGCATCGCCGGCCAGGCCTTGCGGCCTCCTCGGCTCACCTCTTAGCTCTGGCTGGCGGCCGACCTCCTCCAGATTCTTATGGGCAGAAGCCGCCGCCTTCTCAGCCTCCGCCTTCTCCAGACGGGCGGCCTCCTCCTCATCACGCTTCTCCTGCGCATTCTGCTCCGTTGCCTCCGGGCTGACATGAGGTCAACCCGCCGACTATTGGCGGGCGTCTCCGCCGACCCCATGGTGAGGCGGGCGCGACCCTTTCCGAGTGAGGAGCCTGATGAGAAAAAGACACGTAAAGACTTGGACAAGACGGACCAGAAGAAACAAGACAAAATAAAAATACTTACGCGGAGACCAGCGGTGGCTTCTTCACTTAGCGGTTAGCCTTCGCGACCGCCTCTTCTTGTTGGAGTCGGCGGCTGCCCCTGAATTTCTTTGCCGGCCGCTGGCGAACTCGGCCCGGCCAGGCGCTTCTTGCGCCGCCTCGACCACCCAAAGGCGGCGGAGGCTCGTGCCTGGATGGCGGCTTTACTAGCGGCGGGGCGGACTTACCTCTCGCCGTCGTCGCCCGAGCCAATGTCGGCGAAAGGTGGCGAAGGCCTGAAGTCGTCGGCCCTCCTCCTCCCTCGGTGTCGGCCTCCATCGCCCGCCACGCCAAGTCGAGGTGGTCGGCGTCGCTCTCCGCCGAGTCGGGGCAATTCACAGCTGGCCTTGGCGCCCGGCGAAAGCAGCATGAGGGATTACGAGTCGGAGAACACCAAGGAAAACTAGAGCGGATTGGTGAAGAAGAAACTGAAGCAAGAGATGACTTACCACAGGCGGGGTTGGCGCGAGTATGGCTCCTTGCCGAACTGCCATTCCTCCGTGAGGCCGCGATTCGCCGGGAAGTTCACCGTATCCACCACCTCCAGCGTGGGGCATGTCTTTGGAGCACTGGCGGCTGGGGTCCCGGCGGCCGCTCATCGGCAGATCGGATGAGGTCGGACTTGAAGAGGAAGGACTCGGCGGCCCGCGAAGGCGGCCAGCAAGTCCGCCCAGTCGAACCCTCGGCTGCGTCATCACAGCGAAGCCCGTCGACGGCGGTGTTGCTCGCTTGAGTCAGCGTCCGGGCCCTATAGGACCAGGTAGAAGTCGGCCGCCAACTGCGCCGCCCATGTGGCGGCAAGTTGACCAGATCGCCCTCGGGGCGGCGTTCTTGGCTTTTATAAGTATGTCGCTGCCACATCTTCACCGACTTGATGAGGAGATGGCGGGAAAAAGGGTTCTCGGGCACCGGCCTCCTCTTGGCGATGAGCGTGCCGCACAAAGCCCGGCCTTGCGGCGTGAGTCGAGCTTGGCTTGGAAGAATCCCCACAGCTCGATGGTGGGGAGAGCGCAAGAAAGCCCTCGCATAAGGATCGGCGGCCAGCAACACCCGTGTTGGGGGTGAGGTGGTGTGGCTGGGCGAAGAACTCGAGCAGCGGAAGAAGCCGCTGCCCGGCAGCTAACCAGCGCATGAGGTGCGGCGAAATATGACCCGCTTCGCCCTCCTCCGGCATGGCGTGATTTCTCTCCCTCCGTGGCTTGAGTCCGCACTAGGTGGCTGCGGGGATGCGGCGCGTTTGGTGGAGAAACTCAATAATGTAAATGCGTCGATGATGGAGCCGTCCCTGCGCCCGGGCGCGTGGTGGGGCGTGGCGGCGGAGAGCTCATCTCCAGCGGCGGCAAGGTTGGCCTTGGCCGGGCGAGGAGGAAGACAAGGCAAGGAGCAAGAGGGGCGGGGAAGAGTGGAGTGCGCGTGCGTCGCCGCCTCCCTCCCGCCTACTTATAGGCGCCCTGGCTGCGAAGCCGAGGCGGCGTGGGATCGCTGCGCCCACGTCCCCCGCCACGATTTAACCACGGCGTTACTGCAGCGATAACGGCGTGAAACTCTTTCGCCCGCGACGACCGTAGCGGATCGCTGCGCGCCCGTGGCAGTAGTGGCGAGCCCGCTGACGCGAACTGTCTTGTCTGCGCGTGGGTGGCAGGCTAGCCTGCCACGTGGCGTTGCATGGCGGGCCCATAGCGGGCGCTGCACAGAAGCTTATCGACACGCCGCCCGGATCAGCTGCGACCTTGAAACCTTTGAAGAAACAGGCGGCCCCCTGCAAGGCCGACTCCGACTAGTCGGCTCAAGATGGAGGCAGCGGGCGAGTCAGATTCTTCTACCAAAGGGATGAAGCTGTAGAGGCTCCTCGACATGTTGCCCTCGGCGCCTCACCAGCCCGGGGGACTCTTGTCGGAGTAATGGGCCCGGGTAGGCAGACCCGAGCCCTGGACCTTTCAAAACATCGGGGCATCTGCGCCCCTCAAGACCCCAAGGCGAAGAGCACGCCGAGAGTCGGCGGACGAGCGCCGACTGCCCCTCCGGCCTAGTCCCGAGGCGGCCTCAAGGCGAGCCGACTCCAAGCCAGCAACTTCCAGCGAAGCCGGCTACGAAGTCGGCCCGCGACTCAAATCCACTCCACTGGCGACTCTGGCGGGATGGGATAAAAGCCGCCTCATGGCCCGTCCCTACCCGCTCATAAAAAGCGAGCATAGCCACAAAGCGCCGTGCCGGCGGAGATCTCCGTCCGCGGCAACTCTAGCCACGCCCGGCCACAGCGTCAGCCCGTGAGCAGATTCCTGTACCCATGATGGCTGTCTGCACGACCGAAAGGCGGCGGGACCCGCTGTCGGCGGGAGTGTGAAAACGGCGAGAACACCCCAAAGCCGGACCCGTTGGAGTCGGCCTCCGAGTCGGCGGCCCCTCCAGCGAGCTCCGTGCGCCATTAACCGAACAAGGCGAGGGAATGTCAGCAGTGATCGCCCGCCGGTAGCGGCTTTATTGCCATGACCCACGACCAAGCTCGTTGAGGAGTCTGGATTAGGGGTGTCCGGACAGCGGACTACCATCATCGCCGAACTATCATTTGCGGACTATCGTCATCGATCGGACTCCAAGACTATGAAGATAGAAGATTGAAGACTTCCCCCGTGTCTGATGGGACTTTCCTTGGCGTGGAAGGCAAGCTTGGCGATACGGATATGTAGATCTCCTACCATTGTAACCGACTCTATGTAACCCTAGCCCTCTCCGGTGTCTATATAAACGGATGGCTTTAGTCCGTGGGACAACAATCACAACAACCCTAACAATCATACCATAGGCTAGCTTCTAGGGTTTAGCCTCCTTGATCTCGTGGTAGATCCACTCTTGTAAACATCCACAATATCAATATCAATCAAGCGGGGCGTGAGGTTTTACCTCCATCAAGAGGGCCCGAACACAGGTAAACATCGTGTCCCTTGTCTCCTGTTACCATCCGCCTAGGCGACTGCGATTCGGGACCCCCTACCCGAGATCCGCGGTTTTGAAACCGACATTGGTGCTTTCATTGGTGCTCAATCCGGCGGCGAACCTGCCGAACTCATGATGCAATAGCCAGGGAAGGACAAAGGCGCGACGAACACTCGGTGGTCTCCATCACGAGCATTAAATTTGTTAAATACAACATTCATGGCCTACCCACGGAGGTGGCGCCTTTAATTCGTCCAATCCCTTGATTTCCGCACTATTTGTATCATTCCGCACTGATAGCATATCTTCTCGAATAAAATGCAGCACTTTTGCCTTTAATTGCATTAATTTGTATATATATGTTCATTTACAACATGTTGCACCCGTGCATCTTAGTACGGCAAACACACCAGGGGCTTATGTCCTCCGCTTTATGGTGTGATAAAGTCCGCACACTTTCACAAGTGCGGCACCCCGAACTTATAGCATTACATGAATCAGCTCGAATCCTGCCTTGGGTCAATAGTTGGGTTTGCCCGGCTCCATGTTGGCACCTTACGTTCCGTTCTATCGGCTAAGGTAGCCTTTGGGAGAACCGAGATTGCGCCCGGTTGAGCAGTTAACGCCTCGATGGAAAGCTAAAACTGACCGCGCGATAAGGCGAGAGACTGGTCGCCGTTCGAGAGGTCCTTTGGTTCCTTAAAGACCCTCGCCGCGAGCGAAGTTCCGGATTATGTCCGATGAAGGCGTGGATAGCGCCCCAATTCTGTCTTCCGAATACTAGGGGCTTCGCTGAAATTTAAAATTATAGAATTCTATGGCTAAGTGAGAGTGTTCAAGCACTATAAGTCCGGTTGCCTTGTTACGTTGTGTTGGCGCCTCCTGGATGGACCCAAACATGGGAACAAGAGTGCTCAAGTTTATCCGAACACCCCAGCACTTTCGTGGCATGGGGGCTGAAGCCGACGACTTGCCATCTCTCAGATTTAATAAGCGGCCGCCTGAAGGTAATATTTTAAATAAAACAAGCGTTGCTTAGCGCATATGAACAAAGTTTTCAGCGCGCGAGGATAACACATTGCGAATTCATTCAAAATTACATCCACTGGGGCACTCATCCGCAATCTTGTGGGAACCCTTGAGGACAGCCTTATAGTAAAGTTGGGCGTCACGATGCTCCTTGCCTGCTTTGGTGGCGCGTCGATGATTAGCTTCTCGCATCCATCTTGCCCCAATGCACCTTTGCGTGGGCAAGGGCCCGGCGAGCACCTTCAATACGGCGGGCGCTTGATAACCTCCACCCGAGGCACGCATCCACCAGCCGTCGCCTGCGAGGTCGAAGTAGCTCCCGGCATGGCCTCTCCGGGCCTGGCCGGACTATGAGGCCCTTCATGGCCTGCTCTTTCGGCCACCTTGTGCAGTTCGACCAGCTGCTTGATTTGGTCACTAGGGGCACCGGATGGCGGCCTCGACATCTTGAGACCGAAGACCTTCTCGTCGAGCTCCCTCCTCGGCTCGGTAGAATCTGGCTGGCATCGGGCGTGTTGCGAGTAGATCTGCAAACGCATACAGAGAGCTCGAATCCGGGTAAGTAACACGTAATTTACATTCACATGCTTGCTTTGCATGAAAAATGCCTTACCCGCCGCTATCTTCTTCATCAATTCAACCTCTGAAGGGACTTATGGGCCTCGGCCTCGGCGCTTTGGCACTTTCGAGAGCGAGGCAAGCTCGGACTCTCGAGTCTTTGAGTCACGCTCCAAACTCTCATGCTTTTCCATGAGAGCACGGAGCTCTTGCTGAACCACCGCCACCGCGCCTCCTGTTTTTCGCTCCCCGTGCCGTGGCCACATTGCGTTCGGCGCGGACACGGCCTCCTTGAGGCCGCCACCTGCGTTCGTGGCCCTGCAGTACCATGTTATCCTTGTTATTTTTTATCACAACCTAAATCCTTTTACATAAGTACAAATTCAAAGTGGTGTTACTCACCTTCTTTGTCTGGAGCTGCTTCTGGCGCGGCCGAGCTCTTGCTCGGACCGCTCGAGCTCTGCTTCAGCACCGACCTCCGCCGTCGGTCTGGCGGAGGTCAGCGCATCCTGCAACCCATATTGACATAATTTTTAGCAACCCTGCGTATATCTTTTAAGATCCTCGGTCCGGCTTTTCTTTCCGAACACGAACCGAGCATCGGGGCTCTGTATGCATGCGGTATTACATTGCATATTTTAACCTCTTACCTCAAAGCACGATAGAAGGCTATTGCGAGCCGGTTAGCCCGCCTTTGGCGAAGCTGCACTGCTCGAATCACCGCACTCATAATAGTGCGGTGTTCTTCCTCGATGGAAGCGCTCTGCAGTGCCTCCAACAAATTACCCGGCGCCTCCGGTTGGACGAAAGCCGCCGGCGTCACGGTCTTGCCCTTCGTTCGAAGGGGCCGCCGGCCGGACTCCGGAACCACTGCGGGTTCTGTCTTGGAGTCCGGCGCAGAGTCCGGGAGGACGCCTTGTGGTGCCTCCGGAGCCTCCCCCTGATGGGTCCCTTCTTGGGTTCCCGCCTCGGCGTCCTCGGCGTCGCGAGGGGTGGAGGCGGTCGGGATGGAGTCTACATCCGTCGAAGCCAACGACCCGCTCGATGAAGCGGGGAGATCATCACTGGCCGGACTACAGGCAGTATGCGGCATTAGAATGACACTATGTGACGCAGAAAAAGAAATTATAAATTATTCAGGAATCCGGATACTTACGATCTCGGCTGGAGGCCTGGCCCTTGAAGGCCATTCTTCCTGTAGCGTTGATGTTGGCGGGCTGTCGAGGAATAGTCCTTCCCTCTTGGACCCTTCGGCCTCCCCTGTTGGGGAGCCTTCCTTTCTCTCTCTCCTCCTTTGGGAGAGAGTCCTCTTCCTCCTCCTCATTTTCGGGTGAGAGTCCGCCCGAGTCGTCGTACACCTGAAAGCGGGAGCTCTTCGAGCACCGTGGCCTCCTTCTTGGCCTTCTTCTCGGCACCACGTGCGGTGCGGAACCAGCAACCTCACTAGGCATCATCTCTGGATTTTTCGGCATAGGGCCGGACGGTGTCTGCTCCGCTTTCTTCATCCAGTCTGTCAAGGAAAAGGGAAATTAAAACCGCATAGAGTCAAACTATGGAAAACAAGTGTCCCGTAAAGGGTAGAATCACTTACCTCGTCGACCAAGGCTGCGAGTGAAATCGCGATCTTGATCGCGGATGCGAAACCGGCACCTTTGAACAGCACCTTCGAGGCGCCGTCAGACGTGCGTGTCGAAGAGCTTGTTCAGCGCTGGTGCTGTTCGGATCAAACTCCACAGTTTGAATGCCGCTTTTGGCATGGGAGTATCCGTGAGACGAGCATGACTTGGACCACGTTAACCAGCCTAAGCTTCTTCACCGGCTTCTTGATCTGAGGCTTGGAGTCCCGTCGGCTCCGTCGAACTACCCCACAGCAAGCCCTTCTCTTTCCGGGAGGTGAGCTGCGTGGGAATACCAGATCTAAACTTCGGGGCCGCCGCCCATTTAGGGTAGCGGCTCGGTGATGTAGAACCACCCGATTGCCACCCTTGGCGGATTCCACGAAGGCCCCTTGAACCAAGGGCGTTGGGCATCTTGCCCAACATGGCACCTCCGCACTCCACTTGAATGCCCTTCACTACCTTGACTTGACATTGAAGGTCTTGAGCCAGCGAAGTGGGGCTGGATGCGAGAGGAAGGCCTCGCACCTGACGATAAGCGCCGAGATGTTGAGGATGAAGTTGGCGCGGATCATGGAAATCAGGCCGTAGTAGAACATGAGGCCCCGGACAAAAGTGTGAAGTGGAAAGCCCAGTCCAGCGGAGGAAGTGGGAAGAAAGACAACCCTCTCATGGGGCACAGGGGTGGGGATGAGCTGCCCTCGTCGGCCAGCCGATCTGTGATGTCGCCGGAAAGGTATCGGCGTCGCGCGGTTTAGCGTTGCTCCTCCTTAGCGGTGGAGGCCAACCATTTACCTCCCGCTCCGGACATGGTCGGAGAAGGTTGAGGCGAGATCTTGTGAACTTGGGCGCTAGAGCTCGAGTCTTGTGGAGATGGATAAGCAAAGGAGGAAGAAGGCGTGGGTGAGAAGGTGAATCCTTATCCCTTATATGGGCGGGCGAAGTCTTCACGCGTCCCCCACCGGCTGGTAAAACTCGCTTATCTCCCAAGCGTCACCATCAATGAGCGGTTGGGTTACCACGCCCGTATTGATGAGAATCCCGGATTAAGGGAAACATGATCTACGCTTGACGGGATGTGCCAAGAAACCGCCGCTAAATCGCTGAGGTGGTAAAGTAAAAACAATTGAGTAATGGCTTGGAGGTGGTGTGACGTCATGCCACGGAAAGCGTCGGCAGATTGAACTTGTGTATATATTATTATTCTCTCTACGATGGAATGTGGAATTTATTTTGCGAGCGGACACTATCTGGTGTTCACAATCTTCTATCATTTGGAGGAGGAACCCGCCTTTCAATGCCAAGCAATATAAGCGCCGGACTTATCGTCATTGAAGCCTGGTTCAGGGGCTCTTGAGGAGTCTGGATTAGGGGTGTCCGGACAGCGGACTACCATCATCGGTCGAACTATCATTTGCGGACTATAATCATCGACGGACTCCAAGACTATGAAGATAGAAGATTGAAGACTTCCCCGTGTCCGGATGGGACTTTCCTTGGCGTGGAAGGCAAGCTTGGCGTCTGGATATGTAGATCTCCTACCATTGTAACCGACTCTATGTAACCCTAGCCCTCTCCGGTGTCTATATAAACCGGATGGCTTTAGTCCGTAGGACAACAATCACAACAACCCTTACAATCATACCATAGGCTAGCTTCTAGGGTTTAGCCTCCTTGATCTCGTGGTAGATCCACTCTTGTAAACATCCACAATATCAATATCAATCAAGCAGGACGAGGTTTTACCTCCATCAAGAGGGCCGAACACAGGTAAACATCGTGTCCCTTGTCTCCTGTTACCATCCGCCTAGACGCACAGTTCGGGACCCCCTACCCGAGATCCGCCGGTTTTGACACCGACACTCGCGTCATTAGAAGAGCGGCTACAGTGACCTGCAGCCGGCAAGACCCGCCCGCGGCGGACGAGGGCTATCGGCCCCATGCTGGACCGTCGGTGGGGCCCACTAGTCGGCGGGCTCCAGAAGTCGGCGGAGAAGACAGCGACTTAGAGAGGACGGCAGGCGGGACCAGCGCCCAGCCGGATTACCATTGTACCCCGAGGGGTAGGCCTATACTCTCCCCGGGGCACCCATGCAAAGGGTTGGAACCTAGTAGTTTGACACACACACATAGAGGGAAGAGAAGAGCTAGCCGTGCCCTTCTCCTTCCTCACCCCGAACAGCTCGAGGAGCAATCTTGTACTCACCTTGAGATAGTGATCATGCGGAGACCCCGCAGAGCAGCAGTAGGGGTGTTATGTCCTCGGAGAGCCCTGAAGCTGGGTAAGATCCGCCGGCGTGCATGTCTTCGCCTCATCCCGTTTCCAGGCACCGGCGACGTTCTACTCGCCCCCTCCATGATAAGCCATCCTTTGGCATATGTCGCACCCAACCCCCGACATTTGGCGCCCACCGTGGGGCTAGGTGCACCGTCGCCGGAGACCTGCTCGGCGGAACCCTCTTCCTCCCTGGCGGCGCAGCCAGCCCGCACGCCAGACGGAGTTCGCGCCGACGCTACTGCGGGCGCCGAGGTCGCTTCTGGCGGCAAGCTGCCTCGCCGAACTTGTCGGCGAGGTTCGCCTCTCCGACGAGCCTGCGTCGATCACGGGCACGGATGGCCCCGAGAGCCTCCTCGCGGGCCTCCTCGAGCAGCTCCACGTCGCCGGCGAGCCCGCCGCCGACCTGGAGTCCGTAGGGCTCCACCAAGCCGATGCTGGTCGACTCCGACACCGCGTCGCTCGACGCGTTCCCCACCGACGTGGTGGTATACGACGAGCCGCTCCCTCGCGCGGTGAGCGGCGGAAGCACAGTCACGGAGGTGCTCGTCATCGGTCACAGCGAGCCTTCCGGCGAGGGAGCTCGTGACCCTCTCGACGCAGTTCTGCAAGACCTGAACGCCCCCATTCCGGAAGACGCCGATGCTGGGACACTGGAAGCGCGCCGCCTCCAGCTCCTCGTGGGCGCACAGAAGCTGGCAAACATGATATGCTTGTCAGAAGCCTACCAGCGCGAGATGGATCGCGCCGTGGGTGGATCGCCGGCTCCGACTGGGCCTAGCCGCCTAGGCACGGTCCAGCAGCGCGACGTAGCCATCGCCAGTCTGTTTGGGGCCAATCACCTATGCGCCACGCCCGCGATGAACATCCGCGCGCCCGGCGGCGGCGAACAAAATGGATAACTTCAAGGGCGAGGCGGCGCGATAGCGGGCGAGTCTAGCAGCTCCTCGACACGGCGCTGCGCGCAAGACGCAAGCCGGCTGCCGCCGCAGGCGCCGCGGCGAGAACACGGCGACTTGCCTCCCGCCGAGATCAAGGAGCGGCGTCTCGGACACCGGCTGGCGGCGTCCGTGGAAAAAAAAAGAGATCCGGCTGTCGGCAACAGCCGGACTCACATCTCCATCGGCGCGGCGAAGCGGCCGCCCAAAGCGATGGAAGCGGCGGGGCGACTATCTGCCTCCTCCTCCTCGCGAAAAAGCGAGTCTCCCGCCACCCGTCGAGCATCGACTCTGGCGACCGCCTTGGCCGCCGAGAGGGAGTCGGAAAAATAGCGCCCGCCACCGGATCGGCGACTCCACCGATCCTCGGCGCTGGAAGAAGAAGACGAGTTAGGCCCGCCTGTTTGGACCTCACATCCGAGGCGAGCCCTTCCCCAGGATTCACACTCCCGAGATCGCCCAAGTACACGGCTCCGTGAAGCGGAGGACGCTAGTGGACTACTCCATGGCCGTCAGCATAGCGAACGGCAACAAGCGCGTTGCCGTAAAGTATGTTCCCCTCATGCTCCAGGGCACGGCCCGGACATGGTTGAACAACTTGAAGCCCCGCAACATCAATAGCTGGGTCGACTTCACCGAGGCTTTCATCCGCAACTTCACGAGCACATGCAAGCGACCTCCCAAGCCTCACCAACTTTCCTTGTGCGTACAAGGCCCCAACGAGTCTACTCGCGACTACCTCACGCGTTGGGCCGAGCTCCGGAACTCCTGCGAGGGAGTGCATGAGGTGCAGGCAATCGAGTACTTCACCGTCGGGTGCCGAGAAGGCACCCTCCTCAAGCACAAGCTCGCTGCGGCAGGCGGAGACCCTCGACGAGCTGCTGATCATAGCAGACAAGTACGCCACAGCCGACTCCTCCATGAAGTTGGAGATCGAAGTCAGTGCGACTGGCAAGGTGGCTCCTCATGCTCCTAGAACTCCGGCTGGCGACGCCAGTCGGCGACAGCAGCAGAATGATCACAAGCGCGAGGCCTCCATGATAAGCCATCCTTTGGCATATGTCGCACCCAACCCCCGACAATCAACTTGGCTACTTGATTGCATCCACTCTGAGGATTGAGAAGGGGCTGGCCACCTTGACTCGAAACCAGGAGAGCTTGGAGAGGATCATGGAGCAGAAGTTCTATGACATGGATGTGAAGGTCACAAAGATCCAGTCCGTTGTTGAGCAACTTCAGGATGATATGCAGGAGAGGAAGGGAAAGTCAACCACTAAGGCATTTGCCGAGTGCCTAGAGCTCGAGATCAGCTGCGGTGCGATGATGCAGGACACGAGCCACTTCATCTGCACCAGCTACACCTTCAGTGCCACCAGCTTCAGCACCTACACCTCTAGCTCCATCTACATCAACGGATGCTTTCGTCCTTGGCGTTCTGTCTACACCACCACCTGAAGATCAAGCCTGAGAGTCGATCTAGTGCTATGCATTTTCTATGAATTTTTTGGTAACTTGTTGCCAAAGGGGGAGAAAAATGTATAGATCATAGGCTTCGAGAGAGAGAGTGTTGCTTTTTGTTCTCTCTTGCTTTGGTGGTTGAACTTTATTTGCTTGTTTGAGATACTCTATGTCTGTGTGATACCTGGATGATCATGTGTTTGATCATTTGCTACATTTATGCTCGCTGGATGACATTATCTCGTTTGTCTCTATATGATCATTCACTTTGCTTGGTGATGAGTGCATGTATTCAATCATTATCATTTTGAGCGCTCCACCAAGATGTATGTGACATGGAAGAGTTACCCATGAGCCTAACTCCTTGTGCATTTGCAGTCCAAAGCAAATCTTAAACTATGCACAAATTTAGGGGGAGCTCTTGCTTATCACATACTTCTCAAAGCGACAATGTTTTTCACTCTTATTATCATTTGTCGAAGCTTTGATCTATATGTTGTCATCAATTACCAAAAAGGGGGAGATTGAAAGTGCAACTATCCCTAGGTGGTTTTGGTAATTCCTAACAACATATAGCTCATTGAGCTAACATCATTCCAAGATGAATATTTCAGGAAAAGCTCAATGGATGGCATGGCATGGATGAGAAAAGTGGATCCCTCAAAATGTTAAGGACAAAAGGATTGGCTCAAGCTCAAAAGCTCAAGACTCTACATTTTATATTTTAGTGATCCAAGATCACATTGAGTCTATAGGAAAAGCCAATACTATCAAGGAGGGATGAGGTGTTGCTTAATGAGTTTCTTGCTCTCTGATTGCTTAGTGATATGCTCCAAAACCCTCAACTACTTTCTCATATCCACATATGACCCAAACCAAAAGTCAAACTCGGCCCCACCGATTCTTTCTACCCGGCGCCACCGAGTTCAGATGTCATAGCCACTGCCACAAACCCTAGGCAAATCAGTCTCACCGATAGGGATCTCGGTCTCACCGAGATGGGATTGTAATCTCTCTGTTTCCCTTCGTAACGTTTCGGTACCACCGAGATGAGCGATCGGTCCCACCGAGATTGCAATGTAAACTCCCTGTTTCCTTTTCGTAACATTTCCATCTCACCGAAATGAGCGAATTGGTCCCACCGAGTTTACCTGACCAACTCTGTGGTTAGCTTATTACCAAAATCGGTCTCACCGAGTTTGTGTAATCGGTCTCACCAAGATTACGTTATGCCCTAACCCTAACCACATCAGTCCTACCGAGTTGCATGTTGGTCCCACCGAAAATCCTAACGGTCACTAGATTTCCTGAATCGGTCCGACCAAGTTTATCAATTCGGTCCCACCGAGTTTGGCAAGTTGTGTGTAACGGTTAGATTTTGTGTGGAGGCTATATATACCCCTCCACCTCCTCTTCACTCGTGGAGAGAGCCATCAGAACAAACCTACACTTCCAACTTGCTGTTTCTGAGAAGGAACCACCTACTCATGTGTTGAGGCCAAGATATTCCATTCCTACCATATGAATCTTGATCTCTAGCCTTCCCCAAGTTGCTTTCCACTCAAATCTTCTTTCCACCAAATCCAAATCCTGTGAGAGAGAGTTGAGTGTTGGGGAGACTATCATTTGAAGCACAAGAGCAAGGAGTTCATCATCAACACACCATTTGTTACTTCTTGGAGAGTGGTGTCTCCTAGATTGGCTAGGTGTCACTTGGGAGCCTCCGACAAGATTGTGGAGTTGAACCGAGGAGTTTGTAAGGGCAAGGAGATCGCCTACTTCGTGAAGATCTACCGCTAGTGAGGCAAGTCCTTCGTGGGCGATGGCCATGGTGGGATAGACAAGGTTGCTTCTTCGTGGACCCTTCGTGGGTGGAGCCCTCCGTGGACTCGCACAACCGTTACCCTTCGTGGGTTGAAGTCTCCATCAACGTGGATGTACGATAGCACCACCTATCGGAACCACGACAAAAACATCTGTGTCTCCAAATGTGTTTGAATTCTCCAATCCCTTCCCTTTACATTCTTGCAAGTTGCATGCTTTACTTTCCGCTTCTCATGTTCTTTGAATGCTTGCTTGAATTGTGCTAAGATTGCTTGACTCGTGCTAAAATAGCTAAAATCTGCCAAAGACTAAAATTGGGAAAAGGATAAGTTTTTATTTTGTCAAGTAGTCTAATCACCCCCCCCCCCAGACATACTTTTGATTCTACAGGCGCCGATGAAGCGAGAGGAGGCGATGAAAGGATCCTGGTCCAGCGCCCCGTGGATGAGAGACGTACATCTCTTGAAGTGGACGACGCGGTAGGGGTAGCGGCTCCGGCAAGGTGGAGGATGGGGTGGCGGACGGAGGAGGCTGGCCGCAGTGCGGAGGTTGTCGTGCCGCCGCGGTGTATGAATGGGGAAATTGAGGGGAGGGGAGATCTCAAACTTTGGGACGCGCTTCTCTGAAATGGGGGAAAGTTACGAACTTATCCCCCGTTTCAAATTTCGGACATCGCGTCGGTTGGGGATAGGACGGTAATCTCGCATCTCCCAAATATTTGCCGGTAACTATTTCAGGCGAGGAGACGGTGTTTTGCTGCCCACGGTTGGCGCCCACGGTGTATGAACGGGGCTGACAGGTAGGGCGGTTGTGTCACGTCTGATGGAAGTTACACATCTGCCCCTATTTAAAATATTAGCCTACATCGATTTGAGGCGAGAGAGGTGTTTTGCCACCACGGTTGGCTCCACGGTGTATGAACGGGGCTGACAGGTAGGGCGGTTGTGTCACGTCTGATGGAAGTTACACATCTGCCCCTATTTAAAATATTAGCCTACATCGATTTCGGACGAGGAGAGTTTGTTTTACCGCCCATCGTGTATGAATGGGGAAATGGAGGAAGAGACACATGTCTTTCGGACGAGCTTTAATCAAATGTGTATTGCCGCCCACGTTTGGCGCCCACCATGTCTGAATGGGCTCAGAGGCCGTCGTGTCACGTCTGATTGAAGTTACTAGTCTACCCCTATCGACATCAGTGTAAATCTGGTCGATAAGGATGTCAAGTGTCAGGGGTAGACAGTAATTTCCATCTCGCAAACACTTTCTTCGGGCAGCCCACAAATTATAGTGGGTGTTTAGCCGCTTCGTTCAGAATTTGGGAGAATTAGCATTCACGTTTGCCACAGGACTGGCAAACTAAATTCAAATCAATTTGTATTCGACACGTATATCCACAGATAATTATCGTTTTGTTATTTATTTCTTCAAAACCACAACAAAGATTTATTCCACCTTTATATATGATTATGATTTAGAAATGCCGTGATCTTGAATTCATGGGTTGGATACACTCTGAGTCAAACAGTTATTTCATCCAATACAATATGCTCACATGAAAAACAGTTCACCTTATGTCAATCATACAAGTACTGAGGATTACCTCACCTAAAAAATTCGGATCATTACAACACATGGACAACATAGGGGGTCTTGCAACATAATCCATTCAGAGACATGACACAACATGCAAGTACAATAATCTAATGACAATTTCAACTGGTATCTAAAGAAGAACTGGGATTATCTTGGACTTCAGATAGCAGAAACAGCAGGACCTCCTTCGTCTTCAAATGCAACATTCTTACTTCCTCCAATTCTTGGGTTGCTTGCATAATGCGTGCCGCTAATTCTGTAATTTCCAGCCTCAAGATAAAGATTACCTCATTCATGGCAGCCACACCATCTCTTTCTACCTCTAGTAGAGCCTCAAGCACTATAATATATGTGCTCAGACTGCTCTCCGGTGGTGTTGCCTCTGAACTGCTGCCATCTGATAACATGGATGGTGCACTGCTTCCACACATAGATTCTGGGGTTGTACATTGTGTCCTAGTGTGAACGTCATCCTGAAAGGTTTCCGGTGGACATCAGTAAGAGATAGTTATCATATGATCCAAGCAGTAAGCTTACATGGTAAACAACGGATGAATTATTGCCGAGCATGGCAAACTATATTTAAATGGTTCGAAGCAGCATCAACCGAAAAGAAATTAAAATAGTAAGATGAAACTAGGGATGTAAGTGGCAAATAAACGACATCCGCCAGTCCCATCAAGTTAGTTTTTGCTACCTCCCTAGTTCATTTTCCTCAAAAAACAAAAACTCTTTTGAACTATCATACCACTAGTGGACTTTAATTGGGATTAAATGGGACCCAGTTGACATCCCTAGTTGAAAAGGAGTGTACAACCGCTATATTTAAGTTGCCAAGGCATCTAATCAGTTGAAATAATCTGAGAAAGCACTTAACAGTGTGGCCTCATATAAACTACAAAGACAGTCTTGTGATGAAGTTGAGAGGAAAAGTTAAGAACTCAAATGAAATAGGCATGCATTTCTTTACGATAGTACAGCAGGCACTGCTGGCCTATTGGCCAACTCAGGTATAGCGTAACAACAAATAAGCATTCGAATCAAGCAATATAGCAAAGCAGACAACTGAACTATTTGTAATTCGGTAGGATTACACGTTGAGGGCACAAGCCAAGAAAGCAGCCCACTGCATTACATTTCACATGTACTAAAACACTTTGGCTTACCATATGTTGTTGTGAAGCCTAGCTGCTGTTGCAATGTTCTTTGAAGATATAAATCGACATCCCGTGGTTGCAAATCTAGTTGTTGTAGTTTATTCTGCACCATCTATTTAGGTAAAATTAATTTTAATCGCATGCACTGGTCCGAATTGATCATCAATGGTTCATCTAAACTAATGAAAGAAGGTGTGTGCATACGACAATACTCCTCGATTCTTTTTACTTTGCGTATAATTTTTCTCGTTTTCTCGTATTAGTCTGCTGCGTTGCGATTCCTAGCGCTGGTTTCCTTTTGTGCCCCGCCCCATCCGCCTCTTCCTAATTAATTGGCAAATTAGTCCAGAAAAATTAAACCAGTGCCCTCCTTGGTATGCGGGTCAAGAGTTATCAGAGTAAATAGAATCGGAGGAGTATATCCGCTTCCCTCTATTTTTATGCTTGTTCGAGGTGCGGGCCCAAAAGAAAAATATTTTTCTTGATGGGGTTGGCAGCTCCATAATTAATAGAAGCATCAAATTAGTCATGCAACTTGGGAAGATCAAGAACACACAAACAAGTGATGAATAGAGGCTCGGAGTAGTGATGTAATAGCTAGCATCAGAAAATGTAGGGTAAAACAAACAAAAAACAGCGGAACCACATGCTAGTTTGCTGATGTGTAATTAAGCATAGAGAACATTAAGCAGTCTGATAGAACCAACAGGTGCCATCAGAACAAAACTAAAGCATATTAACTATATGTGCACTGGTATGTAATTTAGCACATGTAACATGTTCACTGCCAGAAGTATGGCCCTACAGGTGCAAGCAGAATAACGCGTCTCATGAAAAATTGAATGATGCCCTGAAGAAATTCAAAGGTGCGGTGCTTATGCTAGGAAAGTGAACGTAGGCGCCGGCCGTTGGATAGTGGTACCTGATTCTCGGCGGCGTATGGGTATCGTTGTCATACTTGATAGCTAAGGATCATCGATGGTGCTCGTGTTGCGGTTGAGTTCGGGCCGGCTGTCGCCGTCGCTGAAGCGGATCCAGTGCTATGGTTGCGGCGCCTGTCGACATACAAGAAAGCTCATCTGTGGTAAGTGAACAGTTGCACGATAAAGAGAAAAACCGAAGGAATGCAAATCAAAATAACCTAATGAGGCTGCGGCGTCGGTAAAGCAGGGCCGATGGAGTTGAATATGGCGTCCGTGGAGCGGGTCCGGTGCAGTGGACGAAGGCTTCGGCGGGCGCGTTGTACAGTGCTTCTGGTGAGGCGGATCTGTTGCGGCGAACGAGGGCTTGTATGAAGGGCCAGCGAAGGGGCAGACGAGGGAGTCAGTGAAGGGCCTACGCTGTGGTGGACGAGGGCGCTGGTTAAGCAGATCCAGTGCCGTGGACCATGATGGCGGTCAAGGAGATCTGGAGCGGTGGACAAGCCAGTCGCTGAAGCGGCTCCGATAAAGTGGTGAGTTGCCAGTTGGGGGTTCCAAGGTGCGGAAGGTAGATCCGGCGGGGTGTGAGGTCCACCGCTGCAGCGGAGGACTAGATTCGGCGTCTTGCCGTGGTTGGGGGGGTCGGGGAGGGGAAGGGGAGGGGCTCTGGGGAAGAATGTTGGGGGCAAAGAGGGGAAAACAATGGAGTTACCAAAGCAGCCCTGTTCCGTTCATGTGGCAGGGGTAAAACAGGAATATCGCAGGGCTAAACTTTCGGGCGCGTGATATTTCGATGTGAGCGGGAAGTTTGAAAGCTTTTGGCGCCTAAAATTATAAGTATTCTGCTCTCGTACGGCCGACTATGATATCATGGCCGACAATTTGTTTGTCTTGCATGCAAAAAAAGTGCAAGTTTTGAAAATCAATGTCTCCAACTTGAAACTTAGATTGTCCATTCAATTCAAATATGGATCATTGAGCTACTACAAGCAAATACCATCATACGGTCCAATTCAAATGAAATTCTAAATGTGTTTATCCTAAATATGATGACAAAAGCAAAAATGTGTATGTGTATGAATAAAGTGGATGATTATAAAGTTTGAACATGCCCGTATGTGTATATCTCTAGGTTTGATATATGAATTTGAAATCACGAAATCCCGGCTTAAAAAATGTACCTCCGTTTAAATGAATTACAAAAGCTAATGATGGAGTCGAATTCCAAAATTCTAATCTTAGGTTTGTAATTCTGGTGCATCAAGGTATATCACGCATGTTCAAAAGTATCATTATCTCATAGTACAAACTGTGAAACAAATTGATCAACCATGAGTGCACAATATCTCAATTACGCTAAAGTCCCTCAAATATAGACACCTCACTCTTTATCTGAAGTCAACCCCCCCCCACCACACAGACACACACACATAGAGAAGTCGTTCTCTCCCCCAAACACCAACACACTAGCACATTAACACCCCTCTCTCTTGTAAAGTCCGGACCCCAATATAGGTCTCTATCACTTTGTCTCTCGGGCATGCACACATCTCTTCCCTCATTCTCTTACCTAGGTCTCCCGCTATCTCTCTTACCCAAGCACATGCACTATGTAGAGTGTATATTTCCCATACACACAAAACGTCGCCCCCAAACGTCTATCTCCATAGTTATGTGGTTCTCGCGCACTCACCTCACACACCACCCCCACTGCAAACAAGCAGACTTTGTCTCCTTGTGCACCACTCTCCTCTTTCTATCTCTCCCACATGCGGACCCGCCCCAGCTCCTTCCCTGTATACATATATGTCGTGACTCTTTGCATAGCTCCCTAATGTATAATCGTTCTCGATTTCGCACATTGTTCTCTACACCATCTATTCTAGATCTCTCATGAAGTCCCTATCACACACACGATGACTCGTTTCCCTTGCGTCTCCGTTCATAGGCCAATTTCGGACAACATCAACATTGTCTCCCTATCTATACGCCATTTATGGACACAAACAACCCCTCTCGCCCCCTCTCTTCCTCTCTCTCTCTCTCTCTCTCTCCGTCTCTAGCTCTCTCTTTCTCTCGCTCTCACACCCCTCTCCCACACACACACTCGATGTCTCTTCCAAATAGTTTGCTCCCCCCGCCCGCACCCGTGCTATCTCGCTACTACACATGTCACACCATTCCCCCTTCCCTTATACTAGGTTTACATCATCAGTGGTCTCTCTACTCCACATAAACTCTCTCCCTCTCACACACAAATGCGTGCACAAACACACATAGACACGCACAAACACCCATTTATCTGGATCCTCATCTCTCCTCATGTCTGCATGTGTATCTCACACACTCACTCTCTAATTATGTATATGTGTCTCCACGTTACACAACACAAAGCCCCATGTACATGTCTCTCTATATCCTCCACAAACATATACACAAAGAATCTGTTACCATTGCCTCAGTCTCTAACATATCGCACACGCACACTGTCTCTCTCTCTCTCTCTCTCGCAAACACGCTCAACAAGGGTTTCCCTGTGAATAACTTACCGTCTATTCATCAACAGTCGTGGCAGTACGGCGAACACGAGACGTGAAAAAGAATAAATCTACACGTGCTTAGACCACCTAGTATGACTACTAGGACTAGAGCAAGCCAAAAAGCGCGCCGCCATCACCCCCTCCTTGTCGGCGACGGGAAAATCTTTGTTTTACATAGTCGAGAAGTCATCGTGCTAAGGCCGCACATGCCGAGGCGTTGAATAGAATGTAGATGCTAGTTTACGGAAGCAAGTATCGATAATACGTTTGTATCTCCATACTTATATTTCTTCTCTTATAAAAAACCGAGTTGGTGATGATGGTACGTGTGCCATCTTGCAATATAGACCGTCCGATCTATATCTGACGGATGGAAATTAAACTAAAAGATACCCGCACCCCTCTCCACATTTGCAGACAAGGCCTTCCCTCGTTCATCCTTATCTCCAACAAACCTCATTGTTGAGAAATTAAGAAAGGAAGCCTCTGGAACAAACTGGCCTGGTGGCCGCTGCTGGCGTCGTCAATCCTCATGCCTCCGCTCAGTCCGACCACCAACCACCACCACAGCCCACTCCTCTTCACCTTATCTCATATTTCTCGAGATATCATTAGTTTTTACACATGGGATTACTCCCGCAAGGGTCAATCACAACAAGTGTTTTATAAAAAAAATGCATCTTGATGTTCCGTGCAATGCACGGATCTTGCTAGTACTCCTACACAAGACTAAGTTGGTGATGCTGGTGTGTCTGCCATCCATCGTTTCTGGCCATTAGATCTATATCTAACGATTATGAGGTAAGTTGTTCCCTTTTCTCACCAACATCCCACTTGTCTACCAATTTGCAGAAAAACCCATAATTAGTATCTTAAAACCAACCACATCCCTCCCTGACCTCATCAAAACAGCCCAAGGAATATATTCTAATTGAAACATAATATATCTTTAGTGACATATGTATATCAAAATTAGAGTGTTTTGTACCAAGTTTGTGAATAAGTATTATTCTAATTATGATTCGTTGCAACGGACATGAACATTACTAGTATTTCCAACCATGCATTTTTTCCCTAGTATTTCATAGTTTCGAGTTTTCCATCAAGATATTAGTCACTCATGGTTGATATTTACTTTCAATCATGTACACATATGCACTATGTAACTAGCCTTGCTTATTGGCTTCCAAAGCTTAACTTTCACTCCTACTTACAATATGTAGAGTATTTAACAAAAAACAACCACTTTCAACCAGCCCTAGGAAGAATCTATTGTACAAAAAATAGCAAAAACATACCCAAAATTTCTTAATCCACGCCAAAAACTACCTAGTACTCCTACCGATTAGGTTCGTTTAAACCCATTTATGACAGGGTTGGCCCACATGTCCGTGCTAACGAGGCAGCTTAAACCAACACATTTTGTTTGACCGTTGACACGAGGGACCCAAATCTGACCTTCTATCCTGTTATTCCCCCTCAAATCATTATTTTTCCTGAACATTACTTCAAACAATACTGATGCGTGTTCGTCGGTGGCGCCGGTGATGGCGAGTTGGCCGCCGCTCCGCGGACGGGCCGGCGCCGCCAGCCTCCGCTTGCGGGTTGGCAGGCTGGCTGGCGTGACTCACGGCGAGCAAGCCGCCGCTGCTGCCTTCGCTCGAGCGGATGGCTGGCCTTAGCGCTGCGCGCGCGAGCAAGCCGCCCGCCTTTGTCGTGCCAATCTAGCTAGCAAACCTTGCGAGACAAGCAGGTGGACGGAGCTATCTTGGCTAGCTAGCGGCAAGCGCCGGACGGAGCTGGCATCCGGGCTGCCGCAACATGGGCTCCGCACCGCCAGCGGTTTTGACCTCGCCTTCTGCCGGCGGCGGTAGCTGCGTCCCATGGCCGAGGATGACTAGGTGGACGGGCCGGAGGTAGGAGGTCACTCGAGGATTTTGTTGGTAAGAGCATGTACAATGGTTGAGAAGGTAGTCTTGTCTTAAGTCTGCCACGTATGCAAGTGGTAGTAGTTTCTTGGCATTTTGGTGGTTTCTTGCATTATTAGAGCAAGTACAATAGAGCTGAGTCAGCAGGCTATAAGAAATAAACTAGTATATTTCTGCTTAGTTGGAGAAGGTAAGCGGGCTCTTCCTGAAGAGCCAGCTCTAGCACGTGCTCCTAGGCACTTTGTGAGAATGAGAAGTGGGCCACATAATAAAAAAAAGTAGTACACTTTATTGTACTAGAAGTTGGCTATAAGATGGGCTGTAGATGACATGGCACTGGCTTATAGCCAGCAGCTGGCTATACTATTAACCATGCTCTTAGGGGTTTCTTGTAAGGAACAATGTACGTACTACTAGCGACAAAAGGCGATTCTAGGTTGCGTTGTACTCCAACGAGTACTACTAGTGGTCGTGGGAGCGTATACCTCATTTTGTGGGTTCGATCCCAGCCGAACGCACGATGGCCTTTTTTTAAAAATAGTACTACTGCACTTCGCTGCGAGCCAATATTTTACACGGGTAGTTTGAGTTTTGAAGTCAAACGGACGTGCGGCCCCACAATCTGGGTGCACTGGACAGTCTAGCCACGTGAACAGGTTTTCCTTCCCAGCATCCCGTGGCTCGCGTGCTCACCCTAGCCGCACCTCGCTTGCAGCTTCCAGCTAGTAGCATATAAACTAGCGCCAAGCCTGGCGGGGCATTGGGAACTGTGCAATATGGCTCTGTACGTAAAGTGCTCTACTACTACTCTGTAGCTTGTGGTGTTGCATGCATGGACTTCACTCCATTGTCGGCTCTACTATAAAAGAAATTTCTCTTGACGTGTTTTTTTTAAACGGAGGCAAAAGCTTTGCTTCATCTCATTCATAAAGAAGGAACTACTAACAAAGTTCGACGAGATCCATTACACCTCCACAAATGGAAGCGAAAAGCCTAGTCTCGCTGTATCAAATAACTAAATGTTACGCTTGATGATAACGTCATTGATAAACAGGCTGCCGGTGTGTGCGTGAGAGGAGCGGCCGAGTAGGCCAACTACGTGAGAGGAGCGGCTGAATAGAACACCGAGAATACCCACTAGGCCACTATGCAGGTGTACTTCCCCTGCATTGATAGTACAGCGATGGTTCTAGAGAACAGTAGTACCCTCCACTTCCAACTATAGCTCCTTGGCCCTGAGATTCAAGAGTTCAAAACTGGTGCACTATACTAGACTAGACTAGAAGTACAGTACATCACACTACTAGTTGAGAAAAGTAGTACTAGTACTGCTACTGATGCAAGCACGTACTCCTCCATCACATAATGTAAGACGTTTTTTGACACTAGTTGGCGTGTACAAAAAATGGCAAAAACATACCCAAAATTTCTTAATCCACGCCAAAAAATACTACCTAGTGCCAAAAATTTCTCTCAAGTGCTATTATTTACAGTATAATGCAATCCCATAACGTTCCATAATGCTAGTACTAGTAGTAAATAATAGCCTCACCCCTTCGCTGAGGAATGATCTACAGTTGGAAGGGACGAGGCTCGGCGGTTACTACGCTCTTATCTCCTCCTCGCCAGTTCCCCTCCCCCCAAAGAGAAGGCAGTTCGTTGCTGCTCCCATGGATTCGCCAGGCGGTTCTCCTCCTCGTCGGGGCTGGGAGACCTTGGACGACGATCCTCTGGGAGAAATCGCACGCTGCTCCGACGTGCTCACCGCCGCAAGACTCGGTACTTCCTGCACCAACTTTTTCAAGGCGCTGCTTAAACAGGCTTGGGAAAAGGCCATGCTTGTTGGTCTTCCATGCGTCCTCGAGGAGAAGGTTCTTCTATGGGACAATCCTTCGAACAGTCCACCGCTCCCTGGCCATGGTTGCATGTTGACTCCGCTAGAGTTGCCGACGTTGAGAGGTAGTCGGATTTTGTCCGATGAGCAGGTCAGTAATGGAGTTTGATCATGTAGTACTTAGTTATTCCATTTCCATCCCGTAATTTCTCCGCTGCCCACCATCTTATATATAGGTTTGGGTCGGTGCCAACAAAGATTGGCTTGCATACCTCCGGCCGGATACCACCATCATTTTGCACAACATCCACAGCAGTGCGGCCGTTCCGGTAGACCCCTTCTCCACCATTGGGATCGGCCTTCCGGACTGGCTGGGCTTGAATACGTATGATGATGCCTCCATGAGATTGAAGAAGATAGCAATTGCGGACCCGCCGACAAAGCGACGCGGCTACGACGATTACTATCTCATCGCGGTGTTCGACATAAGGATTGCCATCAATACAAGAGGCAGTAACGGCAGACAGGGCAGAGGCTGGTGCATGTTGGCCGCGGTAGATTTGTACCCCTACACGTTCGAAGACGTCGTGTTCCATCTAGGACGCATCTTCGCGGTGACAAGCCAGGGGACTTGTTTCATCTGGTTGCCATCCTACGGTACGGGAGATTACAAACGGAATGCACAAACCATCATTTGCATCCCTAACGGTACTCCATTATTTTGCAGGGACCAGTCATCCCCAGATCTAAATAAGATCGCCGATCCTGGATGTGCATTTGCATCCACGATTCGGTCTAACCTGGAACCTTGTAGCTGACTTTGGCATATTGGGATCAACTATCTTAGCAGTCGTTACCCATGGTACCACTGATGTGCAACATGGTCACACAATCTACCACGATCGGACCGTCACCATCTACCCAGGTATTCCATTTTTTAACCCTCTCGCCTTCTCTTTCATTGTTGTACTAGTAGTATACTTTGTAGTACTAGTAGGAGTACTTTTTACCTTGGAGGACGCGTATAGCTAGCTAGGCCCTTGAAGACTTGAACCCACTAGCTACCACCATTTTTGTTTTTCCATGTCTTACTATCTCATCCATGTAGCCAAGAGTGGCTATACATAATAAGCCGATTATTTTACTTCCTCTATACCGGAGTAGTACTATTTGCTGCACAGTATTACTGACCGCCATATTTGAGCACAACATTATTATGCATGGACCTGGACTATGTACGTCACCATGTGTCCAGATCTAGGATGCCGCGTGTACCAGATGAACGGCGCCGAGTTTGACCCCCGTGTTGCTACGTGGGTGCCAAGGAACACTCTTGGAGAGTACTCGCTTTTCATCGGGGACAGCTACCCCATTGTGAAGCGGATGCCACCTTCCGTGCATGATACGGAAGGCCTGCCGTTCATGAAGCATGGTTGTGTCTTCAGTGTGCACCGCCGGATGAACGACATGCTGGGACACGCTATCCCTGATTTATGCCTCTTCAGCTTGGATGAGTCAACATCGTGTGGAACCGGACTAGAAAGCTGCGACAATGATTCCCGTTGCCCACCGCTATGGATCATGCCATCCATGAAGAACACCTGGGACTGGAACCTGGAGGAGGACATGTATCCCATCTATAGCGTGTAAGTGGAGTACGGTGATTGTGAACGGTAGCGCTGTGAATATATGTAGACTAGTCGTGCACAAATTTATCACATGAATTGGAGATGAACTTGTGTGGCATACTGGCATTTGTCCTTTAGAATTTATTACTAGTAAATGTGTTATGTGTACGTGCAACTTGTGTGGTTGTTGCACGGGCTCCAACACGCTCTTTGAGAAAAAAAAGGTGGCACAACTTTGGATATACATGACGTGGCGGCATTAGGCTGGTCATAGTGGGGGTAACATAAGTAGTATCATGCACTTGGGACTCGCAAACATGCTTATGTGGCAGACAATTAAAGAAGAGAGAGATGGTTATAGTAACATAAGTAGATACCGTAACATAATAAATATGATGCTACTATGTGTCATGCATGGCAATAAATGAGACCACTTATAATACTATTATATGATACTATGCACTATAGAGATAGTAACATAGACTAGAAACATATGCATGTTACTAGTTTAAGTTACTCCCCACTATGACCAGCCTCATACAGTAGCATCGTTCGCTATAGTTGTAGTACACTCCTACTAGGATGACAACTCCTATAAAACCTTGCGCTTGGCTCTTTGCCTCTTCGGGAGGTTCAACAGTTCGTACTCGTGTGAACCTTGCACTTGGCTCTTCGCCTCTTCGGAAGGTCCAACAATGATGATACAACAGTACAATATGCTTCTGGCAATCTGACACCGATTGAACTGCTGCACGTCCACCGCGAGGGCAAGGGCGAGGGCAAGGGAGAGGGAGAGGGAGAGGGAGAGGGCGATGTAGTCAAAACCCTCTCCTCGTCCTGCGAACTACCGCGCGCGTGGGCGAGGGAGAGGCGTAGTAAGAAAGCTTCTCCTCGTTCGGCGAGTTGACGGGACACACCAAAACAGTACTAGTACTAGTAGTAGTAGTCCATACTGCGTCCTTTCCGATTAATATGGCTTAATTTGAAACAAGAAAAATACACTGGCGGTCCTCTTTACGGTCACTATATATAGTTTTGCGGCGATTATACGATCACTAGCTCATCGTAGAGCACCGTATTGCATCATACTGACCGGCAACATAGTCGACGTGGCACTTTGTTGACTGGTTAAATTGTCACCTGGTTTCTGGGTCCCACCCATCAGTTGGCAGAGCAAAGAAATCAGTTATACAAAACTTTACGCAGGCGCGACACAAGTCCAACCCTTGCGCGCGAACCGCCCTAGCTGTTTATGTGAGTGCATGCACGTGTCCTCCCTCGGTCTTCGAACAAAGAATGTACATCGGCTATAAAACAAAGAGTGTAGTACATGATGTACATCTACACTTCCAATGCATTTAGCCTTTAATCTAAATCGATATTGATTGACTAATGCACCAACTTGTGCTATAGGTATAGGCTACATGTCTATTTAATTACGACATGCAACGGCCTTCATTTAATCTTCTTATCTCAATGGTCACATGCACACATAAGTCTGCTACTTTTGGGCGTTAATTATGCCCTGGTCAATGTGTAAATCTCTAAATGTACACTCTTTCACTAACGTAGGGAGTAGGTTGAGCACTTGAGCGTGAGCGTGTGTGTTGCGTCGTGTGTTGTGTGCCGCATGGGTGCGTGAGTGTTGCGTGCGTCCATGTGTACGTGTGAGTGTTGCATGTTGCATGCATGGGGCTGACTCCCTCCCATTGACATGTTCATATTTCAAGCTTCCTCTGTTCCCTCCATATGGTGATACTCCCTCTGTTCCCAGATAGTACGGAGTAAAAGCCTCCCTCTATTCCCAAATATGGAGTATTTGTCTTTCTACAGATTTCAACAAGTGACTAGGTACGGAGCAAAATGAGTGAAGTGAGCGTAGAGGCATAGGGATACTGTAGAAAGGAAGTCCTCACGATCCATTATTCCCCATCTTAGTCAGAGAGAACTATTCAACTAGTCTTCGCAGTGAAGTGACAATACACGCAGCAGCAGATGGGACACGTAATTAATAAGCTGAACCAGCGTGTTGGTGTTACTAAATCAGCCTTACCCAGTACTGCCATCATGTTTGCCAGTAGAGCACGCTTCCTCTACGCCTACGCACCTCTGTCCTCCATTAACTGACATATGGGCCCTGTTGTGGTAGACCCACATGTCATCGGTGTAACTATTTACACTCCGAAGGACGGTATATCCTGGTAGTACTACTAGTAGAATTGAGATCGAATGCACTTTCTTCCCCGTCGTCCACCCTTCTTCCTCCTCTCTTCTTCTTCCTCCTCTCTTCCCCATCGTCGGCCACACACCATTTACCCCCGCTCACTGCTCGCCCGCCCGCACCATCTTCCTTGGTAGCTCGCGCGTACCATATCCCCCCGCTCACTACTCGGCCACACGAGGAGAAGCTTCTTCGCTCTCCCGCCCGAATCCACTTCCCCGCTGGCTCGCAGGCACCGAAAACACCAATGGCAGAACCGACTGACACACAGAGCAGCGATTGGAATTCCCTCCCCGATGTTCTCTTGGAGCAGATCTGTAGTCGTATGGACCTACTCAGCACCGTCCGTCTGGCCGCATGCTCGGTGTCTTTGTACCGTCTACTCGTCTGCAACCGGCCGACTCTTTTCAAGACAACCTGCTTGCTGATGCCCGATCCTCGCAGGTGGCCCAGATAGCGACTTGACGAATCTACGGAGGTTGCCGTGGTGCCCCTCGACATGCTACCACTACCCGTCCACATGTCCTTCATGCGCGTCCACTACTGGGCGGGCATGAAGGCCAACTGGATCGTCCTCATCCACCACACCGGTAGTCTGTGGCGTCTCGTGGATATCTACACCCAGCGAGAGATCACCCTTCCATCGTTGGATACCACCACCATCGAGCCTTGCGGCCCGCCGGACACTCCTGCCTTCTACGCACGAGACGCGTCAAGCTTTTGGCTCGACCTCTGTTTGTAGAAAGTTGTAATCTGTGAAGTGCCCACACCATCAGAAGACTACAAGGATTACAAGCTCTCAACATGAGATTAGTCTATCTGGAATCCAGTCGTCATACATGGTTATGGCTCATCATCAATCCTGTTGAGGCAACATTTCTGTCTGATGCTAAAGTGCACGATGGCATCGTTTACGCGGTCGACGCACAGATTGGCTGCCTATACTGGTGGAATCTATCGTCGTGTAATTGTTCTATCTGATCTCATCTTTACCTTATGAATATGACTGCCTGTTCATTTGTTACAAATTTAGAATGCATAGCATGTCTATAACCACATCATTGCTATATTTTCCTCTCATTTACTAGATTTTTATGACCACACATGTTATTGTTAGAGTTGATATGAGAACAATTGGCATCTAATGATTGTTAGAATACATATTATGAGCATAACATCATTATTGCTATATGTTACTCTTGTTTACAAGATTTTTATAACAACGCATGTTATTGCTTAGAGTTGATATGAGAACAATAGTAGTAAGTGCTATGGTAGAATATGAGTAGGCGCTGTCATAGCTGTTTTCCTCTCATTTTTAGATGATGTTTGAACCATGACATATTGCTAGAATGTGAAAGCCATTGGCTTATTTTTTTAACTTGGGGTATGATTATGACCACGGCATTGCAATTCTCTGTCTATGATATGTGTCACTATTATAATAATCTTAATTCCACACATACTCTGAACATGATTGTTTATCTTTGTCCTTTTGGCCTCCAATTTGAATTGTTGCAGCAGACGCAAATGCGTTGGCCTTCATGATTCCAGGACCTGGAATCATACCAGCCGATGGGTGGTGGTTTATCGCTCGTTCAGCTGACGACGGTCATTTGATGCTCATTCACACGTACCAAATTGACCAAACCATTACATCAAACCACATGCAGTACATGTTGGAAATATGCCCTAGAGGCAATAATAAATCAGTTATTATTATATTTCCTTGTTCATGATAATCGTTTATTATTCATGCTATAATTGTATTGACCGGAAACCGCAATACATGTGTGGATACATAGACAACACCATGTCCCTAGTAAGCCTCTAGTTGACTAGCTCGTTGATCAATAGATGGTTACGGTTTCCTGACCATGGACATTGGATGTCATTGATAACGGGATCACATCATTAGGAGAATGATGTGATGGACAAGACCCAATCCTAAGCCTAGCACAAAGATCGTAGTTAGTATGCTAAAGCTTTTCTAATGTCAAGTATTTTTCCTTAGACCATGAGATTGTGCAACTCCGGATACCGTGTAGGAATGCTTTGGTGTACCAAAGCGTCACTGGCGTAATCGGGTGGCTATAAAGGTGCATTACAGGTATCTCCGAAAATGTACATTGGGTTGGCGCGAATCGAGGCGGGATTTGTCACTCCGTGTAAGCGGAGAGGTATCTCTGGGCCCACTCGGTAGGACATCATCATAATGTGCACAATGTGACCAAGGGGTTGATCACGGGATGATGTGTTACGGAACGAGTAAAGAGACTTGCGTAACGAGATTGAACAAGGTATAGGATATCGACGATCGAATCTCGGGCAAGTACAATACCGCTAGACAAAGGGAATTGTATACGGGATCGATTGAGTCCTTGACATCGTGGTTCATCCGATGAGATCATCGTGGAACATGTAGGAGCCAACATGGGTATCCAGATCCGCTGTTGGTTATTGACCGGAGAACGTCTCGGTCATGTCGCATGGTTCCCGAACCCGTAGGGTCTACACTTAAGGTTCGATGACGCTAGGGTTATAAAGGAAGCTTGTATGTGGTTACCGAATTTTGTTCGAGTCCGGATGAGATCCCGGACGTCACGAGGAGTTCGGAATGGTCCGGAGGTAAAGATTTATATATGGGAAGTTCTATTTTGGTAACAGGAAAAGTTTGGGGTTTATCGGAACGCATCTGGGACCACCGGGAGGGTCCCGAGGGTCCACCAAGTGGGGCCACCAACCCCAGAAGGTTGCGTGGGCCAAGTGTGGGAGGGAACCAGCCCCAAGGGGGCTGGTGCGCCCCCCACAAGAGGCCCAAGTCGCAAGGGAGAGTGGGAGGGGGCAAACCCTAGGGCAGATGGGCCCTAAGGCCCATCTAGTGGGCGCCTCCCTCTCCCTCCCCTCTTGGCCGCCTCCCCAAGCCCCATCTAGGGCTGGCCGCACCCCTTGGGGTGGAAACCCTAGATGGGCGCAGCCTCCCCTCCCTATATATACTTGAGGTTTGGGGCTGCCCAACACACATGAGTTCTCTCCCTCTTGGTGCAGCCCTGCCTCTCCTCCTCCTCCTCTCCCTTGGTGCTTGGCGAAGCCCTGCGGGATTGCCACGCTCCTCCATCACCACCATGCCGTTGTGCTGCTGCTGGATGGAGTCTTCCTCAACCTCTCCCTCTCTCCTTGCTGGATCAAGGCGTGGGAGACGTCACCGGGCTATACGTGTGTTGAACGCGGAGGTGCCGTCCGTTTGGCACTAGGATCTCCGGTGATTTGAATCACGACGAGTACGGCTCCTTCAACCCCGTTCACTTGAACGCTTCCGCCTAGCGATCTACAAGGGTATGCAGATGCACTCTCCTTCCCTCGTTGCTAGTTTCTCCATAGATAGATCTTGGTGACACGTAGGAAAATTTTGAATTTCTGCTACGTTCCCCAAAAGTGGCATCATGAGCTAGGTCTATTGCGTAGATTCTTTGCACAAGTAGAACACAAAGTAGTTGTGGGCGTTGATTTTGTTCAATATGCTTACCGTTACTAGTCCAATCTTGTTTCGACGGTATTGTGGGATGAAGCGGCCCGGACCGACCTTACACGTACACTTACGTGAGACAGAGTTCCACCGGTCGACATGCACTTGGTGCATAAGGTGGCTAGCGGTGCCGTCTCTCCCACTTTAGTCGGAACGGATTCGATGAAAAGGGTCCTTATGAAGAGTAAATAGCAATTGGCATATCACGTTGTGGTTTTGCATAGGTAAGAAACGTTCTTGCTAGAAACCCATAGCAGCCACGTAAAACATGCAAACAACAATTAGAGGACGTCTAACTTGTTTTTGCAGGGTTTGCTATGTGATGTGATATGGCCAAGAAGAATGTGATGAATGATATGTGATGTATGAGATTGATCATGTTCTTGTAATAGGATTCACGACTTGCATGTCGATGAGTATGACAACCGGCAGGAGCCATAGGAGTTGTCTTTATTTATTGTATGACCTGTGTGTCATTAAACAACGCCATGTAATTACTTTACTTTATTGCTAACGGTAGCCATAGTAGTAGAAGTAATAGTTGGCGAGACAACTTCATGAAGACACGATGATGGAGATCATGATGATGGAGATCATGGTGTCATGCCGGTGACGATGATGATCATGGAGCCCCGAAGATGGAGATCAATGGAGCTATATGATATTGGCCATATCATGTCACTACTATATAATTGCATGTGATGTTTATTATGTTTATGCATCTTGTTTACTTAGAACGACGGTAGTAAATAAGATGATCCCTTACAACAATTTCAAGAAGTGTTCTCCCCTAACTGTGCACCGTTGCCAAAAGTTCGTCGCTTCTAAGCACCACGTGATGATCGGGTGTGATGGATTCTTACGTTCACATACAACGGTGTTGACGAGCCTAGCATGTATGCACATGGCCTCGGAACACACGCAATACACTTAGGGTTAACTTGCGAGCCTAGCATGTACAGACATGGCCTCGGAACACGAGACCGAAGGTCGAGCATGAGTCGTATAGTAGATCGATCAACATGAAGATGTTCACCGATGATGACTAGTCCGTCTCACGTGATGATCGGACACGGCCTAGTTGAATCGGATCATGTAATCACTTAGATGACCAGAGGGATGTCTATCTCGAGTGGGAGTTCATAAGATGAACTTAATTATCTTGAACATAGTCAAAAGACCTTTTGCAAATTATGTAAAGCTCGCGCTTTAGTTCCATTGTTTAGATATGTTCCTAGAGAAAATATAGTTGAAAGTTGAAAGTAGCGATTATGCGGACAGAGAAAGCTTATGTCCTTAATGCACCGCTCGGTGTGCTGAACCCCAAACGTCGTTTGTGGATGTTTGAACATCGGAAATACACGTTTTGATAACTACGTGATAGTTTAGTTGAACGGTTTAGAGTAGAGGCACCAAAGACGTTTTCGAAACGTCGCGGAACATATGAGATGTTTCGAGGGCTGAAATTGGGATTTAAAGCTTGTGCCCACGTCAAGAGGTATAAGACCTCCGACGATTTTCTTAGCCTGCAAACTAAGAGAGAAAAGCTCAATCATTGAGTTTGTGCTCAGATTGTCTGAGTGCAATGATCACTTGAATCGAGTGGGAGTTAATCTTCCTGATGAGATAGTGATGTTTCTCCAAAGTCATTGCCACCAAGCTGCTAGAGCTTCGTGATGAACTATAACATATCAGGGATAGATATGATGATCCTTGAAGTGTTCGCGATGTTTGACACCGCGAAAGTAGAAGTCAAGTAGGAGCATCAATTGTTGATGGTTGGTAAAACCACTAGTTTCAAGAAGGGCAAGGGCAACAAGGGATACTTCATGAAACGGCAAAACAGTTGCTGCTCTAGTGAAGAAACCCAAGGTTGAACCCAAACCCGAGACTAAGTGCTTCTGTAATAAGGGGAACAGACACTGGAGCAGAACCACCCTAGATACTTGGTAGATGAGAAGGCTGGCAAGGTCGATAGAAGTATATTGGATATACATTATGTTAATGTGTACTTTACTAGTACTCCTAGTAGCACCAGGGTATTAGATACCGGTTCAGTTGCTAAGTGTTAGTAACTCGAAATAAAAGGCTACGGAATAAACGGAGACTAGCTAAAGGTGAGGTGACGATATGTGTTGGAAGTGTTTCCAAGGTTGATGTGATCAAGCATCGCACGCTCCCTCTACCATCGAGATTGATGTTAAACCTAAATAATTGTTATTTGGTTTTTGCGTTGAGCATAGACATGATTGGATTATGTCTATCGCAATACGGTTATTCATTTAAGGAGAATAATGGTTACTCTATTTATTTGAATAATACCTTCAAAGGTCTTGCACCTAAAGGAATGGTTTATTGAATCTCGATCGTAGTGATACACATTTTCATGCCAAAAGATATAAGATAGTAATGATAGTACCACTTACTTGTGGCACTGCCATGTAAGTCATAAAACGCATGAAGAAGCTCCATGTTGATGGATCTTTGGACTCACTCGTTTTTGAAAAGTTTGAGACATGCGAACCATGTCTATTGGTGTATACGCATGAAGAAACTCCATGCAGATGGATCGTTTGGACTCACTTGATTTTGAATCACTTGAGATATGCAAATCATACCACATGGGCAAGATGGTGAAAAGCCTCGGTTTGATAAGATGGAACAAGATAGCAACTTGTTGGAAGTAACACATTTTGATGTGTGCAGTCCAATGAGTCTTTGAGGCATCTGATGAATATCGTTATGTTCTTACTTCACGATGATTTGAGTAGATGTTGAGTATATTTACTTGATGAAACACAAGTCTGAATTATTGAAAGGTTCAAGTAATTTCAGAGTGAAGTTGAGGATCTTCGTGACAAGAGGATAAAATGTCTGTGATGTGATCATAGAGATGAATATCTGAGTTGCGAGTTTGGTACACAATTGAGACATTGTGGAAATTGTTTCACAACTAATACCGCCTGGAACGCCATAGTGTGATGGTGTGTCCGAACATCATTGTTGCACCCTATTAGATATGGTGCGTACCATGATGTCTCTTATCAAATTACCACTATCGTTCATGGGTTAGGCATTAGAGACAACCACATTCACTTTAATAGGGCACCACGTAATTCCGTTGAGATGACACCGTATGAACTATGGTTTAAAGAAACCTAAGTTGTCGTTTCTTAAAAGTTTGGGGTTGTGACGCTTATGTGAAAAAGTTTCAGGTTGATAAGCTCGAACCCAAAGCGGATAAAATGCATCTTCATAGGACACCCAAAACAGTTGGGTATACCTCCTAATTCAGATCCGAAAGCAATAGGGATTGTTTCTTGAATCGGGTCCTTTCTCGAGGAAAAGTTCGTCTCGAAAAGTTGAGTGGGAGGATAGTGGAGACTTGATATGGTTATTGAACCGTCACTACAACTAGTGTGTAGCAGGGCACAGGAAGTTGTTCCTGTGGCACCTACACCAATTGAAGTAGAAGCTTATGATAGTGATCATGAAACTTCGGATCAAGTCACTACCGAACCTCGTAGAACGACAAGGACACGTACTGCTTCAGAGTGGTACGGTGATCCTGTCTTGAAGGTCATGTTGCTAGACAACAATGAACCTACGAGCTATGGAGAAGCGATGGTGGGCCCAAATTCCGACAAATGGTTAGAAGCCATGAAATCGAGATAGGATCCATGTATCGAGGACAAAGCATGGACTTTGGTGGACTTGCCGGTGAGCGGCAAGCCATTGAGATGAATGGATCTTTAAGAAGAAGACGGACGTGGACGGTAATATCACCGTCTATGAAGCTCGACTTGTGGCAAAGAGTTTTCACAAGTTCAAGGAGTTGACTACGATGAGATTTTCTCATCCGTAGCGGTGCTTAAGTCCGTCGGAATCATGTTAGCATTAGCTGCATTTATGAAATCTGGCAAATGGATGTCAAAACGAGTTTCCTTACCAGGTTTCGTAAGGAAAGGTTGTATGTGATACAATCAGAAAAGTTTTGTCGATCCTAAGGATGCTAAAAGGTATGCTCTAGCAATCCTTCCATGGACTGGAGTAACCATCTCGGAGTTGGAATGTGCACTTTGATAAGATGATCAAAGATTTTAGGTTTATACAAAGTTTATGAGAAACTTGTATTTCCAAAGAAGTAAGTGGGAGCACTGTAGAATTTCTGATGAGTATATGTTGTTGACATATTGATGATCAGAAATGATGTAGAATTTCTAGAAAGCATATAGGGTTATTTGAAAGGTGTTTTTCAAATAGAGAACCTGGATTAAGCTACTTGAACATTGAGCATCAAGATCTATAAGGATAGATCAAAAACGCTTAATGGTACTTTCAAATGAGCATATACCTTGACATGATCTTGAAGGTGTTCAAGATGGATCAGTCAAAGAAGGAGTTCTTGCCTGAGATGTAAGGTATGAAGTTAAGAGTTAAAGCTTAACCACGGCAGAAGAGAGAGAAAGGACGAAGGTCGCCCCTATGCTTGAGACGTAGGCTCTATAGTATGCTATCTTTGTGTACCGCACGGAAGTGTGCCTTGCCATGAGTCATCAAGGGTACAAGAATGATCCATGAATGGATCATTGGACAATGGTCAAAATTGTCCTTGGAATAAACAAGGACATGTTTCTCGATTATGGAGGTGATAAAGAGTTGGCGTAAAGGGTTACGTCGATGCAAGCTTTAACACCTATCCGAGTAACTCGAGTAGAGATACCGGATCGTATAGTGGAGCAACCATTTGGAATAGCTCCAAGTGGAGCAAGGAAGCAGCATTTACAATATGACATAGAGAATTGCGAAGCACACACGGATCTGAAAGGTTCAGACCCGTTGACTAAAACCCATTGACAAAAACCTCTCTCACAAGCAAAACATGATCAAACCTCGTAACTCATTGAGTCTAAATCACATGATGATGTGAACTAGTTTACGACACTAGTAAACTCTTTGGGTGTTGGTCACATGGCGATGTGACCTATCGATGTTAATCACATGACGATGTGAACTAGATTATTGACTCTAGTGCAAGTGGGAGACTGTTGGAAATATGCCCTAGAGGCAATAATAAATCAGTTATTATTATATTTCCTTGTTCATGATAATCGTTTATTATTCATGCTATAATTGTATTGATAGGAAACCGCAATACATGTGTGGATACATAGACAACACCATGTCCCTAGTAAGCCTCTAGTTGACTAGCTCGTTGATCAATAGATGGTTACGGTTTCCGACCATGGACATTGGATGTCATTGATAACGGGATCACATCATTAGGAGAATGATGTGATGGACAAGACCCAATCCTAAGCCTAGCACAAAGATCGTAGTTCGTATGCTAAAGCTTTTCTAATGTCAAGTATTTTTCCTTAGACCATGAGATTGTGCAACTCCGGATACCGTAGGAATGCTTTGGGTGTACCAAACGTCCCACAACGAATCGGGTGGCTATAAAGGTGCATTACGGTATCTCCGAAAGTGTCATTGGGTTGGCACGAATCGAGGCTGGGATTTGTCACTCCGTGTAAGCGGAGAGGTATCTCTGGGCCCACTCGGTAGGACATCATCATAATGTGCACAATGTGACCAAGGGGTTGATCACGGGATGATGTGTTACGAACGAGTAAAGAGACTTGCCGATGAACGAGATTGAACAAGGTATAGGATACCGACGATCGAATCTCGGGCAAGTACAATACCGCTAGACAAAGGGAATTGTATACGGATCGATTGAGTCCTTGACATCGTGGTTCATCCGATGAGATCATCGTGGAACATGTGGGAGCCAACATGGGTATCCAGATCCCGCTGTTGGTTATTGACCGGAGAACGTCTCGGTCATGTCGCATGGTTCCCGAACCCGTAGGGTCTACACTTAAGGTTCGATGGCGCTAGGGTTATAAAGGAAGCTTGTATGTGGTTACCGAATGTTGTTGAGTCCGGATGAGATCCCGGACGTCACGAGGAGTTCCGGAATGGTCCGGAGGTAAAGATTTATATATGGGAAGTTCTATTTTGGTAACAGGAAAAGTTTGGGGTTTATCGGTAACGCTGGGACCACCGGAGGGTCCGTGGGTCCACCAAGTGGGGCCACCAACCCAGAAGGTTGCGTGGGCCAAGTGTGGAGGAACCAGCCCCAAGGGGCTGGTGCGCCCCACAAGAGGCCCAAGGCGCAAGGGAGAGGGAGGGGCAAACCCTAGGCAGATGGGCCCTAAGGCCCATCTAGTGGGCGCCCCTCTCCCTCCCTCTGGCCGCCTCCCCAAGCCCCATCTAGGGCTGGCCGCACCCCTTGGGGTGGAAACCCTAGATGGGGGCGCAGCCCTCCCCCTCCCCTATATATACTTGAGGTTTGGGGCTGCCCAACACACATGAGTTCTCTCCCTCTTGGTGCAGCCCTGCCTCTCCTCCTCCTCCTCTCCCTTGGTGCTTGGCGAAGCCCTGCGGGATTTCCACGCTCCTCCATCACCACCATGCCGTTGTGCTGCTGCTGGATGGAGTCTTCCTCAACATCTCCCTCTCTCCTTGCTGGATCAAGGCGTGGGAGACGTCACCGGGCTGTACGTGTGTTGAACGCGGAGGTGCCGTCCGTTTGGCACTAGGATCTCCGGTGATTTGAATCACGACGAGTACGACTCCTTCAACCCCGTTCACTTGAACGCTTCCGCTTAGCGATCTACAAGGGTATGCAGATGCACTCTCCTTCCCCTCGTTGCTAGTTTCTCCATAGATAGATCTTGGTGACACGTAGGAAAATTTTGAATTTCTGCTACGTTCCCCAGCAGTACAATGCGTGGGGCGTTCGTGACATTGATGGCTATGCCTGCTTCGTGTTCGAGAAAGATCCCAGCTCCGTTGGTCCAGGAGTATTCAACTGGAGGCAGGTTTACAGCCTCGGCAACCACTCCTTGTTCCTTGGGCTCAATTATCCGATCATCCAACCAATCATCGATCATATCACGGCGATGATTACTGTGCTATGCAACTTCCATTCCCGAGGGGGGCTGTGTTTACACATCATACCATGGGTTTCATGAATCACCATATCCGGAGATTCATCGACACAGCTTGTTGCCAGATAATCTTCAGTGTGTGAAAGGCATCAAGCTTCCATGCGATGGATGGCTTTTGCAAACCCGACATGCGGCGATGTGGTTCATGCCAACAGCAAATATGCACAACTTGATTCATGCTGATATCTAGACTGAGCCATGTATTCTGCTGCTGTAGCACGACCCTCTTTTGTTGGATATTATGTATTGTTGTTAGTTTGAAGCACTCCTCTGGTTTGAAGGATAGATACCTTCACGGGATCAAGTGCATCCTAACTCACTGCGTAGGATGTACCGATAATGGTGATGGAGATCTTGTGCGAATATATATATATATATATATATATATATATATATATATATATATATATATATATATATATATATATATATATATATATATATATATATATATATGTGTGTGTGTGTGTGTGTGTGTGTGTGTGTGTGCGTATGTACTTGTTAGTTAAACCTATGTATAAATTGTGAAACTAAATACGACTAGTAAGTAGTACAGATAGCGATACTAGTATCGTCGGTCAAATTATTCATCATGTCCACACATTGAATTGACGTGACAACACGCTGCGCGTGAGGTGACACAAGAATCCTGGCAGCGTGTTCGGGTATTCTGGACTTCAGATTTGGAGTACCACTTATCTGTCGAAATCTTTCATCATTCACTTAAAACAGTCGATTGATCATACATTGAGTACCATATAACTGGAATTACCGATGCAACTCGAAGAAGGATTGGCCGGTGCTGCCGGTTGGCGTCAAGTTCGATCCCACGGATCAGGAGCTGATTGAGCACCTTGAGGCCAAAGTAGGTGCTGACAGCGTGAGATTTCAGTCTCTCATCGATTTGTTCATACCAACCATCGATAGCGAGCACGGCATATGCTACACCCAACCTGAGAAACTTCCAGGTAAGACACCGATCGGCCGTCTACTTGCACAAACATATTCCTTTGTTTATAGCTCTATTTTTCTTTTTAGACGCAGACCTAGTGAAGCAATTACAATTTGACAGTTAATAAAAAGTGAAACAAGTGACTACAACATGCTAAAGATGTTATGAAAATGCCAACTAGGTATACACTAAAACCTTTATTCCACAATAATGCAGGTATCACACTGAGTGGCCTAAGGAAGCATTTCTTCCAGCGCAATTCCAGGGCGTTCAAAAGGGGCACGTGGACGCGTCACAAGATACAGTCGGAGCGCGGCATGCACGCGATGTGGCACAAGACTGGCAATACCTTGCCGATGATGGTCAATGGCCGGCAGACGGGCAGCAAAAAAGGTTCTGGTGCTGCACACCAACAAGAACTTCGACTAGCAGAGGACCAACTGGGTGATGCACCAGTACCACCTCGGGGACCTGGAGCAAGAGAAGGAGTGAGAGCTGGTCCTCTGCAAGATTTTCTACCAGACGAACACTAGGGCCAGGAGTAAAAAGATTATAAGTTAGTTTGGTATTGGTAGTTGTACTACCTTGTCGTCCGCAAGTTGGTATTGTTGTTAACAATCTTTTGGTATGAACTTGCATTTTCTTCCAACCATCATGCCGAGGGTCGACGTGGATATAAAGCTGAATCATTTGTTTCGAAACAAATTTTCAGGCACCTCATTTTTATTTGATGGGTAGCATAAGCACCCGCCGTTCGAATTCCCAGTTCTCCAATTTTGCCGAAACAAGTGCTTGCACTTATTATCACGATAAAAAAAACAATATCCGTGCTGCATCCCAGTTATCAGTCTGTACTTGCAGAATTCTCTCGTTTATTGAGCACGTATATTGTTTTTTCAGGTCGAGCAAGTTTCAACTGGGCTGTAGACTGCCCAGGGTGGGTTTTGTTTTTAACAGGCCCAGCCCATGACGACAACGGGGCACAAAGATCCAGCAGGTATCTACTGGCCTCTGGCCCGCCAGCCTTAGTTATATTTTGTCTTACAACATCCGCAGGCAGTTTTTTTTACTGAATCAAACACACAACCCAGTTCTATTTTCCTCTTGAAACGCATGTCCTACATCCATTTTCTAATTTCTACCTATAGTTTTACTAGTTCATATACACGTATCATTATATTGAAAACACATAAAATTCCCTTTTCATATTTACATCCTTATTTTTGTTGTTTTTCCCACCCAGCTGATTTTTTACCACTGGTTTTCCCTTAAACCAACTCAATTGTCCCAGGTCTTATTTGCTTACAAAAATAAAATGATTTTTTTGGCAAATCAATAAGTTCTTAAAAAAATGTTTATCATTTCGGGATTACAACAGTTCGGACTCCACCGAAATATGCAAAATAAGGTTGAACTTTTTGACCGTGGTCCTGGGCAGAAAATGGGCTGTGATAAATTACTTAAGAATTAGCAAATGGGCTGCAAATTATAAAAAATAGCAAATGGGCTTTATATTGTCTGCCACAGATTTGGAGGCTGACTTGTGGGCCTACTAAGTTCATGCGTACACAAGGTTTCTCAAAAAAGAAACTTAGTCAACAATCGACTCTACCAATACGATCGTTAGATGTCAATCTAACAACAATCGTGCTTCTTCAGTCTCTGATCTTCCTGCCCCAGCCGCCCAAACCAGCGCCGTCGGAACTGCTTGCTCCCGCCTCCCGTGGCCGGCAGTGCTGCCGGGTAGGCCTCACGGCCCCATCATACTCGCATCCCTAGCATGTCTATCGCTCTACTCACCCACACATCCTGTTATTTTCCGGCGACGGCAGCCGAACTAGTCAACCCTCGTACTCTCCACCGCGTGGGCAGCCACTGTCGTGTTTTCCCCGGCTCCGTGTTGTTCCCTTCGTAGGCCTCGCCATCGTCCACCGCCCAGGTGCTCTCAGCGCGGCGTGGTCAACGATGTCCATCCAACGGCTATAGTGCTTCTTCAACCTCTGGTCTTCTTACCCCAGCCGCCCAAAGCAGCGCCGTTCGTGCCGCATGCTCCTGCCTCCCATGGCCGGCTGTGCTACCGCGGAGGCCTCACCGTCCCCATACTACTCCCACCGCTGGCCAGGACATCCCTCCACTCACCCACTCCCCCTGTTATTCTGCGGCGACAGCAGCCTCACACCGCAGCCGAACCAGTGAACCCTCGTACTAATCTCCGCGTGGGCATCCACTGCCACGTCTTCCCCGGCTCCACGTCGTCCCCTTCCTAGGCCTCGCCTTCGTCCACCGCCGTGGTGCTCTCGGCGCGGCGTGGTCAATGTGGTCAACGACAGACTTCCATCGGAAGAGTACTGTACGTGGAGAGGCTGACAGCTGGGTCCACTAAGTTGACGCGTACGTAGGGCTTGTCAACTTAGTCAACAAACGATTCTAGCAGCAGTAACCATTGGATTTGAATCGAACGGTCCTGCTGCTTGTTCAATCGCTGCTCTTCTTGCACCAGCCGCCCAAACCAGCGCTGGGGAGACCGCCTGCTCCTGCCTCCAGTGGCCGGCTGTGCTGCCGTTGAGGCCTCATCGCCCCCTACTACTCCCACCGCTAGCCAAGCCCTGCGGCGACGGTAGCCTCACACCGCAGCCGAACCAGTGAACCCTCGTACTCCTCTCCGTGTGGGCATCCACTACCGCGTCTTCCCCGGCTCCGCGTCGTCCCCTTCCTAGGCCTCGCCGTCGTCCACCGCCTTGGTGCTCTCGGCGTAGCGTGGTCCACGTGGTCAATGACATCCATCAAAAGAGTAATGTACGTGGAGAGGCTGACAGCTGGGTCCATGGCCACAGCCCAGTTTTTTTGTGATTTGCCAAGTAAGTCGCTTTGTCAGGCCAGTTGGGTTGCAAATCTTTCAAGACGAGGAGAGCTTTCATTCGGCTGGCCGAGAAAATGGCCCATCAGTAATGAGAAATGGGCTGTACATTTTTAAAACACATCAAACCGGCAATTAGTTTCAAATATCTTTTTTTTCATTTCGAGATTTTAAATTACATTAATTTTTATGCATGGAGAATTAATTGGATTTTATATTAATATACATTTATTTTTAAAATCAGTTTGAATGTGAGTCGAAATTTCGGGATTAAAAACAGTTCGGACTGCATCGAAATATGCAAAATTTCGTATAATTTTTTAACCGTGGGCACAATATCGGCTGTAATGCTAACAAAAAGAATATGGGCTCCAAAAAACCTTAATAATTAGCAAATGGGCTGTAAATTATTAGAAATAATGGCAGATGGGCTGTATGCCATTTTCCACAGATTTGAGGCTTTCCTAAAAAAAAAGGTTGACGATCAAGCAGTGACTGTTGGATGGCCATCCAACGGCCATCGTGCTTCTTCAATCTCTACTCTTCCTGCTCCAGCCGCTCAAACAAGCGCCATGGACTGCTGCTCCCTCCTCCTCATGGCGGCTCTGCTGCCAAGCAGGCCTCACCGCCTCATCAGTACTCCCATCGCTGGCCTAGCCATCCCTCTACTCACCCACACTGCTGTTATTCTCCGCGACGGTAGAGCGAACCAATAAACCCTCGACTGTCGTACTTCTCCACGGGAAACAACTGCCGAGTCTTCCCTGCCTCCGTGTCGTTCCCTTCCTAGGCCACGCCGTCGTCCACCGCCCTGGTGCTCTCGGCGCGGCCTGGTCAACGTGGTCAACAATCGACATCTGAAGTGGACTGTACGTGGAGAGGCCGACAGCTGGGTCCACGGCCGCACGCGAGGAAATGCCTCCTTATTACGTGCAAAATAATGATTCCTCCACCTGACATCAGGGACCCGCCGAAAGGGCCTCTGTATTTCACGAAAAAAACGTTACCACCGCTGACAGCTTGGACCCACCAGCTATATTTTCGCACGCAAGGAAGTGCCTCCTTATTACGCATGAAAAAATGAATACTCCCCCTGTTAGCTGGGACCCAGTATAGTGGCAGGCTGACTTGTGGGCCTACTAAGTTGACGGGGACGGAGGGCTTTGTCAACTTAGTCAACATGCACGATTCTAGCTCCAGTGACCGTATGATGTCCATCCAACGGCCGTAGTGCTTCTTCAACCTCTGGTCTTCTTGCTCCAGCCGCCCAAACCAGCGCCGGTCGTGCCTCGTGCTTCTGCCTCCGGTGGCCGGCTGCGATGCAGCGGAGGCCTCACCGCCCCCTACTACTCCCACCGCTGGCTAGGCCATCCCTCTACTCACCCACACCCCCTATTATTCTGCGGCGACGGCAGCCTCACACCGCAGCGAACCAGTGAACCCTCGTACTCCTCTATGATATGTCTCCAACGTATCTAATTTTTTTTATTGTTCCATGCTATTATATTACCCCTTTTGGATGTTTGTGGGTTTATTTTACACATTTATATCATTTTTGGGACTAACCTACTAACCGGAGGCCCAGCCCATATTGCTATTTTTTTTGCCTATTTCAGTATTTCGAAGAAAAGGAATATCAAACGGAGTCCAAATGGAATTAAAGCTTCGGGAGCGTGATTTTTGGAACAAACGTGATCCAGAGGACTTGGAGTGCAAGTCAAGAAGAGGCAGAGGCCTCCACGAGATAGGAGGGCGCCCCCCCTATAGGGCGCCCCTGTCTCGTGGGCCCCTCAGGCGGCCACCGACATACTTCTTCCTCCTATATATACCTACATACACCGAAAACATCCAGGGGCACCATGAAACACAATTTCCACTGCCGTAACCTTCTGTATCCGCGGGATCCCATCTTGGAGCCTTCGCCGGCACTCTGCCGGAGGGGGAATCAACCACGGAGGGCCTCTACATCAACATTCTTACCCCTCCGATGAGTTGTGAGTAGTCTACCACAGACCTACGGGTCCATAGTTATTAGCTAGGTGGCTTCTTCTCTCTTTTTGGATCTCAATACAATGTTCTCCCTTTCTCTTGTGGAGATCTATTTGATGTAAACTCTTTTTGTGGTGTGTTTGTCGAGATCTGATGAATTGTAGGTTTATGATCAAGTTTATCTATGAATAATATTTGAATATTCTCTGAATTCTTTTATGTATGATTAAGTTATCTTTGCAAGTCTCTTCGAATTATCAGTTTGGTTTGGCCTACTAGATTGATCTTTCTTGCCATGGGAGAAGTGCTTAGCTTTGGGTTCAATCTTGCGGTGTCCTTACCAAGTGACAGAAAGGGTTGCAAGGCACGTATTGTATTTTTTCCATCGAGGATAACAAGATGGGGTTTATATCATATTGCATGAGTTTATCCCTCTACATCATGTCATCTTGCTTAATGTGTTACTCTGTTCTTATGAACTTAATACTCTAGATGCATGCTGGATAGCGGTTAATGTGTGGAGTAATAGTAGTAGATGCAGGCAGGAGTCGGTCTACTTGTTATGGACGTGATGCCTATATACATGATCATGCCTAGATAATCTCATAACTATGCGCTTTTCTATCAATTGCTCGACAATAATTTGTTCACCCACTGTAATACTTATGCTATCTTGAGAGAAGCCATAGTGAAGCCTATGGCCCCCGGGTCTATCTCTTATCATATTTGCTTTCAATCTACTTTTATTTGCATCATTACTTTTTGCATCTATATTATAAAATACCAAAAATATATTTATCTTATCATACTATCTTTATTAGATCTCACTTTCATGAAGTGGCGTGAAGGATTGACAACCCCTTTATTGCGTTGGTTGCGAGTTCTCGCTTGTTTGTGTAGGTGCGTGGGACTTTTGAGGAGCGTCCCCACTGTATTGATACCTTGGTTCTCAAAACTGAGGGAAATACTTACGCTACACTTGCTACATCACCCTCTCCTCTTGAGGAAAACCAACGCAAGCTCAAGGCGTAGCAAGAAGGATTTCGGCGCCGCTGTCGGGAGGTCTTCGCTCAAGTCAAGACATACCAAGTACCCATCACAAACCCATCTCCCTCGCATTTACATTATTTGCCATTTGCTTCTCGTTTTCCTCTCCCCCACCTCACCCTTGCCGTTTTATTCGCCCTCTCTTTCCCAGTCTCCTCCTCTCTTTTCGCTTGCCTTCTTTTGTGTGCTTGTTTGCTTGTTTGACCTTATGGTTGCGCCTAAGGGTCCTGACCACCTTCTCAGAAGGATGGATGAGATTGGAGAATCCTCAACTTCTAATAATGTTGAACCCACTATCTCGGATTTCAAGGAATTTAATTATGATAATTTCTCTATAAAAGGTCGTATTTCCTTGTTGCAATCCGTTGTTAATTCTCCTCATGCTTATAGTCAAAATAAAGCTTTTACCAAACATATTGTTGATGCCTTGATGTAATCTTATGATGAAAAACTTAATTTGGAAGTTTCTATACCTAGAAAACTTAATGATGAGTGGGAACCTACTATAAAGATTATAATTAAATATTATGAGTGTTTTGCTTTGTGTGATTTGGGTGCTAGTGTTTCCACAATTCCGAAAACTTTATGTGATATTCTAGGTTTTCATGATCTTGATGATTGCTCTTTAAATTTGCACCTTGCGGATTCCACCATTAAAAAGCCTATGGTAAGGATCAATGATGTTCTTATTGTTGCAAATAGAAATTTGGTGCCCGTAGATTTTATCGTTCTTGATATAGATTTCAATCTTTCTTGCCCTATTATTCTTTGTAGACCTTTCCTTAGAACGATTGCTGCGATTATTGATATGAAGGAAGGGAATATTAGATTCCAATTTCTATTAAAGAAAGGCATGGAGCACTTTCCAAGAAAGAAAGTAAAATTACCTTATGAATCTATCATGCGTGCTACTTATGAGTTTAGTGCCAAAGATAGCACTCGTTAGATCTATCTTCGCTTTTATGCCTAGCTAGGGGCGTTAAACGATAGCGCTAGTTGGGAGGCAACCCAATTATCTTTGTGTTTTTTGTTTTCGATTTTGTTTAGGAATAAGTAATCCATCTACCTTCTGTTTAGATGTGGTTTTATCTTTTAATTAGTGTTTGTGCCAAGTTAAACCTATAGGATCTTCTTGGATGATAGTTATTTGATCTTGCTGTAATTTCCAGAAACTTTCGGCTCACGAAAACAATTGTTAAAAATCACCAGAACGTGATAAAATACTGATTCCAATTGCTGCTGATCAATAAACAAATTTCCTAGTTCTTCCTATTTTGGCTGAATTTTTTGAGTTCCAGAAGTTTGCGTTAGTTACAGATTACTACAGACTGTTCTGTTTTTGACAGATTCTGTTTTTCGTGTGTTGTTTGCTTATTTTGATGAATCTATGGCCAATAAAATAGTTTATAATCCATAGATAAGTTGGAATAAAGTAGGTTTAAAACCAAATTAAATAAATAATGAGTTCATTGCAGTACCTTATGTGGTGGTTTTGTTTTCTTTCACTAACAGAGCTTATAAGATTTCCTGTTGAGTTTTGTGTTCTGAAGTTTTCATGTTTTGGGTAAAGCTTTTATGGACTATGGAATAAAGGGTGGCAAGAGCCTAAGCTTGGGGATGCCCAAGGCACCCCAAGATATTCAATAATAGCCAAAATCCTAAGCTAGGGGATGCCCCGGGAAGGCATCCCCTCTTTCGTCTTCGTTCATTGGTAACTTTACTTGGAGCTATATTTTTATTCACCACATGATAAGTGTTTTGCTTGGAGCGTCATGTATTATATTAGTCTTTGATTTTTAGTTTACCACAATCATCCTTGCTGTACACACCTTTTGGGAGAAGCCTATTTGATTAGAATTTGCTAGAATACTCTATGTGCTTCACTTATATCTTTTGAGCTTGATAGTTTTTGCTCTAGTGCTTCACTTATATCTTTTAGAGCACGGTGGTGTCTTAATTTTGAAGAAATTTATAGTCTCTCATGTTTAACTTATATTATTTTGAGAGTCTTTTAGAACAGCATGGTATTTTCTATGGTCATAAAATTGGTCCTAGAATGGTAGGCATCCAAGTTGGGTATAATAAAAACTATTATAGGAAGTGAATTGGATGATATGATCAACTTGATACTTGATAATTGTTTTGAGATATGGAGGTAGTGATATTAAAGTCATGCTAGTTAGGTGATCATGAATTTAAAGAATGCTTTTGTTGAAGTTAGCAAGTCCCGTAGCATGCACGTATGGTTAAAGTTGTGTAACAAATTTGAAACATGAAGTGTACCTGGCTTGTGCATCCTTATGAGTGGCGGTCGGGGACGAGCGATGGTCTTTTCCTACCAATCTATCCCCCTAGGAGCATGCGCGTAGTACTTGATTTTTGATGACTTCTAAATTTTTACAATTAGTATATGAGTTCTTTTGACTAATGTTGAGTCCATGGATTATCGCACTTTTACCTTTCCGCCTTTGCTAGCCTCTTGATGCCGTGCATTGCCCTTTCTCACCTTGAGAGTTGGTGCAAACTTAGCGGTGCATCCAAACCCGTGATACGATCGCTCTATCACACATAAACCTCCCTATATCTTCCTCAAAACAGCCACCATACCTACCTATTATGGCATTTCCATAGCCATTCCGAGATATATTGCCATGCAATTTTCCACCGTTCCGTTCATCATCATGACATACTTTACTTTTGTCATATTGCCATTGCATGATCATGTAGTTGACATCGTATTTGTAGCAAAGCCACCATGCATTATTTTTCATACATGTCACTCTTGATTCATCGCACCATCCCGGTACACCGCCGGAGGCATTCATATAGAGTCATATCTTGTTCTAGTTTCGAGTTGTAAATGTTGAGCTGTAAGAAAATAAAAGTGTGATGATCATCATTTCTAGAGCATTATCCCAAGTGAGGAAAGGATGATGGAGACCATGGTTCCCCCACAAGTCGGGATGAGACTCCGGACGAAAAAAAGAGGCCATAAAAAAAAGAGAAAAGGCCCAAATAAAAAAATGAGAGAAAAAGAGAGAAGGGATAATGCTACTATCCTCTTACCACACTTGTGCTTCAAAGTAGCACTTTGTTCTTCATGTAGTGAGTCTCATATATTGTGCTTCAAAGTAGCACCATGTTTTTCATATAGTGAGTCTCATAAGTTGTCTTTTTCATACTAGTGGGAATTTTTCATTATAGAACTTGGCTTGTATATTTCCTACGATGGGCTTCCTCAAATGCCCTAGGTCTTCGTGAGCAAGCAAGTTGGATGCACACTCACTAGTTTTGTTTTGTTGAGCATTCATTTATAGCTCTAGTGCATCCGTTGCCTGGAAATCCCTAGTCCTCATGTCGACATCAATTGATGGGCATCTCCATAGCCCGTTGATTATGCTCGTCAATGTGAGACTTTCTCCTTTTTTTGTCTTCTCCACACAATCCCCATCATCATATTCTATTCCACCCATAGTGCTATATCCATGGCTCACGCTCATGTATTGCATGAAGGTTGAAAAAGTTTGAGATTGTTTAAGTATGAAACAATTGCTTGGCTTGTCATCGGGGGTATAGAAATTGGGAACATCTTTGTGTGACAAAAATGAAGCATAGCCTAACTATATGATTTTGTAGGGATGAACTTTCTTTTGCCATGCTATTTTGAGAAGACATGATTACTTTGATTAGTATGCTTGAAGTATTACTATTTCTTTTATCAATATGAACTTTTATTTTGTATTCATTTGGATCTGAACATTCATGCCACAATAAAGAAAATTACATTGAATTATGCTAGGTAGCATTCCGCATCAAAAATTCTCTTTTATCATTTACCTACTCGAGGACGAGCAGGAATTAAGCTTGGGGATACTTGATACGTCTCCAACTATAATTTTTGATTGTTCCATGCTATTATATTACCTCTTTTGGATGTTTATGTGCTTTATTTTACACATTTATATCATTTTTGGGACTAACCTACTAAACGGAGGCCCAGCCCATATTGCTGTTTTTTTGCCTATTTCAGTATTTGAAGAAAAGGAATATCAAACGGAGTCCAAACGGAATTAAACCTTGGGAGCGTGATTTTGGAACAAACGTGATCCAGAGGACTTGGAGTGCAAGTCAAGAAGCAGCCGAGGCCTCCACGAGATAGGAGGGCCCCTCTCTAGGCGCGCCTGTCTCGTGGGCCCCTCGGGCCGCCACCGACGTACTTGTTCCTCCTATATATACCTACGTACCCCGAAAACATCCAAGGGCACCACGAAACACAATTTCCACCGCCGTAACCTTCTGTATCCGTGAGATCCCATCTTGGAGCCTTCACCGGCACTCTGCCGGAGGGGGAATCAACCACGGAGGGCCTCTACATCAACATCCTTGACCCTCCGATGAGTTGTGAGTAGTTTACCACAGACCTACGGGTCCATAGTTATTAGCTAGATGGCTTCTTCTCTCTTTTTGGACCTTAATACAATGTTCTCCCCCTCTCTTGGGGAGATCTATTCGACGTAAACTCTTTTTGCGGTGTGTTTGTCGAGATCCGATGAATTGTGGGTTTATAATCAAGTTTATCTATGTATAATATTTGAATATTCTCTGAATTCTTTTATGTATGATTAAGTTATCTTTGCAAGTCTCTTCGAATTATCAGTTTGGTTTGGCCTACTAGATTGATCTTTCCTGCCATGGGAGAAAGTGCTTAGCTTTGGGTTCAAGCTTGTGGTGTCCTTACCCAGTGACAGAAAGGGTTGCAAGGCACGTATTGTATTTTTGCCATCGAGGATAACAAGATGGGGTTTATATCATATTGCATGAGTTTATCCCTCTACATCATGTCATCTTGCTTAATGAGTTGCTCTGTTCTTATGAACTTAATACTCTAGATGCATGCTGGATAGCCGTCGATGTGTGGAGTAATAGTAGTAGATGCAGGCAGGAGTCGGTCTACTTGTTATGGACGTGATGCCTATATACATGATCATGCCTATATAATCTCATAACTATGCGCTTTTCTATCAATTGCTCGACAGTAATTTGTTCACCCACCGTAATACTTATGCTATCTTGAGAGAAGCCACTAGTGAAACCTATGGCCCCCGGGTCTATCTCTTATCATATTTGCTTTAAATCTACTTTTACTTGCATCTTTACTTTTTGCATCTATATTATAAAATACCAAAAATATATTTATCTTCTCATACTATCGTTATTAGATCTCACATTCGCAAGTGGCCATGAAGGGATTGACAACCCCTTTATTGCGTTGGTTGCAAGTTCTCAGTTTGTTTGTGTAGGTGCGTGGGACTTTTGAGGAGCCTCCTATTGGATTGATACCTTGGTTCTCAAAACTGAGGGAAATACCTACGCTACACTTGCTGGATCACCCTATCCTCTTCGAGGAAAACCAACGCAAGCTCAAGATGTAGCAGGAAGGATTTCTGGCGCCGTTGCCGGGGAGGTCTTCGCTCAAGTCAAGACATACCAAGTACCCATCACAAACCCATCTCCCTCGCATTTACATTATTTTCCATTTGCCTCTCATTTTCCTCTCCCCACTTCACCCTTGCCGTTTTATTCACCATCTCTTTCCCAGTCTCCTCCTCTCTTTCGCTTGCCTTCTTTTGTGTGCTTGTTTGCTTGTTTGACCTTATGGCTGCGCCTAAGGGTCCTGACCACCTTCTCAGAAGGATGGATGACATTGAATCAAATATTATAAGCCTTATGAATTTGCAATTTGAGCATAATAATTTCTTTAGAAAAGAGCTTAAGGAACAAAAAAGTTTTTTGGGGTTTATGAACAAAGAACTTGATGATATGAATAAAGAATTCTAGGGTGTCAACGCACAAATTGCTCGACTTGAAAATGATATAGCCAAAATTTCTGACAAGCAAGCCACCTTAGTCAATAAGATGGCCGCTAAACCAGAAATATTACGTGAAAATAATGATGAGGATCTTAAAGGTATTGATGCGTCTCCGATTAGATCTATGTTTTTCAATATGAATTTTGATGATTATGGGACTGATGATGAATCAACTTTTCCTAGAAGGCGTCCCAAGAATTCGGAATCTTTAGATCTTAATGTTAAATTTGGTAAAAGTGAGATTGGAGAATCCTCAACTTCTAATAATGTTGAACCCACTATCTCGGACTTCAAGGAATTTAATTATGATAATTGCTCTATAAAAGGTCGTATTTCCTTGTTGCAATCCATTGTTAATTCTCCTCATGCTTATAGTCAAAATAAAGCTTTTACCAAACATATTGTTGATGCCTTGATGCAATCTTATGATGAAAAACTTAATTTGGAAGTTTCTATACCTAGAAAACTTAATGATGAGTGGGAACCTACTATAAAGATTAGGATTAAAGATTATGAGTGTTTTGCTTTGTGTGATTTGGGTGCTAGTGTTTCCACAATTCCTAAAACTTTATGTGTTATTCTAGGTTACCATGATCTTGATGATTGCTCTTTAAATTTGCACCTTGCGGATTCCACCATTAAAAAGCCTATGGGAAGGATCAATGATGTTCTTATTATTGCAAATAGAAATTTGGTGCCCGTAGATTTTATCATTCTTGATATAGATTGCAATCTTTCTTGCCCTATTATTCTTGGCAGACCTTTCCTTAGAACGATTGCTGCGATTATTGATATGAAGGAAGGGTTTATATCATATTGCATGAGTTTATCCCTCTACATCATGTCATCTTGCTTAATGTGTTACTCTGTTTTTATGAACTTAATACTCTAGATGCATGCTGGATAGCGGTTGATGTGTGGAGTAATAGTAGTAGATGCAGGCAGGAGTCGGTCTACTTGTTATGGACGTGATGCCTATATACATGATCTTGCCTAGATAATCTCATAACTATGCGCTTTTCTATCAATTGCTCGACAATAATTTGTTCACCCACCGTAATACTTATGCTATCTTGAGAGAAGCCACTAGTGAAACCTATGGCCCCCGGGTCTATCTCTTATCATATTTGCTTTCAATCTATTTTTACTTGCATCTTTACTTTTTGCATCTATATTATAAAATACCAAAAATATATTTATCTTATCATACTATCTTTATTAGATCTCACTTTCGCAAGTGGCCATGAAGGGATTGACAACCCCTTTATTGCGTTGGTTGCAAGTTCTCAGTTTGTTTGTGTAGGTGCGTGGGACTTTTGAGGAGCCTCCTACTGGATTGATACCTTGGTTCTCAAAACTGAGGGAAATACTTACGTTACACTTGCTGCATCACCCTCTCCTCTTCGAGCAAAACCAACGCAAGCTTAAGACGTAGCACTCTACGCATGGGCATCCACTGCCGCGTCTTCCCCGGCTCCGCGTCGTCCCCTTCCTAGGCCTCGCCATCGTCCACCGCCCTGGTGCTCTCGGCGCGACGTGGTCAATGTGGTCAAGGAACGGCTTCCATCGGACGTGGACTATACGTGGAGAGGCTGACAGCTGGGTCCACGGCCGCAACAAGGAAGTGCCTCCTTATTACGTGCAAAATAATTATTCCTCCACCTGACAGCGGGGACCCACCGGACGGGCCACCGTATTTCACGAAAAAAAAAGTTTCCCCCTGACTGCTGGGACCCACCAGCTACACCTTCGCATGCAAGGAAGTGCGTCCGGGAAAAAAAACGATTCGCCCCCCCTGACTGCTGGGACCCACCAGCTACATCTTCGCAGGCAAGGAAGTGCCAGACAGTCGGAACCCACATAGTCGAAGCGTACGTAGCGTTGTCATTCTGGTAGCGAACGTGTACATACATATATACTGGTGGATGGAGAGGCGCGCACGTGTCGTAGTAAAGGCGCGTACGTGTCGTAGTAGAGGAGCACACGTAGCATGTACACGTACGTATAACGCCCAGGGTGCAAGAATTAAAATACGGCCACGTATGTGTACATACGGGCGGGGTCTCGAACGCCTACTCGCGCATATGTACGGCCAGGGCTCGTGTACCTGGCTGGGTCGGAACAGAGAAACAACGTCGTCGTCGTGTTCATGGGGAGGCAACGGAATGCGTCGTGTTCATGGGGAGGCAACGGAGTGCGTCGTGTTCATCGGGAGGCAAGGAACGCGGGAGCCAACCGTTCACTGTTCACTGTTCATCCAACCCCCCGCAGCGCCGACTATTCATCAATCGATCGGCTTGATTAGCAGTAGTAGCGAAGAATCGCTCGATCGGGTTCGATTAACAGCCATCGATCGATCGCCGGGTTCGAGAACGCGTAGCTGCAAAGTGCAATCGCCGGGTTCGATTAGAGACCAACGCCCGCTCGGGTTGATTAGAGCTAACGCCTAGCACACACGCAGCGACGCAGTACGAGAAACGCGCATCGCTCAGCCCCTGACCTCCCACCGTAACCGGGAACTCACCGAAATTTTCCTCGACCTCGCTTCTACCACGGTTTTTTCCGTCATGGAGGGCCCAAAGAATGTCATGTAGCTGCGTCTCCAGCCCGCCCAGGATGAAAAGCCCATTTTCTGTCATGATTTTTTGTCATAGAAGTAGGAGCCCACCACATCTATGATGATACCGGGTTTTGTCACAATTATCGTCATAGAAGTGTCATATGTATGACAGAAAAAAAATTCGTTCGGCCCAAAATGTCACGGATGTGTCTTATTTTTGTAGTGCAAACCACCTGTATGGTCAGTAGGCGAGGAAGGTATTCATACAACACCCACGGTTCAATATTGAAGTGTTCCTGAAGAGGACGGAGGACGGATGGTCAATCATCCACAGGCACTGGCCTAAAGTTACAAAGACCTTCAGCATCAATGAAGGCTCAATATTCGCCTTCTGCTTCAGCACTTTTCCAGATGAGATACATCTATCTATGTACCGTCTATGATCCTAATTTCGAAAGGTTATAGATGTTGCATGTGAAACTTGGTCCTGGTGTAGTTCTGTAATGGGGTAGCTGAGTGCTGAAGCTATATGATGTTGTACTCTAATGTATTTCAATTATGAAAATGAAATATATTCTGTGCTTAATATGAACTGTCAATTAGATTATTAAACGGATTATGAATAATCAGATAATTAGCCTGCTAGTGGCGAATTAGCCTGCTAATTGGGTTTTGCTATTGCAAACGGTTGTTGAAAAAATACCATGGGCGATGACCAGGCACGCATTACGATTTCTAGGAATAAACCGTGTTGGATCAATGAACAATCACACATGACTCTCTTGAAAACTGTTTGCGTTAGGCCACCTTGCGCAAACGTTTACCACATGAAAACTGTGTGTGATGGACAACCTTTGCCACACAGTTTCTTCCATGGACCGTGTGTGATATATTCAATAACGCAAGCGATTAAACGGGAAAAATTGTGTGTGATGTACCTGTGAACAGAAACATTTTCCTTCGAGCGACTGTGTGGGATGTACATACGAACGGAATAGTTTAGCGGGGACTGACTGTGTGGGATGTACTTGCGACCGGAAACAATTTTGCTGTGTAATTGTATTTTTAGCTCTACTGTACGTATGTCCATATTTGAGCGCTCGCTGGTCGCACACGACCTCATTTTGCCGAACGTGTGTGCTAGGAGGGCATATCCCCGATAGTTTCTGGGTCGTGTGAGAAGGACCCCCCCTATCGCCCACACTCACTTGGAGACGGTTCCAAATGCCGTCGTGGAAAGGGGTTTTAAACCATTTGTTTAGGAGCTCGTTGTACTAGTGGGTGGTCGACGGACAGCATGTAGATTGCAGCGGTGGTAAGCAAGCTCCCCAACGCCGTCTGGTCCGAAGGGGCATTCATAGAGACTGTCAAGGTGTGGCAGCAGGAGTGGTTCTACATCACTGAACCCCGCGATGCTAACTGGGCGGCCGCGCCTGAATTCAGATCCAGACCCCCCACGAGACTCACCTCATGGACCGCCAAGGGCCTTGATTGGGGGTCCCAACTGGAGGTGAAGATGCTACAGAAATGCATCTCAAACATGTTGGGTGCAAACACTGGTCTCACAAACGTGATCCAAGTGATGCTCTTCCGCCGCACCCTTCCCTGCCAACTCCGGGCCTCCCTCATGTGGGAGTTCAATCCGGAGGAGCCATGGACCCTGAAGCGCTTCTTCGGCACCACGCATGAAGATATATGGAAGAAGCTCTTCAAGGCCCAGAAAATTTGGCCAAAGAAGACCGAGGACATCGGACTCGACATCGAGAACCCGGCCTCAGCGGTAAGCATAATCTTTCTGAATACCTATCCGGTCAAAACTTCAGATATAATAAAGACTATATTGCCTGCCTTTCGTACAGGGCTGGACGGCAAAGGCGGAGCGGATCAACTGTTCCGCATTGCTGCCCGAGAACCCGGCCACACCCCAGCTAAAGGAGATGCTGGTCCCGGCGCCCTATCAGGCCCCGGAGAAGAAGACCAAGAAGAAGAAAGGCAAGGAGGCCAAGGGCGGCCCCTGCCACAGAGGTCCTTCGGACACAGTGTCCGAAGAGACCGAAGCCCTCTCTTCCCACGAGGGAGATGAGGAAGAAGAGGAGAAGGAGGTGGAAAGTGACCCCCCCTGTAAGGGGAGGAAGAAGAGGAGGGCAGCCTCCAAAAACCCGGAGGGGGAAGCGCCCAAGAGAGGGAAGGTGACCCTCCCGGACAGTTCGGACTCAGAGTCCGAACTAGTCCCCAAGAGACCTCCCAGGGTGAAGCCCCTGTCCGAATCGTAAGTATTCAGAAACTTACTTGTTTATCTTTGGTCTACCTGTTGCCATTATAAAAGTTATTTTGTTATTTGCCTTTCAGCCCTCCCTGCGAGCTCCCGCAAACTCCATTAACGGAGGGGGAATTCTCTGCCGCCTGAAATGGTGGAGACTAACACACTGCCGCGAGCCCCCTCACCTATCGCCATGGAGGACACCGAAGTGTCGTCTAGAAGGCCCTCCCCTGGCCGAGAGGGGGCGAACGAAGTCGTCGAGAAAGCGCCCGAGTTTAATACCTCGGTTGCCGAAGACCTAGGGGAGGCGGCCCCTATGACAACCGACGGTGGGGACCCCCAACAATCCGGGCCCCAGCCGAACACCCTTCCTGAGACCAACATGGCTCCGGGATCGGATAAGCAACCCCCTTCAAAAGAGGGGGAGGAGCTCCAACTCCATCGGCGGCCTCCGTCAATTCGGAGGCGCCCAACGCTCTAGAGGAAGCACTGCAAAGTGCCTCCATTGTGGAGGAGCACCGCACCCTGATGGGCACGGTTATTGGGAAGCACTACTGCAGGATGCTGCTAACGCGACACTACGATTAGAGACCCTTCGATGAAACTGTGTGCAATGCCATAATCGCAAACAGTGGTGTAAAAAACCCGTCAAAAAAGGTGCAAAACGTTTGCGATGGAGGATGCATCAAACATGGTTCAGATTTTAGTTGCATGTGCAATGCAGGGCATACGGTTCAGCTCAATTAACCGTTTGCGATGAGGAGGAACAAAAGAAATGAGCAGCTAGATGAAGGTGTGTGCGATGTACAGCATACGGTTCACTCGGATGAACTATTTGTGATTAGGCAACACAGAAGAAACGGTCAGCCAGATCAAAGGTGTGTGCAATATACGGCATGTGGTTCACTCGGATGAACTGTTTGCGTTGAGACATGAGAACAGAAACGGTTCAAATGAACAAGATGTGTGTGATACAAGGCAAACAGGTCTGTAATCGGAAACGTACACGACGTGAGCTTTGTCAAGTTTCTCCATCCAGGCCGAGTGCCAGGCACGCTTGTCCATGTTGCACAAATCCTTCATGTCTCTGTAGTAGGGGTCGATGATGGCCTCGGCGAGGTGAACTAGTGAGTCCTTCTCATGCTCCTTGCTTGCCGCAGATCTTGTATTGGCCCTGGATGTCGACAAGATTCTGGCAGGCGATGCCCGAATTCCCGAGCGCCTTTACATCGTTGGTGATGTCCACCGTAGCGAACATGTAGTGGTGGCTGTTGACAAACCTGGCAAAATGCTCGCAAGGCCTTGTGGCCAAGCAGTAGTGGTAGATGAGGACGTGGTGGCGCACGCACATCTGGGCGACGGTGACCTTGGGACGAGACCCGACACGAGCGCGGGTGTACTCGAGGTCGAACCTGACCACCTTGTACTTCTCCGCGGCAAGCAACAGCTCCATGATGTGGATGGAGTGCTCCACCCAGACTGTATCGTCAGTGTACACCATCGAGAGGTCCATGAACCTTCTGTGGGTGTCCACCACAGCACGCATGGTGAACTGCTGCTCGTCGTCGGCAGCTGCTCGGAGCGCCATTGGAGCCGCGCAGGATACCCTCTAAGAATTTCTCGTGGTGGGTGTGCTTCTTGCAATGGTGGGGCGCGATCGAAAGGTTGAAGAAACACAAGGGTAGGTTAAATGGCCGCTGTAATAAATGGGGGCCGGCTGGCCTGTAATCGTCATGCCTTGTCACGGCATTCATAGCAGAGGATTCCAATGCATGCTTGACAACACCGCACCACACGCTTGGGCTTGAAGAGGTTCCAAATGTATTGTCGGTGAGCCTGTTCCCGTACTACCGCGCTGTTTACCGCGCAAGCTTCCCGCCCGGCTAGTTTGGCCACGCGTCGGCTAGAAGAGGGACAAATCGTGGGTGTTTATTGGCAAAAAGCTTTGTGAAAACAAAGTGTGTGGAATGACTTCCGTCATAAGTTTACCCTTGGGTGATGAGGTCAAAGTTACACAGAAGGGTGATGATGGACACTCGAGTGCGATAATTTATTCTGTGCTCTACAGTGCACACGGTGGAAGAAACCAACTGTGTGCAATAATGTCGAAGATCACAGTCGATTTAGCTATACAGATCATGTTCTGTGAGATCGACAAGGTAAACTGATTTGAGAATGGTTAACAAAATCTAAGACTATTGCATATTAAGGTCAAAATAGTGCTAGCAATATACGAGTTTCATATGATGCCATTTCAACGATTGTACCACAAAAGCTCATAATGTTACAAGGTTCATAAATCCAGAGTTATATGGCTCAAATTCGAAAATTACAAGGTTCAAACTGATATTAGAAATGAAATTCAGCTCATCAGCTGCAAACGCTCGCGCTGATCCGCTGAACATGGATATCAGAGAGGTTCAAACTAATATCACCGCTTCTAAGTCTGGCTTCGAAACCTCACATTTTTGCAAAGGGGTCAGCCACTGAGAAGTCATGTATGGGGTTGACACGATGACTTCCGATTACTCTGTCATCTGAAGTTCCGAAGTGAAATTCAGCATTTTTGGAGCCTACTACATTCTGCCGCAAGCGGCGGCGCTGATCAACAAACCATTCATCTTTGTTAAATAAATGTAGGGAAAACCTCATTTCCTTCACCACCCTTGCTCCGAGAACAAAGAACCTGGCGAATATAATCTCCGGTAAGGTCCCTCGATAGGAGTTCAAAGTAATTTCTGAGAGATGCAGATCTAGGCATTCGACGTGATTGTTATATTGTATCACATTATCCACCACTGGGCCTAATCTTATCTGCAAAAGAAGAAAATGTGTTAGTGCCTACATGCAGTTTTGAACATTACTACAGGCCTAGCTATTTGGTTTGCAGGATTTGTAAAATGCACTAACATGCCATCTTCGATCTGACATGATTAACACGGGCATTTGATTACATTCTAGAAAAATGTAGCCTTCTTCATAAGAGGTTGGAGTGGATGAAAAGTTCCCTATGAAAACTAATACAGATGAATCCAAAGGAGAAATGCTTATTGATTGTAACCATATGGATCAAGCAACCAATATGGGGGGACATGTATGTACTGAAATCCTCCAAAAGAACCTTCAGAAATCATAGTACATTGTCATTGTAAACTTGGAAAAAGGTGTCACAAAGTGAACTCCCTTATGGTTAACATTTAATAGGAAAGGAACATCACCTCGATATATAGCTTCTCCAGGCACGGAAAGCATCTCAGGAAACTCACAACTTGCTCCAGGTCGGGCCCGATAGATTCTAGTGCGAAGACCTTCACTATGCGCAGTTCGGGGGTCAAGCTTGTCGGGATCATTTTCTGAATGACAGACGGACAAACATCTTCAAAATTAGAAATAATGTTAATCTGTAGAAGGAGAGGTAGAAGGCGGCTGTTGTACCTGAACGCGTGGGGATCCAATAACAAGTTCGGAGCATTTGTCAGACGAGTAGCCCACCACTGTCAATTTCGGCTCAAAAATGACATTGATTCTTGTTGGACCTTCTTGATCAACTACAAGTAATCTCTCAAGTGCAGGTGTGTCCTGGATGACCATACCATGGTACACATATTGTGATGTCTTCCTGCCGTACCAGCAACACAGATAAGTCTGGAGAGTCATGGAGGTGATGTGGAAGGTACTCAACCCATTGATCTCCTGAAGATGAAGGTACTCGAGTGCAGTACAGCCATGGAGCAGGCACTCCATGACACCCTTTGAGAGGCAGACGGTGACGAGCTCAAGGTGCTTCAGTCGTGGTAGAATAAGAGCGGGCGCGTCATTAAGGGGCGGGAAATTGCAGTTCCTGAACTTGGCGATGCGCAGCGTGGGCGCGAGGAAGAGTGCGGACGTTGGCAGCGACCGCATATGCCCATCATCAAAAGTGAGCTCCTAGAGCTGATCTAGGGCGGGGGATCGAAACCAGTCGTCAAGCTTGGCTTGGTCCTTGTTGTTGGAACGGAACTTGCTCATTCTAAGGCCTTTGGTTGGGCCAAGGTGACTGCCGAGGATCTTGGAGAACGCATCCAAGCTTTTGCGATAGCCATGGCAGAGCTCGTGGGTGTCGATGAGGTCGAGAGGGCTGGAGTTCCATAGGGGGCGCCACCGCAGGGAAATGAGGGCTGTCCGCACCCCATATTTGATTGGGAGGAGGGAGATGATGACTCTCAACATATCATCGGGGAGGCTGCTGATTAAGTCTAGGCCTGCTGGAGTCGCTTGTGGTTCTAGCTCGCGCCGCCTCTACTTGTTGGCAGCCCCGTTCTCCATCTCTGGAGTCTCCTTCTCAGCGGCGCTTTCTGATAGAAATGGGAGTACAGGGAATATTTAGTTAAAACAGGGCTATAGAAAAGTGTATTGGTAACTAGAAGTTATTAGGTAGGAATATAGTAAGAAAAGGGAATAACAATTGGTTGCTTAAATACTACACAATTCATTTGACATTGCTGGGTAAGTCAACATATGAAGATAGTTGAAAAGAAAACTTACTTCGAACAAAGTCTGGACAAACGATTTTCTCGGGGAAGTTAGCATATATCTCATGACCAGGCCCTTTTATGTGTAGTGCAATTTTAGTGCCAGCTTTCAGTACATAAAACTTTGCAATTTCATTCCAAAAGCCAGTGCCAAAATAGGAGTCACCACGTTCATCAAGTCTTACAGTAGCAACAATTGTAAATCCATGGTTTGTGTGCAGTATGACATCCGTAGAGCCTTGATCTATGTAAAGGGAAAAATTGTGCACTACATAATCTGTTGCATAGCAAGGGATGTCTTACAGAAAATGGTAGGATTGTTAAAGAAAATATGGTAACACGCAAATATGGGCCCAAATTGAAAGAACTATACAGCAGTTGAAATCGAAGGACAAAAATCTATAATTAAACACATAGGGTAAACATGATGTCATGGAAAAATGAGAGTAATCGAAAGAACAATACATCATTAACTTGCCTAATATAGAAAGAAGAGGGGGGAAAATCCCCTTTGACGTATATGGTGCATGTGGCACCTTTTATCCAAATGTAGCAATATTTAGAATATGTTCAGGAAAGTAGGGCATGCCAACCAATTTAGGGTGAGATTGAACATACTGCGCGCGTCCTCAAGTTATCTGGTAAGATGAGATGGAATCTTTGGCGGTGGTCGCAAAGTCCTGAAGTGTCGGTGCACTGTACATTCTATGAATGAAAGAAAACCCTCAAATCAGCTCGAATAAAAATGAATTCATGGCGATTTCCGCTGGGTGATTAAAGGAGGCAGATGAACTGGGATAAGAGATGAGATAATATCTCGTTAAATTAGTTACCTTGTCGTCCATGAGAAAGAACCCTCAGTACGGCAGATTCCCCAACCGAGCGGAGCTGGGTTGACCATGAGCAGCATCGAGAAAGTCGATGGCGATAGGAGGCCACCAACGGAAGTGGAGGAATACGGTGGGCTTTGCCGGCAGCCTGGCGGCGGCGGCAGGCGTCGAGCTAAGTGCTTACCGCCGCGATAGGCGGTGCCATGGCATAGACGTGGAGGACCTTGTGCAGGTATGAATGGGGAACGTACCGGAGGGGCCGAGGGGGTGGCGGGCGGGTGAGGGTTTTTGTGACGTGGGGATGGTGAGGGTTTTCTTTTTTCTTTTTTGAATTGGGTTGTGAGGGTTTGCTGTCCCACAAAGAATTTTGGGGGCGACGGTTTGCTAGAGCGAACCGTGTGTGATTGACACAGCAGGCAAAATGAAAGTCACTGCACACGGTTCCAATTTTGGGAACCATGTATGATTGACGTACTACCTCCGTCCTGGTTTATTGGTCCCCCGTTGTAATTTTTACCAAAATTTGGCAAAATATTTAACATACTCAGACATAGATAATAAGCGTACACGTGCATAAGCATAGTTCAACCATAAGTACATAGTTCAACCGTCATTAAGCATACTCAAGCGTACATAGTTCGATCCATCCCACATCTCATCTCACATGCGGCCGACACGATCCCGAAGCTTCTCCAGGTACTCGGTGTACCGCCGTGCGCCACCCTGGGAGAATACTTCTGCTTGAAGGAGCCAATGACTCGTCCTCTTGCATGCGCTCGAACACTTAGATACGCGTCATGAAGCTTCTGGTTGCAAAATGGGCATCCATAGCCGCCGTTCTAGGTCCTAATACGCCTGTTATAGATTCCCGCATAAAGCTCTCTCAGGATTTGCCTCTTGTACCTCCTCTGGCCATCTTCATCCTCGCTGTCCACATCGTCAGACATCACCTATACAAATAGTAAAAAAAATTGGCATCAAATCAATTATTACATGCCGTGAAGTAGGATTAGGAATTTATGGCTATTTATTAATACATATCCGGAGATTATGGTTCGATTTTTAAGCACACTCGTCTATGTACAGACCAATCTTGAAGAAAATAATGGCACAAACATATGTAGGTCATTCAAAATCAGTTGTCAAGCCCTGGCTAGGAATTATTAGCACGAACAATCCTAGTCGGATTACTAGCAGAAGTCATTTCCACAGATGAAACAAATAATCACTTATCACCTGTACCATTCAAATAATCAATACACTACACGAATCTAACGGAACTTACTCAGATTTCATGGATTGGGAGAACATAACCATAGGATTTCTATTCCAAAAAGGAGGAGGCAGGAGTAACCAGAGAAACCCTATGATCTATTTGACACATAAATGGGTACAAATGACTAACCAACTGTCTGTCGTCGTTGGAATCGTCGCCGGAGTGGTCGTCGGAGTCGTCGCTGGAGTGGTCGTCGGAGTCATTGTCGGTTCTATATCCGGCGTATCACGTAGTAGGGGTCCTAAGCTAGGCGTCTTGGAGCGACGGTAACATGGACACGGGATTTTACCCAGCTTCGGGCTCTCTCGAGGAGATAATACCCTACATTCTACTTTTGATTGTCTTCATATGGGTGTAGTACAGAGTACATGTATCTACCACGAGATTGTTGAAAGTGCTAGTTATCGACTAGAGGTGGGGGGTGAATAGGCGATTTTTGAGAAAGTCTTCAAAACACGGATGTTTCGAAGACAAATAGTAGAAATGACCTAATTGATATGCAGCGGAAGATAAACTACAACAAGCTCACCATAGTCTAGTATGCAATAACGTGAAAGTACAGGACTAATAGCAGCTTGGTAGTAGGATCAAGATGGAAGATAGTGAGAAGCCAATCAACAAAAGCAGTCAAGCAATGAAGTCAAACATGTATGACTAATAGGCAATGACTTCACTAAGACTAACTCTAAGTAAGGTGAGGGAGAAGATAGAACCAGTCACTTGTAGAAGACACAGGATTTGTTGGACCAGTTCCAGTTGCTGTGACAACTGTACATCTGGTTAGGGAGGCTGAGATTCAACTCAGAAGACCGCGTCTTCACCTTATTCCCCTTGAGCTAAGGACACACAGTCCTCGCCCAATCACTCTGGTAAGTCTTCAAGGTAGACTCGAACCTTCACAGATCATGCGTTCACCGCGATACACAATGACTCTTGGATGCTCAGAACGCGACGCCTAACCGGCCGGAGGATTCACAGTCCTCAAGTGTAATAAGTCTTGTGTCACATAGATGTAAAGACTTGATGATGCCTAACACTCTTTGGCTCGGGTGTTTGGGCTTTGTCCTCGCAAGGATTTCTCTCTCAAAGGCTTCGAGGTGGGTTGCTCTCAAATGACAAAAGCGTGCACTAACTCCGAGCAGCCACCAATTTATGGTGTAGGGGGTGGGCTATTTATAGCCACTAGGCAACCCGACCTGATATGTCCGAAATGACCCTGGGTCACTAAGGAACTGACACGTGTTCCAACGGTCAGATTTCAAACACACACGGCAACTTCACTTGGGCTACAAGCAAAGCTGACTCATCCAGCTCTAGATAAGTTTTGCTCTCATTGTCTTCGCTCGAAGACATAGGATTTGGGTTGAGCATCACTTCATTCATTCTGACTATGATCACTTGGACCCCACTTAACAGTACGGTGGTTCCTACGACTCAACAAAGAAGAAAAGGAAACAACGAAACGACATAGTCTTCGCGCTCCATAGTCTTCACTCGATGTCTTCTCATGTCATAGTCTTCAATGTGAATATCTTCACATACCACCATTGTCGCCAATGTCTTCATACATTTTAGGGTCGTCTCCGTAGGTAAACCGAATCAATGAGGGACACTACCTGCGTATCCTGCAATTCTCACAAACGCATTAGTCCCTCAACCACATTTGTCGTCAATACTCCAAAACCAACTAGGGGTGGCACTAGATGCACTTACAATCTCTTCCTTTTTGGTGATTGATGACAAACTGGTTGTAGTTTTCAACAGGGATAAAATATGTAAAATTGTAAAGGATAGGGAATTGTCTTCATAAGTGGCAAAGGCTCCCCCTGAAGATGTGCATATAAGTAGTTTGCTTTTGGAATGCAAATGCACATGGCAGGTTGTACTTGTGGAGATCCTCTTCAACTGATGAAGATAATTCATCATGCATGAAATGATATAGCTAAGAGAATGACATGCATAATGAGAAATGGACGTCTGCAGAATGATCTAAGTGCGGAAGTTATCGTCGCACATGCGGAATTTATCATCGCACCAGAGTAAAGCAAATAAGTAGCAGACGACCATCGAGTTTAAATGTTACAACTCAAAGAACCAAATGTATCAAAAACGAGAGTTGTGAACACTAGGCAAAATATTATGCAACCGCCCTTATGAACCCGCTTGAAGACTATCAAACTCATATGCTTCTCCCCCTTTTGTCAGTAAGGACCAATAAGGTTTGAACACATAGAGCATCTACTCGTCATCTTCAGAAGTAGATGATGCAGCAGGGTTGTCGGTGTTGGTTGGCGTGCGAGCGAGCTTGGTGCGGTGTCATGCGTGCGTAAGTAGGGGCGGTGAAGTAGCATCGGCTTCATCATCGATCACTCTGGCATTGACAGTTGCCGCAGAGGAAGAATAGTTAGAGTCTTCAAGGGATGGAGTTCGTCGTAGGACTGCATTCCGTGGAGGAGTGGAGTCAAACTTGAAGCATTCAGTGAAGCCATCGCCTTGAAGATCTCGCTTCAAAGACCGAGCAGGGTCAAACTCTTCCATGATCGCCGATGGTCTCGTGAGTGACAAAAGCATTCTTGGTGGCAAGGTTTCAATGCGATTGACGCCCACCAAGAGGCTTTGCATTTGTCGTTTGAGCCAGGAGTGATGCCTATCTTGTTTCCGATGCAGTGCGACAAGAAGTTCTCGATCATTGAGGACTCGAGAGCGCTTCCGAGGCCTTTGGCCAATTGTGCTCTCAGTGGCTTCAGTCCGCGCACGATGAGGCAGACGTGTGTTCCCAGCCAGAGGATAAACACGTGATACCGCTTGGACGCCTTCAATGGGTTGAGAGAAGCTGTGGTGATCTGCATTCTGAAGACAAAGTGGCGTTTTGGCAGGCTCAGGGTATATGGCTTCAACAGACATATCAACCTCTGGTAGAAAGATCAGATGATTGCGAGAAGAGGGTTGATAGTTGATAGCATAGTGCATCTTGATGAGGCGCATGACCCATGGAGCATAAAACTTCAGACCAAACAGATCAGATCCAGACGCAGCCAATTGTCGGATGAAGAATTCTTGCGTGTTGAAGCTGATGCCATTGAGGATGTAAAAGACCAATGTCTTCATTGCTCCTTCAAGTTTTGCAGACGATGAATGCCCTTTGATTGGCCATAGAGTTCGCCTGATGATGTGATATATTGTACGAGGCAGATACTCAAGGTCATCAACAAATTAGTGCTGAGGGTATTCAGCGTCATGTGGCAGTGGCTTCATCATACTCAACATCTGACTCATGTCGGGTTCTGGCTTATGAAATATGCTCTCCAAGGCATCGCGGTGGAGTTGACATCCAGGTTCAAACAGTTCTCCGGGAATGGGTAGGCCTGTGAGCTCAATGATGTCAAGAGCTTTGGCTTCATGATGAACATTTCCTGTCATCCACTCGAGGACCCATGTCTTTGTGTCTCTGTTGTAGCCGCGGATGTGGAGGGTAGCATAGAATTAAAGCACAAGTTCTTCATTCTAGTGTTGTTTGTCTGTAACGAAGCCGAGCAGACCTGCATCACGAAAGCAATCAAGTGCTTCTTCTAAGCATGGCAGTCCGGCAATGGCTTCTGTGTCGAGGCGCATATGAGGGAAAATGCGGCCTTGATCATACAGAACACATGAGTAGTAGCTTCTTTGCTGATAGCTCCAGAAACGATCAGATGATATCCTTGGCCTTGTGTAGGGGTTCTTTGATCTGTCAAAGAAAGTGTTGTGGGCTTTGAAGCCATTTGCATTGAAAGAACCTGTAGAGGTGGCAGTGCCTGGAAACCTTGGCAGTCTTGGCTTCGGCTTCTGGACCTGAGGCCTATGCCCAATATGGTAGTCGAACTGAGGACCAGAGGCATGAGGCGGAGGGACCAGAACAGGCCATCTTACTGTGACTAGCTCACCATAGTTGTATGCTTGCTCAATTGTGTAGGGCCTTGGTGGCGGAACTGGAGCAGTGGCAACAACTGAGGCTTCAGGCTGCTCAGCAGATGCTTCGGGAGCAGTTGCCTCATTGGCTTCAGGAACATTTCCTTCATTTGCTTCAGGAGCAGTTGGTGCAGGCTCCACATTCGCTTCCGTCATGACCACGTTATTGGCTTCATTGGTATTTGAGGTGGCAGCCTCAATGTTTTCAACCTCCACTTGAGGAGCTGGAGGGTCGGGCACTCGCACGTTGATATCAGGTATAACTTCTTCAATGACAGGGGGTGTAGGGACACGATCTTCTTCTTCTTGGGTGTCTTCGGCTGATGCAGCCGGATTGTATTCAGCATCTTTGGCTTCAGACTCAGAGACATTCACAGTTGGAGTGGCTTCTGAAAACACTTGGCGTGCAACGGGTTGGTGGTGCACTTCTCCTTCTGGAACGCTCGAAAGAGGTACTTGAGGCCTTTGACCTTTGAGAAGCCTGCGAAATGCTGGCGACGCCTTTGGAGATGGGGTTGTCTGGGCCTCAAAGTCTTCCACTTCGTCTTGTTGTTGTTGTTGGGGAGTGACTAGTTGTTGGGGAGTACTAGGGGAGTCTTCTTGTTGCGGGCGATCAGCCCATGAAGCATCCTGAGCGATTGGCGTCAGAGGACGACCAATGCTGATGAGTTCGCTGTTCGTACGAACAGGCGATGATACCACATTGTATTCAAGTTGAGGAAGAACTTCATCATCTTCAACATTGTCATGGTGACCAATGTCTTCAGCAGTGATGGGATCAACTGCTGGATTCTCTTCAGCTTCAGGAGCCTCTGTGGAAGCAGGCTCATGACGAGTCATGCGAAGTTCTTGGGTTGCAGACGCGGGACGAACCACTGAAATGGGTTCAAAAACCAAGGGCTCTGTGGGTGCAGCCCGATTCTTCTTGGTCTTAAGCTTCTTCTTGGAGGGAGAAGCATCAGAGGCTTCATGAGGTTTCCTTTTTCTGGCTTCAGCCTCGGCAGCCCTTGTTTTCTTCTGTTCAGAAGCGGTTGACCTGACCTTTGGCTTCGAGCCAGTCATGCTGCTTGGGAAGACTATGCGGGGTTCTTCCTGCCTTGAAGGTGCAGCTTGGTCAGTTGAAGACTTCTTTTTCTTTGCAGCCATTCTGGGGTCAATGCCAGGACGGCCAAGTGCTTTGCGCTTCTCAATCTCATTGTAGGCAAGCACACACTTGTCAGCCAGACTCTTCATGCGCTCACGAGAGCCTCTGGCTTCTTCACGCTTCTTGACAAAGGCTTCCTTGAGGTCGTGCAGCATGACCTTGAAGTTTTTGACATCTTGCACACTGAGTGCAGCCATATGCTTCTTGAACTGAGCTTTCTCATAGTCAATCTTATGCTTCAGTTCAAAAATGCGCTGAGAAAGAGCTAGCTCAGAAGCAATGGCTCCATTGAAGGAGATGCTGAGGCCAATAGGAAGTTGCAGATCTTCAAAGCTGATGTTGGGGGTGTCAAACCACTCATCAATGAAGTGATGGATGATTGCCACATCAAAGAGAGGCAAATTGTTGAAGATTTCTGCTTCTTCTTTGCTCTTGATAAGTTGCTCAAGGGCATCATCTGCAAGATCTTCATCACTGGACAGATCAATGTGCTCTTCACGCAGAATGGCAGCAGGAGTCAGTGTCAATTCAGTATTTTTGACAATTTTCTTTCTCTTCTCCGTCTTCTTGGAGATGCGGGATTGATCTTCGATCGCATAATCGGCTTCGTGGAGGTGCAGTGGCTGGCTTCACACGTGAAGCTTTTGGAGGAGCAGCTGACTTTGAAGCCTTGACTTTCTTTTGCTTCGTGGCTTTGGAGCAGGAGCAGGAGCTGGAGCTGGGCCTTCATCAGAATCAGCATCGTCATCAGAGTGATCCACTTTGGCACCTTGGACCAAGATGTAAGTGATGAGGCCATCAAGGCTTGAAAAGGGACCGATGCCATTAGGTTCAAGATCACGAGCCGTCACCGAGGAGCAGAGGGACCAGGGTTGAAGTCTAATCCCAATGACTTCTTGTTTTCCTTGGCCGAAGCCTTTGCGTGCTGGAAGTTGCGCTTGAAGAGATTATCGTCGCGACACCAGAGCAAAGATGTTGGGTCGGCATTTTCAGCCTGAGGTCCACGGACCATACAAGGATAGAAACCTTGTGCAATAGCTTCAGCCATGTTCTTGGGTGGAAGGCCTCGAAAGAGAATATCACCCCAAGGGCTTCTGATTGCATTCTTCTCGGCATATTCTTGGGTGACGAAATTCTACTTGAACCAATGTTCAGCCCAATATCGCCGAATCCATTGGATTCGCCTCTGCGCTGATTGTAAGTCTCTTCGGATCTGTCTTGTACAACTCTCACGAGGTCATCAGCAGATCTTTTGAGGTTCCCTCACGACGCTGTCCGCCGCCTTCCCGACTGATTTATCGGTAGCCATGAGCTTCAAACTGAATGGCTTCACGCTCAAAGGCTTCAAAGGCTTGCGCTTCTTTGGACAAATAGGAACCGGCTTCGGAGAATTAGTTTGATGTTGTAAGAATTCTGCAAACGAATGCGCACTATGAGAACTAAGGATTCTCCCACGACATGTACTGTGACAGCATTGGAGATGCGAGGAAGGGAAGAGGTCATATGCATTCTCGTAAGATTTTGAAGATAAATCAGTTTGAAGACATTGACCTCATGATGTAAGACATTCACTTATACGTTGGGAGTTGGTTCCAGATTTGTACGAATCCGTGAATAAGTACAAGTGAGGAATCTAACTAGTTGTGAGGCTTAAGTGAATATACTAGGCGAGACGAGATGCGCATGTAATAGATCTAACATAGTATGGGCAGAAACCAATTTTGGCGAGTAGGATGAATCTTGAAGATCAAAAAGATGGTAAAAATGGAGTTATATTTACCACTCGAAGAACTGCTAGACGGGAAGAAGAGGAAGCCGAGCAGTTCAGTCCACCGTGCCCTAACTCGGCGACGGAGGACACCTACGGCGGCGGCGGAGATGACAATGTTTGCGGCCGGCGTGAGGATGGCGTCAGAGAAGTCGCGGCAGCTAAGCGCTTTGTCGCCGGCATCGTCGAGAGCTAGCGGTGGCGCTAGGGTTTTGACGAGGTGGAGAGGTGGAAGAAGATTTTATTTACCGCAGGGGACATGTATTTATAAGCAGGTGTGCGGCACAGCGCAATTACGCAGGTGCCCCTGGCGGTTCACATCTGAGGGGCACGTGGCAAGCATGCAACATGCAATGAGATGTCCCACGTTCCCACGCCCGCCAGTTTGTTTGATGGTCGCTCCGGCTTCCCGGATTTCAACAAGAAGGATGAATCATTTAAAACAGACTTAAAGTTTGTCTCGTGTCTTCTCACGACAAGGACGCAGAGAAGATATTCGACAGCTTCAATAGAATGCATATGATTTGGACAGATAGAGTTTGAGATAGGAAGCATAGAGAGATTAGGGTCCCATCACATTCACTTAGTTCAAAAGATTCAACTTGGAAGACATAGCTATAAGTGAATGTCAGAGAGGATGAACAATATCTATATATATATATATATATATATATATATATATATATATATATATATATATATATATATATAGTGAAGAAAATCAACATAGTGAAGAAAATCATGAAGATAGGTTGAAGTTGAAGACAAATCAAATGCGAAGATATTGCAGAAATAACGCCATGAGTGAAACACTTAAAACAAAGAAATTTGGTGGTGGCGTGACCCACCGATAGGAAGTATTAGACCTGCACACGGCGCACAATTATCGTGGCGCTCCGAAGTCAAATTCCATGTTAATGTATTCACACTCAGAATGTAAGTCTTCATTGATTGAAGATATACGTTACTTCGTGTGTTGCACATCTAAGTCATCAACATGCATAAGTCTTAGAATGTGTGCTTGATCACAGGACATTTGAGGATTCCAAGATATTTAGCTCACACCGTAACTTGCAAAACCTTTTCTCATCCAAGGGCTTCGTGAAGATATCTGCCAATTGCTCTTCAGTGTTAACGTGAATGATGTCAATATATTTCTTCATGACATGATCCCTGAGAAAATGATGACGAATTTCAATGTGCTTTGTCTTCGAGTGTTGGACTGGATTGTTGGCAATCTTGATGGCGCTTTCGTTGTCGCAGAAGAGAGGTACTTCTTTCAGATTGATGCCATAGTCCTTGAGAGTTTGCTTCATCCATAGAAGCTGAGCACCGCAAGATCCAAAGAAGAATGTATTCAGATTCGGCAGTTTGAGAGTGATACACGGTTTCGCTTCTTTGAAGACCAACATACAAGTGATCGCCCAAGAAAGTGACATGTGCCCGATGTAGACTTGCGATCCACCTTGTCACCAGATAATCAGCATCGAAAATCCAACCAAATCAAATTTTGAGCCCTTTGGATACCATAATCCGAGTGTTGGGGTGTGAGCCAAATATCAAAGAATTCGCTTCACAGCTAAGTGATGCGATTCCTTTGGTGCCGCTTGGAATCGAGCACGCATGCAAATACTAAGCATAATATCTGGCCTAGATGCACATAGGTAAAGTAAGGAACCAATCATGGAGCGGTATACCTTTTGATCGAACTCTTTACCATTGTCGTCGGGACCCGGATGGTGTTTGGCTGGCATTGGCGTCTGGTATCCTTTGCACTCTTGCATTCCAAACTTCTTCGCATAATCTTGGAGGTATTTTTCTTGAGATATAAAGATGACATTCCTTTGTCGATTTAATTTGAAGACCAAGGAAGAACTTGAGCTCTCCCATCATGGACATCTGATATTGTTCTTGCATCATGTATCCAAATTCATCACTATACTTCGTTAGTGCAGCCAAGATAATGTCATCCACATATATTTGGCAAACAAACAGTTCACCATCATATGTCTTCGTGAAGAGTGTGGGATCAAGGGATCCAGGTTTGAAGCCTTTGCTCTTCGTGAAGTCTTTGATCGATCATACCAAAGCGCGAGGAGCTTGTTTGAGGCCATACAATTGCTTTATTTAGCTTGTACACCATATCGGGATGTTTTGGATCTTCAAAGCCGGTGGTTGAGCGACATATACTTCTTCTTCAATCTTGCCATTGAGAAATGCACTCTTCACATCCATTTGATAGAGCAAGATGTTGTGGTGGTTAGCATAGGCTAGTAGTATGCGAATAGCTTCAAGCCTAGCTACAGGAGCAAATGTTTCATCGAAGTCAATTCCTTCAACTTGAGTATATCCTTGAGCCACACGCCATGCTTTGTTTCTGACGACTTGACCATGCTCATCTTGCTTGTTTCGATATATCCATTTGATGCCAATAATGTTATGCTTGCGAGGGTCAGGACGCTTGAGAAGTTCCCAAACATTATTTAGCTTGAACTGTTGAAGTTCTTCTTGCATAGCTTGTATCCATTCTGGTTCTATAAAGGCTTCAGCAACTTTCTTGGGTTCTGATATTGACACAAAAGAAGAGTGCCCACAGAAATTTGATAGCTGTGTTGCTCTTGAGCGAGTAAGCGGACCAGGTGCATTGATGCTATCGATTATCTTCTCAATCTGTACTTCATTTGCAACTCGAGGATGAACTGGACGAAGACTTTGCTCATGCTGATCATTGTCATCATTGGGAGGATTGTCTTCAGTGAGCATTGTCTTCGATTGGTTAGGTGCAGAAATGATAAGTTCCTCTTCGTGCTGTGCTTGAAGGCATGATTTCACCAGTTCCCATTAGCTTGATAGATTATTGGGTGGAGCCTCGTCTAGTGTACTTGGCAGGAACTCTCTTTGTGAACCATTGGTTTCATCAAATCGCAAGTCCACAGCTTTTGACGATTTTGTAGAGATAGAGGTTGAAGACTCAGAGGAGTGCGAGTCCTTTCCAGAATCGAGCATGAAGCCTTCATGAGCTTTAGGTTCAAATTTTGACTTGTGATGGGGATCCTTGATCCAGACCTAGCCCCAAATACTCAAGTAGCCGACATTTGGCTTCTTGCCAAGAAGGAGCTCATAGGATGTTTTGTTCGAAGCTTATGGATATAAACACGGTTGATGACGTGACAAGCTGTATCAATAGCTTCGTGCCGTAACTTTCTTGGTGTCTTGTACTCGCCGAGCATTGTTCGAGCCATCTCAATGAGGGTTCTGTTCTTGCGCCCACGATGCCATTTTGCTGAAGTGTGTATGGAGCAGAGAACTCATGAGTGATTCCCATGGTATCCAGATAAAGATCAAGTCCGTGTTCTTGAATTCAAGTGCCGTTGTCACTTCGATATGCTTGATCTTGACGCCATAATTGTTCATTGCTCGATTGGCGGTTGCCCAAGACATCTTGAACTTCAGTCTTGTAGAGAATTATGTGCACCCATGTGTATCTTGAGTAGTCATCAACAATGACGGTTTATAGAGACAAGCAGTTGTTGTGAGGGTAGAGTAATGAGTGGGCCAAACAAATCCATGTGTAACAGCTCAAGGGTTGAGATGTCGTCATGATTGTCTTCGAGGGGTGCTTTGCCCTAGTCATCTTTCCAGCTTCGCAGGCACCACACAAATGATCCTTCTTGAACTTGACACCTTCGATGCCTATGACATGCTTCTTCTTGGCAAGTGTGTGTAAGTTCCTCATGCCAGCATGCCCCAGCCTCCGATGCCAGAGCCAGCATTCTGAAGCTTTTGCAAGAAGACATACGGCAAGCTGTGGACCTGCTGAGAAATCTACCATGTATAGATCATCTTTCCTATACCCTTCAAAGACTAGAGACTTGTCAGATTCCATTAGTACAAGGCAACGATATTTTCCGAATATCACAATCATGTTCAAGTCACAAAGCATTGAGAAATACATCAAGTTGAAACCAAGGGATTCAACAAGCATCACTTTATCCATGTGTTGATCCTTTGAGATTGCAACTCTACCTAGACCCAATACCTGCTTTTACCAAAGGTCAAGAAATGTGATGTGACTCTTGTCCGATGGACGAAGGTTGAGTCCATGAGAATACTTGATCACCAGTCATATGATTAGTGCATCCACCGTCCATAATCCATTCTCAAGCATGTGGTGTCATACCCTACAAGACAGCTTAGGGGATAGGCTTCACCAAGAGCATTGTGAAGCATAAACATTTGACAGCAAGTGGATTATTGAAGCTTAAATCAAGATTAGGACTGATAGGATGAATGGCAATCGATTCAGAACAAAATACATAGTGAGACCATTTGGGCATTTGATCTTGTGCCCTACAAGATGTTTTAGGTCCCCAGAATAGCATCGACGCCTTTGATTTTTCTTGGAGACCCTTTCCTGCAAAAGAGAGTTAATTCTTCTTAACCACCCACATCTTCGAGGGTGGCTTAGAAGCAATGAGTCTAAGTGCAGCATCCGAGAATTTCGGCTTTGGTGCCCTAGCAAATAGCCTTGCAGAGATGAATGATACTCATATGAATAAGGAAAAGTTCTTAGTTCTATGAACATAGCGGTTTGAAGACACACGCCATATTCATAAATTTGAGTACGGTTTCCGCAAAACATTGGCGTTAGGGTGACTCTGTGAGTCCTCCGTCTCAGATGAAGTCTTTGGACCATATGACGCCTTAGGTCTGGGTTTGTCTTCTTCCTGTGTGGTGTCATGATGACATTCACGGAAGATTCTCAAGACAGCTTTTTGGAACCCAGATCTTCTTCATAGGCAGTCCATTCCTGCAGTTAGTACCAATATACCGCAAACACTTCACCGCTCGATTCTTGAACAGCTTATAGTTTGCATCAAAGGATTCATCAATGATAATAGGGTTAGCACATGTAAAGCCAGATAAGGTGGATGGATCCATTGAAGGTCCCTTTGCAGCAACCCATGTGGTTTTGGGATACCGCCAAAGCTTCCAAAGAGGAACCATCAACATTCATTTTCCTCTCAACCCAACGCCTCTTTCTAGGGTTTTGGTTCAAGATCGCTTTTGAGGACATTGCAAAGTGTCCGATGCCCTTTCGACTTTTTATACATCCTGTTTCAAGCAAAGTCTTCAACCTAGCATTTTCATCAAGAATAGCAAAGTGGTATCCTCCGCAGAGGGGTTAGTTACCACATTAGTAGTTGAAGACAATGCAACAGTAGCAGCAGTTGAACATTCAGCAACAGAGGTAGCGATATCACGCTCAATGTCTTCAACTAAGGACTGTGAACGTGTCATTTCCGCGTCCAACAGATCATCGCTTTTGTCTAACAGTTTTTGAGTATGTTCCATAGCTCTTTGTTGTTCGGTTGCAATTTTAGCAAGTGTTTTGTAGCTGGGGTTGGATTCACAATCAGAGTCATCTTCACTTGATGTTTGAGATTTTACCTTGGCACCGCGTGCCATGAAGCAGTAGGTGGGAGCAGGGTCGTCCTTGTCATCGCCTTTGCCGCTGGTGTAGAAGTCATTGTCTTCAGTGTTGAAGATGGACTTGGCAACATAGGCTGTGGCTAAAGCCGACTTGCAACGCCAGTGGTCGGACTCCTCTTAGACTCCACCTCCACCTCCTCGTATGCACTCCTCCTCTGAATCCATTTCCTTGCCAACAAAAGCACGAGCCTTGCCGGATGAGCTCTTCTTATGAGATGAAGACTTTGATGAGGACTTGGAAGAAGACTTTGAAGATTTCTTCTTATTCTTGTCATCAGAGTCATATTCCTTGCTCTTCTTCTTCTTCTTCTTCTCATTGTCCCACCGTGGACACTCGTAGATATAGTGTCCAGTTTTCTTGCACTTGTGACATGTTCTCTTCTTGTAGTCATGAGTGGAAGCTTCATCATTTCTTGAGCTGGATCGTGAAGACTTTATGAAGCCTTTCTTCCTAGTGAACTTGGAACTTCTTCACAAGCATAGCAAGTTCCTTTCCAATGTCTTCGTGGATCATCGTAACCGCAATGATTCTTCTTCGATGAGGAAACAACTTTTGCCTTCAAAGCGCGAAGTTCGCCATAGTTGGGACCATAGATATCTCTTTTCTCGTAAAGTCGAACTCATGTGTGTTGAGCCTCTCAAGTATATCGACGGATTGAGTGTCTTGAAGTCGACGTTCTTGTATCATGAGGGCAAGGGTGTCAAAAGAGCTGTCAAGTGATCTCAAGAGTGTCTTGATGATTTCATGCTTGGTGATCTCAAGGGCGCCGAGAGCATGAAGCTCATTTGTGATGTCGGTGAGGCGATCAAACGTGAGCTGGACATTTTCATTGTCGCTTCTCTTGAAGCGTTGAAGAGGTTGCGAAGAACACCGATCCTTTGATCTCTCTGGTTGAGACGCCTTCGTTGACCTTTGATAGCCGCCGCAGACTAGCTTCGACGCTTTCAGAGCACTCACACGGCCATATCGTCCTTTGGTCGATGACCACAGATGATGTTCTTTGCAGAGAGTCCAGCTTGAATGAACTTCTTGACATCGTAGGGTGACACCTTCACCAGATTTGGGAACGCCGTTTTGACGACATACCGAGGTCAACATCATGGCTTCAAGATGCATGCGCATCTTATTCTTCCAAAGAGGGATAGTCGGCCCATCGAACACGGGCAAGCAACGGAGACTTTGATTATCCCTGCAATGATATAGCTAAAACTCCGGTGGTTAAACCGAATCACACGTAACAAGGGAGTACCTTGCTCGATACCAATTGAAAGTGCTAGTTATCGACTAGAGGGGGGTGAATAGGCGATTTTCGAGAAAGTCTTCAAAACACGGATGTTTCGAAGACAAACAATAGAAATGACCTAATTGATATTCAGCGGAAGATAAACTACAACAAGCTCACCATAGTCTAGTATGCAATAACGTGAAAGTACAGGACTAATAGCAGCTTGGTAGTAGGATCAAGATGGAAGATAGTGAGAAGCCAATCAACAAAAGCAGTCAAGCAATGAAGTCAAACAGGTATGACTAATAGGCAATGACTTCACGAAGACTAACTCTAAGTAAGGTGAGGGAGAAGATAGAACCAGTCACTTGTTGAAGACACAGATTTGTTGGACCAGTTCCAGCTTGTGTGACAACTATACATCTGGTTAGGGAGGCTGAGATTCAACTCAAGACCGCGTCTTCACCTTATTCCCTTGAGCTAAGGACACACAGCCTCGCCCAATCACTCGTAAGTCTTCAAGGTAGACTCGAACCTTCACAGATCTGCGCTCACCGCGATCCACAATGACTCTTGGATGCTCAGAACGCGACGCCTAACCGGCCGGAGGATTCATAGTCCTCAAGTGTAATAAGTCTTCGTGTCACATGCATGTAAAGACTTCAGTGATGCCTAACACTCTTTGGCTCGGGTGTTTGGGCTTTGTCCTCGCAAGGATTTCTCTCTCTCAAAGGCTTCGAGGTGGGTTGCTCTCAAATGACAAAAGCCATGCACTAACGCTGAGCTACCACCAATTTATGGTGTAGGGGGTGGGCTATTTATAGCCACTAGGCAACCCGACCTGATATGTCCGAAATGACCCTGGGTCACTAAGGAACTGACACGTGTTCCAACGGTCGATTTCAAACACACACGGCAAATTTACTTGGGCTACAAGGAAAGCGACTCATCCAGCTGGATAAGTTTTGCTCTCATTGTCTTCGCTCAAGACATAGGATTTGGGTTGAGCATCATTTCACCATTCTCGACTATGATCACTTGGACCCCACTTAACAAAGACGGTGGTTCCTACGACTCAACAAAGAAGAAAAGGAAACAACGAAACGACACGATCTTCAAGGCCCATAGTATTCACTGATGTCTTCTCATGTCATAGTCTTCAATGTGAATATCTTCACATACCACCATTGTCGCCAATGTCTTCATACATTTTTAGGGTCGCTCCGTAGGTAAACCGAATCAATGAGGGACACTACCGTGTTATCCTGCAATTCTCACAAACGCATTAGTCCCTCAACCACATTTGTCGTCAATACTCCAAAACCAACTAGGGGTGGCACTAGATGCACTTACAATTGTAGTAATGAATATGAGATGCCTATTGACTAGCCTGGCCTCGGTTTATATAAGACACCGGAGGCCTAGGGTTTTAAGAGAGTCCTTGTCTTGGGCGCCAAGTCTTGTGGAGTCTTCCTTGTATGCGGCAGGGGCTGTCTGAACTGGCCCATGAATGAGCCGCCATGGGGGTCCTCGGCCCGATCCAGCTGGTCAGGGGACGACGTGGTGAGTACCCCCTAGTCTAGGACACTGTCAGTAGCCCCCTGAACCGGTCTTCAAGTTGGGGATGCTCCTCAATTCTTTCGAACTGTTCTTCATCTTCGGTCGTCGGTCTTGAAAACTGGTTCAACAAATCTTCTCATCTTTAATCTTGAGGATCGCCGAAGTGAATCCGAAGAGTTTACACGTCGGGTATCCGAGGAGCCCCTTTAAGTCTTCGGCCTTTAACAATGCCTTATTATTTTTACGCCACACCTCGGGTTTGAAGTTATTCCTGTGCGGCAGTGTCCTCATCTTGCATCCGAGCCCCAACACTGGACCGCATTTGAGGTATCCTTTGTAGCCGAGCACCAATGTCGGACTGTATCCGAGCTCCAACGCAAGACTGTATCCAAGCTCCAACGCTGGAGAGTATCCGAGCTCCAATGTCGGGCTATATCCGGGGTGTCATAGATCACCTTGCCTCAAAAAAGTCGTAGGAGTTTAGCCGAGCTTAATGCTAGAAATGCCCTCTATGGAGCCAGCCACTGGCGCCTGAGCTTTATGCCGGACTACTTTCAAGGTGGTGCACCACCCCGACCACGGGCCGATTTTTTTAATATTTTTATTGGTGCCATTTATTCTCTGCCGAGATATATAGCCAGTAGCCCTCAAGGTGTGTATCAGTCTAAAACCTGCGATGCACCTGAAGGATGACATAAGACCGCTGATCCCAGTAGCCCTTGAGACTCAGGTTGATTCCCAAAGTCAGCCTAAGGATCAACTCCTAGCTCGGCAGAATACTTCGGGACAGAAAATGCGGTGTGCAAAGTCCTCGAGACTCAGGTTGGGTGCGGCCGACCAACCTGAGGATCATAATCTCCTCAAAAACTATATTGCACTTTAAATTTTCTGCATTGTATTGTCAATGTAGTAGCCCCCGAGCCATTGGTCGGGTGGCAACTCCAGATCAGAGGATCAATGTGCCCCTTTAATATTAGTGGATTGTCAATGCAGTAGCCCTCGAGCCGTAATGCGGGCACGGGTGGCCGAATTAAGGATCGATATCCCGAGTAAAATCACAAATTATGTGTAATGATTCTATGTATCCAAGCTTTACATCATTAATGCTCGGATCCGCATTGTACAAAACTTTGTTGAACGACCATCGGCTTCAACCTCGTCGGCCAGAAGCCGGGGAGTGTTTGTCCTACTTTATAAATCCTTTATGAGGGCAAAGATTTATGGCAAACAAGGCAATCCGGTCATACGGCTTTATAACAAAGGTACGCGGAGAGATATGTTATATTATTTTTTTAATGTAAGAAACATCTTCCAAAGAAAATAGTCCCGCTATCGGTTCCTTTCTTTGGGTTGTCATGCCAACCATGATCATGAAACCTCACCTTCGATCAATGAAGGAGAAAAATATTGAGGATTTAGTTCGGGGAAAGTTCCCGAACTCTAAAGTCTGAATGGACCAAAATTTTAACTTTCGTCGTTGCTGAACAATTATATTCTTTAAGATTGCTAACTTTCGGCTTCACCCAGTCTGAGGTACTAACTCGGATGACCCGGTAGTAACAATCATAGAGGTGCTCCCTTTACCACCTAGCCGAACAATCGAGAACGTAGGGGTAAGCACAGGAGCCAGGCAACCCAGCTTGGCCAAAATATTAAGTCAAATTGATGCATATTTATGGCTTTATAACGATGATTGCGGAAGGCAGCCCTCGTATATTAAATACAAACGCCGATGATATGTTTATTTTGACTCCATTGCGACTGTTTATCAGTTGAAAGTGGCCCATCGTCGGCCTCCACCCCCTTTAGATGCTACACAGGGTTTGTCGCAATAACAAAACAACCCTTAGCCGACGTCTCGGTGCCCGAAGGCGGTTGTGTTAGCGGAAACGAGGCAATCAGATATACGGGCTTTATAACTTTCACTTAGTCGTAGGAGCTTAAAGTTGGGAGGCTAGTTACTAGCCCCCAGTTAGTGTTTGGCGACAGTCGAGGTCAAGCCGTAAGCACTTCGGCCAATGTTATGAACAGACCGTCATTTAACACGGGGTGACCTCTATCGATCTTTATAGTTTAAAACAGTCGTCGGATCGCTGACCAGTTTACGCTTATTGTGATAGTCAGTTTTTGGCTTTCTCTACTGAGGTGCTTAACCATTCTAGCTGGAAGCACAATCGCAGTGGTTCTGCCTTTGCGCACCTAGACGAACAAAGTGGAACTTAAGCGGCAAGCACATGAGCCGGGCAACTCAACTATTGACCGAAGACACAATTCGAAACCAATGCATATATAGCAATATCCGAGAGTGTTTTTGCCGAATCTCTATAGGTTTCCGGCGTTGCACTGCGAGACTTATGCTGGAAACACACAAATTGTTTAAAAGTGCCATAGGCTTGGAAAACCAAAAAACTTCAGTAAAAACTAGACGTCCGAACTAGGTCAAGTGTTCGGTGCCAAATCGAAAATTGGTCTTAAAAAAATTTGTGCTTCTGTCATGCTTTAACATGACACATCCTATCTCAAGATTTCAAGCGGGTCAGCCTACGACTTGAACCTTCTATCCCGAAGGTGAAGTACTTCTTGTTAGGCCAGTTTAGCAAACTAAACTCTAGCGGATTTGAGAGAGAAATTAGGCTCCTCAGCTATTGACCACACACTCGCATCGAAAAAAGTAGTGATAGAAAAATACTTTGCAACGACTAAGAAGAAAACACTTATTATTAAATGGCTCATGTAAGTTTAAGAGCCCCAGTTAACCTAGGCAGAGAAAGTTGTTCTCAGCAGACACCATTTTGGACAAATAGGTCTTCTTCTTTTTAAACACAAATGTAAAGTTTGGTCCAACCGAACAAGGATTAAAAGTTAAAAAAGTTGAGCATGAAAGCGACTTAGCTGTTTAGTGTGCTCGGTGTAGATGATGCGGGCCGAACTTGCGGCGGGACAAGGTCCCAGCCCCCAAGCCGGTCCTGAGGTGCCGGAGGGAAGAGCTCGGCACTCCGAAGCGGTGACATAGCATGGCCAATGTGGCGAGGGGGAACCCCCATTCCGACCGAGGTGACGGAGCAAGCCGACAGTATGACGTCGAAGCCCCTGGCGTGGGTTATTGAAGTGTTGACGAAGCCCCCGGTCCAGCCGAGGTGACGGGGTACGTCGGCATGCCAAGGTAACAGCGCTGCCCAACCCGGAGCATTTACCTGTGGTTGCGCTGAGTCGAACTCTCTTCGGCCTCAATGGGCGTCGTTGCGCCAGGTAATGCGCGGTCTAAGTCAATTGCCTGCATAAATAAAATAGTGCTAGGCCAGAGATGATAATATATATGTTTTTATATGAAATATATCATCTACTTACTTAACTTAAATAAAGTAGATAATTAAAGAAATATGGTCTGAACGCCGAGGGCATCCCGATAGAATGGTCGCGGACATGCTGACACAGGGACACGCGCTGAGGCGACGCGACAACTTGATCGATGCAGGCAGGACGACGACGTCGGCCCACATAGTTGACCGCGTGATGCAGACGAAATAGATTACCTGCACCCATAGAATAGTGCAAGCAAGTAATAATAATAATTGAGGAGAAAAAATGCATAATTAATTTGTGCGAAGTGAATAAGTTTGGTAAATATGGCCTCGGCGTCAATGTTTGATGAAGTTCCAATGCGTAGGCCGGAAATTTCGTGACGACGTTGTGGCACAGGGATGTCAACACAGATCGGCTAGCCGAGCGAGAGGCTAGCCAGGTGTCGGACGTCGGTAGAATATTTCTGCAAAAATAATGCTGTGCAGACGAGCAGAAAATATTCTGCATAATAATTTAAGTACTAAATGAACTGTTAGGAAAAATAAAGCTGCTTGACGAACGATGACCGCCGTATATAGCATACGAAAACGAATAAAAGGCAACGGTCTGTACAAAAAAGTACGAACTAGTCCCATGAAAATATTCACTTTGATCTCCATGTGAGGTGGTATTTTGAATTACTAGAATTCAACCACGTCCATGACACTGCTGCCAAACTAGTAGCCAATTGGGTTAGTACTTTAGGTCTATGCACACAAGTAGCAGTGGAGGACCAGCGACCAAGAGCTATAAAAAAGAAAAGAGGAATGAAAACAAATATCCCTGATGCGTGCTCTGAGGTCCTTGTCTCCATGTTATCTCTATGGTAACGCGACGCCGGCGCGCCGCCGAACTTTCGCCAGACGCTGGACGCTCAATCAGCTGCATTATGTGGCAGCTAGCGCGTACGCATGTTATCCCTTTTCTCCTTTCTACGTTGACTTTGTCTTCCCTCGCTGCTACTCCTCCGACCAACCCCTGGCCACCGGCGAGCTTCTACCACACGTAGGCGGAGGACGAGCCAGAGTGCGCGCCAGCGAGCTGCTACCACACGTGGCCGGAGTAAGAGCCGGAGTGCACGCCGGTGAGATACGCCCCGCACAAAATGCAAACATCTGGCCAAACTGCAACCACCGAGAGCTTCGTGCACGGCCGTGTTATGGTGGTGCTACGAGCGGCGCATCAGTGGAGCTGAACGATGGACGGCGAGCCCGATTAACGGTGCGGCGGTGGAGCATGGTGGGGACACCACGATAATGTTGCAACCATCGTCATGATTTGCTAGAACCGGCGTCGCATTTTGCTGGAACCAGAGACCGCGGTTGCTGGAAGCACCCCCATCACAAGATCGATGAACTGCTGCAACCATCGTGGTGATTTGCTGGAACCGTTGTCACGGTTTGCTGGAACCAGCTTTCCTCCCTCAACGGTGACCATGGTGACCATTGTGACCACGGGGAATGTTACAACCACATCCTTTTTTGCTACAACCACATCATGTTTTAGCTACCACCGGCGACTTTTTTTGCTACATGCATGGCAACGACGGCGCCGATGCTTCAACTCGAACCATCATGCGGCTTTGGTGCATCGCCGGAGTGTTTTCTACATCGACGCCGGGCGTCAGCCGATTTTGATGCAAATGCCAAGAAAATGCTTCTACCGCAAGCTTTTTGCTGCCACGGCGATCGGGCGGAGGTGGCGACCAGCAAAGGCTTTGCAGCAAACGATTGTGCCGGCAAAGCCAAAGCTGGAACCAGCTTTTGTTTTTGCTACAACCGAAAATGCTAGAGCTGAAACCAACATGTTTTGCTGCATCGTGGAAGTGCTTTTCCGTGGTGATAACAGTGGTGCGCATGATTTGTAGTAACCGACAAAGTTGGAGCTGGAACGAGCTTGTGTTTTTGCTGCAATCGAATGTGGTGGCCGCCGACGGTGAGGACGGGCGGCGCTGCTCCAAGCAATAATCATGCGCTCGGGGGGGGGGGGGGGCTTGCTACATGCTGCCACCGGTTGTCGCATCGGAGCCGCGACCGACGCCAGCGAGGAGCTGCAACCGCATGCAAAAACTGCTACATGCGTGGATCTGACAAAAAGTTTCCTGCATCCGCGGATCCGACGATGAGGGCGGTGATTGGCGGCGAGGTCGGCGACCAGCAGGCAAGGGCGGTCGGCTGATGACGGGGGCAAGCAAGCAGGGTGATGCTTCGAGTCCGGTCGCGTACTCATCCATGGCCCTGCGATGCAATCGGAGAAGAAAGCTTTACAAGGAGAAAGAAAGACGATGCGAGGCCCAGATCGGACGGCTAATTGCAGCTGCATCGGGCGGTTGGGCTGCGACCGTTCCAAATTTAGGCCGGTGCGCCGGCGCCTATCACTACCCTATCTCTATGGCAATCCAAAGAAAAAGATGTGTTGCTTCTATTACGTGGACACATGCAGTCCTAGTAATGGTAGGAGTACTTGCACGTGGGAAGTGTATAAAAGATAGATGATTAGAGAAAACCGTAGACTACCTTAGTTAATTAATACTAAAGAAAGAGAATGAGGATCGGATCACCGTGTGTTTCTAGCGATCTGAATTCTGGTCGGCCCTGCGTACTGTTCCGCCTGGGCAGTAATAGTGCGGCGTCGTCTCCTCAGTTGAATTCCCACAACTGGTTGGATCATTTTTCTAGCAGCTGAGTTGCTGTTCGGCCGGCGTACGAGCCTGCCACTGATTGGGTAGGTCTGGGTGTGTGTCCCCAAAGTTGGCACAGAGTTCGGCGCCTGGCATCCGGCCGCCGGTGCTCTAAGCAAGCTTCGTCATCTGGCGCTGGTATACCTATGCACGCTTTTGGCCTTGATAACCTGTACGCACGGAGCCAACCCCGATCTGCGGAAGAAAATCACAGAACAACAAAGATTCCTTTGCGGAAAAAATTGATTTATGTAAAACGGAGAAAATTAAAACCATAACATCTGATTTGGCATCTGTTTAAAATCACATTGAGCCGCGACGATTGCCTAGCAGGCTATCAATGAAAACACCAATGTCGGTTCTATATCCAGCGTATCTCGTAGTAGGGGTCCTAAGCTAGGCGTCTTAGAGTGATGGTAACATGGACGCGGGATTTTACCCAGCTTCGGGCTCTCTGGAGGAGATAATACCCTACATGCTGCTTTTGATTGTTTTCATATGGGTGTAGTATAGAGTACATGTATCTGCCACGAGATTGAAGTAATGAATATGAGATGCCTATTGACTACCCTGGCCTCGGTTTATATAAGACACCGGAGGCCTAGGGTTTTAAGAGAGTCCTTGTCTTGGGCGCCAAGTCTTGTGGAGTCTTCCTTGTATGCGGCAGGGGCTGTCCGAACTGGCCCATGAATGAGCCGCCATGGGGGTCCTCGGCCCGATCCAGCTGGTCGGGGGACAACGTGGTGAGTACCCCCCTAGTCCAGGTCATCGTCAGTCGTCGTCGGAGTGGTCGTCGGAGTCGGTGTGGAACTCCACCTCCGGTTGTGGAAACTCGACGCTGTCGGCGTTCTGGGAACGGGGGTCCCCAGACTTGCCTGCCTACGGCTTGCGGCGTGGCTCAAAGGAGGCCCTGGACAACCCATCTTCATCAACGCAAGCTCAAGACCCTTTCGAGGGGCCAGATTGCTGGGCGGACGACCAGGAGCTTCCTCGTGCACGGCTCACAGCTGGCTCATGACGAGCCGAGAGTTCAAGGCAGGGTACTCGCGAGGTGCCCATGACGCAAGCCATGACGCACCAAGGGCGCCATCGAGGCGTCGGCCAGCCAGCAGCGCCCTCCTTTCTCTTTGGTGCAAAGGAGCAAGCGCAGCGAGAGCATCAAGCAAAGGCATCCGCTTCGTGCAACAAGACCAAGACCAGCCCCAATGGCTAGAAGGAGTCATCGTGGAGCCCAAGCAAAGGCCATCAACATAGCCTTTGGTAGGCGAGGACCAACTTTAGTCGATAAGTGTACCCGCTGTTCCCCTTCAAAATGGCCAATTGTTGGCGCCCTTCCCGCTCAATATTTGGGAAGAGGCCCAGGGCCTTTGTCTATATAAGTAGAGCTAGCCACCATAGTAGGAGAGGGCTGGCATTTGGAGAGATCTGGCATTTTGGAATCCAGAGAGAGAGACAGAGACCCGATCCTCAAGCTAGAGCGACGGAACACCACCTAGCAGTTCATCACACCCACCAAGAACAGACCCTCGCAAGGCTGTTCTTCCCTGTAGTGTTCCTCATCAGCCCAAGAGGCAATCCACCACGCCACAAACTAGAGTAGGGTATTACACCACAACGGTGGCCCGAACTAGTATAAATCTTGTGTCTCTTGTGTTGTTCTGTTTAGTAGTTTAGGTCCCTGCGATTCAGCGAGGTACGAGACGGTGGGAGGTTGGATCTCCGCGCGCACCCTAGTGTTCGAACCTCAATTGTCTGCCGGAACCCGAAATCCGACATTTGGCGCGCCAGGTAGAGGTGCGCCGGAATCTGCCTTTCGTCGCCTCGTTCTTTCCCGACCACCGCAACCATGTTCGACGCCCGTCAGCTCAGCGCTGAAGCGCCGAGCCGCTCGCCTCCCATGTCGCCAGACGGTTCCGCCGGCGGGCGCTCGTCGTTTTCGCCACCGCCGTTAACGCCGCCATCGCCCGGCGGGAACGAGCAGCAAGTGTCGCCCCAAAGACTCGGCCCATGAGGCGGACGGCCGCACCGCCACGCCTTCGCCGCCCCCGCTGGTTCTTCATCACGCGCTTCGAAGCGGCTATGGAGGCCCGAAGCTGCACTCATCGCGCTAACGAGCTCTGCGCTACGCCTGCCGACGACGTTTACGAAGAATGGCTCGACCGAAGTCGCTGAAGCTCGTCGCGCTGCAGGAGGCGACTTCGCTGCGTCTGCCTCGCTGCACCGCACCGCCCTGCTGGCGATGAAGCTCCGGGCGCCAGCCGCCTCCTCTCAAGACGGTGCCTCGTTTAAGACGCGCTGCCCCTGGCGGAACCTGCTCCGCCAGCGCCGCGCTGCAAGAGCAGAGCTGCCAAGAAGTTCTCGCCGCAAGAAGCTGCCCGAGCGCCCCGCCTCAAGACGTTAAGACCTGCGCTGCCCCCAGCCGCAGCGCAGGAGGCCCACAAGACCAAGCTCGCCGTCCGAGGCCCTCGCGCCACGGCGGGCTGCCGCGCTTTCACCTCCGGAAGGCGCAGCGTCGCGGGCCCGCCAATTTCAAGCCTGACTGCCTCCTCGCCACGACGGCACAACCGACCTTATGGAGTTCCTCCAGATTACGAGCTGGGCATCGAGGCTGCCAACAGGACGAAAAGGTCATGGCGAATTGGTTTCCCATGGCGCCAAGGACGGGCCCGCACTGCTCTCGAACCGGCCTGTGCACGATCTCTTCTGGGCCGAGATGCGCACTCGCTTCATCGCCAACTTCCAGGGCACTCGCGATCGGCCCCCGCCGTGAGCGACCTGCGCCGCATCAAGCAGCAGCCAGGGGAAACCCCGCAAAGTACATCCAGCGCTTCAACAACGCGCGCTACCAAGATCCCTGTGGTAACGGAGGAGGCCATCATCTCTGCCTTCTCCGACGGAGTGCGCGACGTCAAGATGAAGGAGGAGCTGGTGATGCATGAAGATCTGTGCACCTCCTCGAGCTGTTCAACTTGTCGACCAAGCGCGCCAGGCTGAGGAGGCGCGCTCCTCCTCGAGCTGCCCGCCGCGATCCCAAGAAAAGAAGTCCAAGGCCAAGGACGTGAAGCGCAGGGGCTGCTGTGCTCGCAGCCGAACCGCACACCAAGCGAGGCGTAGATCAGCCGAGTCCTCCAAGGGCGCAGTAACGCCTCGGCGCGGCTATATCTCCCACGTGTGAAGCACGACTTAGAGGCATAACCGCATTGAAAGCAATGTCGCAAGTGAGGTAATCTTCACACAACCCATGTATTACATAAGGAAAGAGATACATAGTTGGCTTACAATCGCCACTTCACACAATACATGAGTAAAACATTACATCATACAGATACAATCAAGGTCCGACTACGGAACCAAAATAAAAGAAGACTACCCCAAATGCTACCCAGATCCCCGATCGTCTCCAACTGGGCTCCACTACTGATCAACTGAAACGAAACAACACAATGAACAAGATCTTCGCCGAGCTCCTCCTGACCTCGAAGCGCCACCGCACGGTTTCATCGGCACCGCAAACTGGTTTTGAAGTATCTGTGAGTCACGGGGACTCAGCAATCTCACACCCGCGAGATCAAGACTATTTAAGCTTATAGGTAGGACAGGGTAGTGAGGTGGAGCTGCAGCAAGCGACTAGCATATATGGTGGCTACATTCGCAAAAGAGAGCGAGAAGATAAACAAGGCACGGTCGTGAATCTAGTAGCGATCAAGAAGTGATCCTGAAACTACTTACGTCAAACATAACTCCAACACCGTGTTCACTTTCCGGACTCCGCCGAGAAGAGACCATCACGGTTACACACGCGGTTGGTGTATTTTAATTAAGTTCAACTTCGGGTTTTCTACAACCAGACATTAATAAAAATGGTGCCACGGCAACATTCCGGTCCCGGTAACTCATGGAGATACCGGTGCAAAAGGAAGCGTGCGGATGTGCGGAACATGCTAGATATGGTGGGGTGCTCCCGACTACCGGGTTCCCACGGGTTAGGGGCATGGAAACGAGGAACGTGTAAAGACAATTCGATCACGGTGCAAAACTCGAGCATCTCATACAACACACAAGCATTCGGTCCACGGTTGATCATCTCAGGGTTATACCTTCGAAGCGTGCATTTTCAGGGCGGATCAAGTTCGTCGAAGGAAGTAGTGGTACACGGGCCGTAGTGGAAGTAGTCATTCTTGCGATGGTAGTGGTACACGTGATCTTGGCAACGGTAGTCGTACATGTCCGGAGAGGAACTTGTCGTATCCATGTAGTCGAACTTGGCGCATCCAAGGGGTACTTGGCGTTTCCGGAGACGACGGTAGAGGTACTTGATGCGTCGTTGTGGTACTTGGCAAAAAGCATGTCGACGGTGGTTGTACTCATATTGTCGTGGTACTTGCGATATCCGAGACGGTTTTGCGTATCCGTGCGTAGAGGTACTTGGCGACGTTTCAGTGAACTTCGAACGAAGCACCTGCAACTAGAGGTAACCAGTGCCCCGGTGCTCTGGACGACGGTCGATGCACTTGGTTTTGACGGACCCATAGCAACGATAGACGTACACGCATACTTGGTGCATCACTGGTCTTGGCAATCTCGAAGAACTGAAAGGACATCGAGGGACTTGCAAGGCTCTGCCTCGGGAGGTCACCGGGGACCGCTCGAGCTGCTGATGTCGGGCGCATGGCGAGCAGCGGCTGGAAGAAGTGGCCGGCGTGGCCTTGGCCGCAAAGGGTCGAGCTCGCTCCGGGAGACGTGGACGAGGCGAGGAGGAGCTGATGTCGCTCGGCCCGCGCCGATGTAACGACGCAGGCGGGACTTGGCGGCGGGGCCTCGGCAGCAGGGAGGCGCGGCCATGGCAGGGCCCGACGAATCTGGACAGGGGCGGCGCTTGACGACGGAGGGCGACGCGAGGCAGGGGGCGCCGGAGTTGGCCTCTAGTGGCGGCGCGGGAGGCCAGGCACGGCGTCCTAGCGAGGCAACGGCAGGGAGGAGGGCCGATGAGGGCGCGCGATGGAGCTCAGCGGGCGTGCTCCGACGGGGATGCTTGAACGGGGGCGGGCGCGCGGAGAGGAAGGAGCGGAGGCGTCGGGGTTTGGAGGAGGACGAGCGAGGGGATCGAGGGAGAGAAGTGGATCGGGAGAGGAGTTAGCGCTGCCCTCACCCTGCGTGACGGCGCTCGGGAGGGAGATGGGGATCGAGCAGGAGGGGAGTTATGTGCAAGGAGGGAGCAGGGTGCGGCGATGGTTGAGAGTGGAGGGAGATGGTCGGGCTAGGGTTAGGAGGGGCGGCTGGGCCTTGGGAGGCCGGCCCAGTGGAGAGGGAAATGGCTAGAGACCTGGCTGGTCTCTCTCTCTCCCTCAAATTCTTTAGCAGAAAAGAATTAGAGAGAAGAAAAGAAGAGAGGGTTAGGGAAAGAATTTGCGCATGCGGACAATTTTCCTGGACTCATAAAAATGAGTTTGATCCAAGAAAAATAGGAATGGCCAAGATTGCAAGATGTAAATTCAAACTCATTTGAATTAAATTCAAATGATTTGAATAGGAAGTGAGGGTAGGGAAGGTCCAAAAATGTTTGGATTTTTGGTGAAGCTCCGGAAGATGACGAAATAATTTATTGGACAAAGTTTGAGGTCAAGAAGTGAGATAACAAAGGCATGGGGAATTATTTTGCAAGTGTGTCAAAGGTAATTCCACATCAATGGAATATTTTATAATAGCTCCCTAATATTGGGAGGATATGTTTTAAAGAGAAGTCAACCTTCCCTCGATTTAAATAGATCAAAAGATCTATGCAGTTTATTTAGTTGAGGTGCAAAAGATTTATGAGATGATGGCATGATGACATGATGCAATGCAAAAATAAAAGGGCAGGCACAAATGAAACACACGGCGAAACCCGAATATATGGAAGTCTTCCGAGCGCCGGTCTCAGGCGCTACAACACTCCACCACTACAAGAGGATCTCGCCCCGAGATCTAGGATGGCACCGAGGGAAAACGGGGAGGAATAGGTAAACAAAGTTGCTTCTTTGACAAACGAAAGTGAAACCAAAGAACCTTGAGAGAATGAACAATTTCGAGAAAAGAATACAACGAATATGAACGAATTAAACACTGCAAGTTAGCAGAGAAGAACAAAGAACGGATGAGAACCAAGAGCTTAGGGGACAACATAGATTTTGAAGCCACTCCGGTTAAAACAAGATAGAGAAGGAGTAAGAATGATATAATTTGGACATCACTCCGACTGAAAATGGAAGGAATTAGAATCATGAACTTGGCAAAATGAAAGCACCTGGATGAGACTCCGGTTAAAAGAGGAACGATAGACACAACACTCCGGTTAAATCGATAAGCAAGGAAAAGGACATGATCTAATCAGTTCATGATCTCTCCGTTCTCATGTATCTAAATTCTCTCAAGTATCTTCGTTCATTTCTAATTCCTTACGGCGATTCGTTCTTTTTCTTCGTTCATTTTCAATTCTTACGGTGGTTCGTTCAAGAGTTCTCTTCCTTCGTTATCATATAGATTCATCCATTCTTCCAATCCTACCGGTGGATCGTTGAAGACCTTCCCAAGTTGAGCAATATCTCTCTTCAATCCTTTTTCAACGAGAATAAGTAGTATGCCTAATCCGTTGCTTGTCATCAATCTAAATTGGTGAAGGATACGCATAACATAATTCTTGTTCTTGTTTCATCCAAGTGATTGATTCATTCTTCCGGAGTTCGTAATGGTATCAATTTCTCAGTTCTAAGTTGTTCATCTCTTCTTTCCGGAGTTTGTTCATCATATCACATTCTCGGTCCGAGATGCTTCATCTTTTCTTTCCGGAGTTCAAAGTTTTCTCGGTTATATCATTTCAAAGCTTCATCTTATCACTACAAGGTTTCACCTTGTGTTTTCAACTTCTCTTTCTTTTATCATCCTTTTTTTACCGGAGTTCATCATGGAGGCTCTACATGGTGGTTCATCAAGGATTCTTTTCCTTCTTCAATTGTTCTTCAAGATTTCTCTCGGGTTATGACCGCTAAGTTATACTCAAAAATAAACATGGTGTTCAACACATGTTTTGTTTTGAGGAGTTCAAGCATTCTTCATCTTGCATTCCAAAGTGCAATTCTTTCTATCATTATCTTTTGAGGTGGTGTTATGTCATTCTTGACAACTTCCCTTCGTGCTTCATGATTCACATGTTGTCAAGAATGAGATATTTAAATCCATCAATCTCTTCATTGGAGTTATCTTGGGTTATATTTCACCTAAAGTTTTCCCTAAGGATTGTTGCTATTTATGGTGCTTATAAATGACCCAAGTTCTTCATTTGTCCTCTCGTGATATAAGTTTCGCCTCCTTGTTGATATCAATCCAATCGCTTGTTTCGCTGGTGGTAGAAGCTCACCTCATAATGTTGAGATGTTTCCATAAGTCCACTACAAGGTTATTCTTTTCGTTGTTGGTTTTCCAACAACTCCGCTCTATCCTTCTTTTAAGGAGGCTCACAAATTAAATTGTGATAGAAGTTGTTGTTCTCTTCTCTGTTCTCTTGATTCCACTCTTTCATTTGTCCCGAAGGCATTGTGATGTTTCTCTCTTCGACCCATCATCTTGTTTTGTCAAGTGAATACTTGAACGATGCACCGGTAAGATTTGGGGAACAAGAGCTGAAAGCTGGAATGAATTATTCTGAGATGATGGGCTCAGAAGAATCAAACTGAAAAGACTCCTGAATTGCTCCGGATGGGTGAAAAGAATTCTCACAATCAAAACAATTATGAGGATGGCAACAAACTAGAACCATGAATCTTGAAGAGAATGGAGCAAGATTAAAGAGAAACTCTTCTTCGGTCTTCAAAATTCGAGAATGACGACGAGAAACACCACCATGAATTGTTGAGGCACCCCGGAATGAAAATTAGAAAGGTTGAACCAATGATGAAAAGAATTTGAAAGATCTTGGAGAAAGACATATGACTGATGATAACCCATTCTGACGTCAAACTTTGAAAAGAATTTTAGAAGCTCCGAGAAAATTAGAAGAGTCAGGTAAGATCCTGGAAAAAGACCTGTGAGTTAGGGCCCACTCAAAAGAACCACCGTTGAACGATTGCTTGAAAAGAGAGATTGCACCGGTTGAATTAAATGGCTTGAATGAGATAGCATCCTCAAAAGAGCTTGAGTGAATTGAGAATGGAAACTTGAATCTTCTGAGATATCTTCATCACTCCCAACCAAATGAATAGCGAGAAGTGAATGATTACGAGATACACCGGCATGAGAAAGCATTTGAAACGATGAAAAGAATACGATCAACACTGAAATCTTGACTTGAGTCCACCGGAGAAGAAAAGAACGAAGAATAATAAACTCGGAGCTTCCTTTAGCATCTTCATGAGAATCACCGGATAAGAGCATTGAGGAAAAGAATAAAGAGACTTCACATCCATATGATGGATATTTGATTAAGAAATCTGAGTCCTTGAAGAAAAGGGTGGGAGGGCGGGAAAACAAAGACAACTTGGGGGCGGATGAAACGAACACCGTTGAGAAAAACTTAGAGTTGATCTTGCGGATGTTGAAATGATAGCATCCACTTGAAGAGAAGCACGCCGGTTGGGAAAAGAATTAACATGACGACCTCGATGAACAATAAAGATTAGTATTCACATAGCAATATGAGAACACCGCTTAGGAAAGGTATAGATTCCACATTTGACTTCAAAGCAACTCGAATACCACAAATAAAGCAAAACAAAGGATTTGCTTGCAGAACTAAGCTGGAACAAATACATATGATAGAGATTTACCCAATCTCATATCATGCATCTGTCGGAAAGATATTCTAGGAGCTTCTTGAATACCCACCTATAAACTCCCGAAACTTTCTGGTTATGCAATCAGGTGTTGGGGATACAGGGGACACAAAATATATCACCCAAACTAACAATACCTAGATCCAGCTGTATCCATCCTTCAACACATAACCAAGAAACCTTCGAAATCGCTTACCTCGACCTTCAAAAGCATCCGTTATACGAAGTCATGGCAATACTCGAGCTCGCCCAAAGATCGGGTTATCGAGGTTATCTCACCAACAACTGCATAAAAGAGATTTTCGATGTCGGCAAAGCTCAGGTATTCCAGAACTGCAACGATAAAATTGTGACGACAACACCTCGGAGCTCAACTCCCCGGGACACTGCCACAACCCCTAAATGTCATGAGGCACCAAGAACAATGTTCTCATCACAAAACCATCGGAACGATTGCAAGATACCCGCGTGATCCTAAATTTTTTTTAGTGAAATTTGAGGAGAGGAGAGTCAAAACTTCACGCCGGGGACCTCACCAGAGCGATTTAAGGGACCGAGGAGTAAAAAGAATCCTACTCCGATATATATAATCCAAAGACTCAAAACATTTTTGTTCTAGACTCAACAACGCCAAAGAAACAATCGCTAGGGGCTCATAAGTCGGGATGGCTCGATTACCAACTTGTAACGCCTCGATGCGGCTATATCTCCCACGTGTCGGGCACGACTTAGAGGCATAACCGCATTGAAAGCAATGTCGCAAGTGAGGTAATCTTCACACAACCCATGTATTACATAAGGGAAAGAGATACATAGTTGGTTTACAATCGCCACTTCACACAATACATGAGTAAAACATTACATCATACAGATACAATCAAGGTCCGACTACGGAACCGAAATAAAAGAAGAATTACCCCAAATGCTACACAGATCCCCGATCGTCCCAACTGGGCTCCACTACCGATCAACTGAAACGAAACAACACAATGAAAAGATCTTCGCCGAGCTCCTCCTTGAGCTCGGATGCGCCACCGCACGGTTTCATCGGCACCGCAAACTGGTTTTGAAGTATCTGTGAGTCACGGGACTCAGCAATCTCACACCCGCGAGATCAAGACTATTTAAGCTTATAGGTAGGACAGGGTAGTGAGGTGGAGCTGCAGCAAGTTTACTCAGCATATATGGTGGCTACATTCGCAAAAGAGAGCGAGAAGAGAAGCAAGGCACGGTCGTGAACCTAGTAGCGATCAAGAAGTGATCCTAAACTACTTACGCCAAACATAACTCCAACATCGTGTTCACTTCCCGGACTACCGAGAAGAGACCATCACGGTTACACACGCCGTTGGTGTATTTTAATTAAGATCAACTTCGGTTTTCTACAACCGACATTAAAAATTCCCATCCGCCTCATAACCGCGGGCACGGCTTTCGAAAGATAATACCCGCAGGGTGTCCCAACTTAGCCCATCATAAGCTCTCACGGTCAACGAAGGATATTCCTTCTACCGAAGACCCGATCAGTCTCGAATCCCGGACTACAAGACATCTCGACAATGGTAAAACAAGACCAGCAAAGCCGCCGAATGTGCCGAAAAATCCTGATAGGAGCTGCACATATCTCGCTCGTGGCACACCGGATGAACACTACGCACGGCAACCGAAGATACCCCAAGTTGCCTCGGGCGGCACCGCAAGTGGTTTAATTTGGACCAGCACTGGAGGAGCACCGCCCGGGGTTAAATAAAGATGACCCTTGAGTCTGCAGAACCCAAGGGAAAAAGGCTTAGGTGGCAAATGGTAAAACCAAGGTTGGGCCTTGCTGGAGGAGTCTTATTCAAAGCGAACTGTCAAGGGGGTCCCATAAATCACCCAACCGTAAGGAACGCAAAATCAAGGAACATAGCACCGTATGACGAAAACTAGGGCGGCAAGAGGAACAAAACACTGCATAAGGCCGAGCCTTCCACCCTTTACCAAATATATAGATGCATTAATTAAATAAGAGGTATTGTGATATCCCAACATGTAAACATGTTCCAACAAGGAACAACATCTCCATGTTCCAACAAGGAACAAACTTCATCTTCACCGCAACTAACAACGCTATAAGAGGGCTGAGCAAAGCGGTAACATAGCCAAACAACGGTTTGCTAGGAAAGGATGGTTAGAGGCTTGACATGGCAACATGGGAGGCATGATATAGCAAGTGGTAGGCATCGTAGCATAGGCACAACAAACGAGCGAGCATCTAGCAAGCAAAGATAGAAGTGATTTCGAGGGTATGGTCATCTTGCCTGAAATCCCGCAAGGAAGAAGATCAAGTCCATGAAGAAGACAAACGGACGTAGTCGAACGAATACTCACAACTCCGGAACGAAACCGAAGCTAACGGGAGAAGCAACCCGGAAAGAAACAAACAACATGGTAAACAACCATCACATAAACATGGCATGATGCACAACCAAGTATGATGCATGTCCGGTTTAAATAGCAAGGCATGGCAATATGCACAAACAAAACTACAAGTTAAATGGAGCCCAATATGCAACGAGTTGCATATTGACGAAACACCACATCAATTATTTAGTTCTCTCTCGCTTAGGAACACAACAATATTACATGTTGTTATAAACATGGCAAGAGGTGAAGCATAACAAAACTATACCATCTAAACAATTTAAATGGGGCCGGATATAACAAACAACAAATCCGGTAAATCCCCATATGCATTTAGAAAATTAATGGAGACAACAAATATAAACATTTAAATGTTGTTATCATGATGCGGATGACATATGCAAGTTTTAAGCAATTTTATGAAAATGTTGACATGAGCATGTTATGAAGCATTTGGTCACCATGGTGGAACGAAAGGGTGCCACGGCGACGAAACAAAAATGGTGCCACGGCAACATTCCGGTCCCGGTAACTCATGGAGATACCGGTGCAAAAGGAAGCGTGCGGATGTGCGGAACATGCTAGATATGGTGGGGTGCTCCCGACTACCGGGTTCCCACGGGTTAGGGGCATGGAAACGAGGAACGTGCAAAGACAATTCGATCACGGTGCAAAACTCGAGCATCTCATACAACACACGAGCATTCGGTCCACGGTTGATCATCTCGGGGTTATACCTTCGAAGCGTGCATTTTCGGGGCGGATCAAGTTCATCGAAGGAAGTAGTGGTACACGGGCCGTAGTGGAAGTAGTCGTTCTAGCGACTGTAGTGGTACACGTGATCTTGGCAACGGTAGTCGTACATGTCCGGAGAGGAACTTGTCGTATCCATGTAGTCGAACTTGGCGCATCCAAGGGGTACTTGGCGTTTCCGGAGACGACGGTAGAGGTACTTGACGCATCGTTGTGGTACTTGGCAAAGAGCATGTCGACGGTGGTTGTACTCATATTGTCGTGGTACTTGCGATATCCGAGACGGTCTTGCGTATCCGTGCGTAGAGGTACTTGGCGACGCTTCAATGAACTTCGAACGGCACCCCGAACTAGAGGCAACCAGGCCCCGTGCTCGGACGACGGTCGATGCACTTGGTTTTGACGGACCCATAGCAACGATAGACGACACGCATACTTGGTGCATCACCGGTCTTGGCAATCTCAAGAACCGAAAGGACATCGAGGGACTTGCAAGGCTCGCCGGAGGTCACCGGGACCGCCGAGCTGCTGGATGCTGACGCATGGCCGAGCAGCGGCTGGAAGAAGTGGCCGGCGTGGCCTTGGCCGCAAAGGGACGAGCTCGCTCCGGGAGACGTGGACGAGGCGAGGAGGAGCTGCTGTCGTTCGTCCCGGCGCTCGACAGAACGACGCAGGCGGGACTTGGCGGTGGGGCCTCGGCAGCAGGGAGGCGCGGGCATGGCAGGGCCCAACGAATCCGGACAGGGGCGGCGCTTGACGACGGAGGGCGACGCGAGGCAGGGGCGCCGGAGTTGGCCTCCAGTGGCGGCGCGGGAGGCCAGGCGCGGCGTCCTAGCGAGGCAACGGCAGGGAGGAGGGCCGATGAGGGCGCGCGACGGAGCTCAGCGGGCGTGCTCCGATGGGGATGCTTGAACGGGGGCGGGCGCGCGGAGAGGAAGGAGCGGAGGCGTCGGGGTTTGGAGGAGGACGAGCGAGGGGATCGAGGGAGAGAAGTGGATCGGGAGAGGAGTTAGCGCTGCCCTCACCCTGCGTGACGGCGCTCGGGAGGGAGATGGGGATCGAGCAGGAGGGGAGTTGCGGCGCAAGGGGAGGGAGCAGGGTGCGGCGATGGTTGAGAGTGGAGGGAGATGGTCGGGCTAGGGTTAGGAGGGGCGGCTGGGCCTTGGGAGGCCGGCCCAGTGGAGAGGGAAATGGCTAGAGACCTGGCTGGTCTCTTCTCTCCTCAAATTCTTTAGCGTAAAAGAATTAGAGAGAAGAAAAGAAGGAGGGTTAGGGAAAGAATTTAAGATGCGGACAATTTTCCCGGACTCATAAAAATGAGTTTGATCCAAGAAAATAGGAATGGCCAAGATTGCAAGATGTAAATTCAAACTCATTTGAATTAAATTCAAATGATTTGAATAGGAAGTGAGGGTAGGGATGGTCCAAAAATGTTCGGATTTTTGGTGGAGCTCCGTAAAATGACAAAATAATTTATTGGACAAAGTTTGAGGTCAAGAAGTGAGATAACAAAGGCATGGGGAATTATTTTCCAAGTGTGTCAAAGGTAATTCCACATCAATGGAATATTTTATAATAGCTCCCTAATATTGGGAGGATATGTTTTAAAGAGAAGTCAACCTTCCCTCGATTTAAATAGATCAAAAGATCTATGCAATTTATTTAGTTGAGGTGCAAAAGATTTATGAGATGATGGCATGATGACATGATGCAATGCAAAAATAAAAGGGCAGGCACAAATGAAACACACGGCTAAACCCGGAATATATGGAAGTCTTCTGGAGCGTCGGTCTCGGGGCGTTACAGGCAGCCGGTACTGCGTGTACCATGACCTCCACACCCACAACACCAATGAATGTCAAGAGCTCCGGCCCGTACGCGAAGGAAGGGTCGGCAGACGCCCCGAGCGTAGCGACCGGGGCTACGGCCGAGGAGGAAGGAATGCAGGACGCTGGGAAGACCGCAGCCCGCACCAAGGGTGGCGCGACCAACCTCGCGAGGACCGCTGGCAAGACCCACCTCACGAGGGAGGCTAGAGGGATCAGCCTCGCGAGGATCGCCTGCAGGGGAACGCAGGTCTCCCTCCGCTGCCGCCGCCGCCAAGGAGAATTGAATACCGCCATCGACGAGGGGCTGGGGCTTCAGAAGCGCGAGCGATCGTCAGATCCCGGGCGGAGCTCAAGCCCCAGCCTCTCAACAAGATCTTCGCGGTTCGCCCACGACGTGAATGCATTCTCCCAAGCTCGAGGCCACGCGTCCTCTCAGTGGTCAGCGGCGCCATCACGCTCAGCTCAGCGGATCAGCTCGGCGCGCAGCCACATCCGAGTTCTCCGATGCTTTGTTCCCCAATCATCATCAATGTGCTAGTCACCAAGACCTCATCGGCGGTGGAGCAGGACTCAACGCCCCGTCCGTGGAGACATTCAACAATCTTCAGCGCCTTACAGCCAGCTTCACCGACCAAGCCTTTCTCCGAGTCACCGACGGCTCCACGGTCCCGATCGGGCAGGTCCGCCTTCCGCCACCTTCGGGCTCGCAACAACTACCACACCGAGCTCATCGACTTCAACGCCGCCCACATTCGCCGCCAGACAACGCCATCCTCGGTACCCAGCGCACAAATTCATGGTCAGAACTCCACCATGGCTACAACGCCCTCAAGATGCCGTGAAGCGGCGGAGTCATCATGGTGCCCTCGTGAAGAGAGAGATGCAGGTGCTCCCCGAGCGAAGCCAGCCGCATCGCTGGAAGACCTGCACCACAAGCAGCAGGAGGCCTCCCGAGGCCGCACCCAAGAAGAAGAAGACATCGACCGCCCGGCCTCAAGAGGCAGGTTCTCAGGCCCGTGATCGGGCCAGGGGAGCTCCTTCAATCGCTAGGAAAGGCCGCGCCGCCCTCGACAGGCTCGGGGCTCTCCCGAGGGCCGCCGACCTCGCCAAGGTCTCGAGGGAGGCGCTGGGCACCACGTGAGGCGGCTTCAAGCACGCTTCCAGCAAGCAGAGCAAGGCAAGGAGGGCCGAACCTCGGAGTTTGTCGCCAAGGCCATTCAGAGCTACAGGAGTCAAGGGCCATGAGGGGTAGCCGCCACTCACTGTGGGCCCCCATCCAAAGCGAGGATGGTGGGCTGCGGCTCAGATCGACATACCAGGCTCAACCGAGCCAAGATCTCAAGAGCGCCTGCCCTCGCGAGTGGGACGCCAGGAGGGTCCGCCCCACAGCCACGCACGCATGCCTTATGGGCTGCCAAACGTGGCTGCCGAGCACCAGCTGCCTCATGAGGGCCATCCCGAGGCTCAAGAGGTCAGCACGCCTGCAGCCCTCGGGCGGAGATGGAGATGGCCCCGAGGAGCCGCCAACGCCCGAGCCTCCCGAGGTCCCCGGCCTAGGGGCTCGTGGAGGATCGGCCCCGCAGCCCACCGAGTCTGCTACACCAACACCCCTTCGTCCCCAACATCACCAGTGACATCTTTAAGTTTCTGCTTCCGGCTGGGAGCGCCTTCAGGCCACATTATTCCCTGTGCCGTGGGTCCGCCCCGCTGCATGTATCCCTTTAATTTCATGTCGTTAGCCTATCCTCGCTGGGGGCGCCTGGCTGCATCATCCCCAAGCCGCCGGGCCACCCCAGCAAAGATGTATCCTTCCTACTTTTTCCTTAGGATTATGCTCTCGCCCACCATGCTTGTTATTTGGAGCCTTTTCCCGGTGGCGGAATCTTGCGCTGCTAAAGGGGGGTGCCCGAGCATCGCGACTCAGTGGCTCCTACCGCCTCCGCCTCACCTCTGGTCTTGTCCATGGCATCGCGACCTGCTTGCCAGCCGACGGCCGAGACCAGCCCGAGAGCCGGACCAAGACGAGAGCACCGCATATGGCCAAATTTGCAGGAACACACTCAAGATAAGGCTCTGAGCCAGCGCAACCCGCTTGAGGTAGGGCCCCGTGAGTCTGCGCCGCTCACGGGTGCCCAGATACACCTCGCCCAGCCCTACCGTGCAGCCCACGTGTCGTGGGCTGTGACACGCCTGGCTCCTCCCGAGGGGAGCCCCTCCCACGCTCCAAAGGAAGCACCATGCTCTACTGGCCGACGACATCGCCGAGGAGCGGCTATGCCCAGACGCATGCGGAAGCGCTTATGTTCGCTGGTGATAAACAATCGAGGGTGGCCTCCGGTTGCAATAACCTCGTGGAGCCCAGAGCCAGTGTCCGCCTGCTGTAACGCCCCTCGAGCGCCAGGCGAGGGGTGGGCACGGGCTGCGCCTGGTCACGCCTGCACGACGCCACTCCAGCCAGGCCCTCGGCCTGGTTCGTCGCGACGCCACTCCCCGAGCGGAGCCAAGGTACGTAATGCTGTTTGAGCTGCCGAGGGGACTCTCGAGCATCGCGACTCAGAGCCTAACTGGTCACGTAGCCCTCACCCTTAGTTCCGAAGGCTAACGGCGGTTGAGGTATGCGCGGGCCGGGCTCTTCAGACGAGAACGCGGATCCGCCTGCCTCACCTCCCTACTTGCCTGCTCAGGCGCTAAGGGGACTCGAGCATCGCGACTCAGAGCCTAACTTGTCACGTAGCCCTCACTCCTTGGTCCCGGCCCTGGTTTCCGGCCGGGCTAACGGCAGCTGAGGTATAGCAAGGCCGGCTCACGGCGAGAACATAAAGCGAGTAGGAAGCACAAATTTCAAGGAATTCAAAAGCAAATATTACAGTCCACACTGTTATCGCAATACCAAACGCAGTTTAAACGCCTCGAGGCATGATACATGTGCAGGAATTAAAAGCAAGGCAGAGCCACAACGGAGTCACTTGTCGGCGGTGGAGCAGCGCGGAGGGCTCGCTTTGTGAAGCAGCAGGGCGGCAGCGCCGCTCGCCTTGGTGCTCAAGGCCCTGAACTTCCCTAACAGGCCTCCGCGCGACCCTTCACAGCTTTCGGCGGCGGCAGCTGCATGCCCGCCGCTGTCGGGCTCTAGCAGCTGTCCATGTCGACGCTGGATCGCAAAGATAGATGTGGGTGAGGATCCCGCTGCTGCCGTGGAAGACAAGACACGCCGCTGCCTCACCGCTGGTCCAAGACCAAGGAGACATCTTCAAGAGCGAACCAGGAAGGGAAGCAGCTTACGGGCCGCCCTCCGCCCGCCAAGGCTCTCCAGTTGCTATCGTAAAGCTCCTCAAGAAGGCGCGAGCCTTCACCTCCATATCCATGAAGGCCACGCGATCTTCGGCAAGAACCCGCGCTTTGTCGCCCAACTCGACCTTCCTCGCCCCAGCCTCTGCCCAGCGCGCTTAGGCGGTCACGGTGCTTCTTCAGCTTGGCATCCTGGTCCTGACGGCCACCGCAAGCCTTCATGCTTTCCTCCTGCCCGGCGGAGGCGGGCCTCGGCAAGCTTGTCTCGCAGCCCTTCAGCTCGCCTCCAGCCGCCTCACAGCGACCTTGATGCCGGCTGCCTCCCCTGTGGCAGCATCCCGGCAACCTTCGCCACGAACAACCTGCTTCTCCTCGTCGCAAGCCGCCGAGGCCTGACCAGCACAGCCCGAATCGGGCGCCGAGCGAATCCAGCCAGAGGCCAGCTCCAAGCGCCCGCCACCAAGCGAGGGTCGGCGCCAGAAGATCCTCGCCGCAGCCTGCAAAATTCAGCGGCAGCACGATCCAGACAGTGGGAGGAGTCGAGAGACAGCAGTTGGTGGAGTAGGAGGAGATGGCGGCGGCGAACCACTCGCACCTCGAGGCGGAACCAGCGCCCACGGCAACAAAGGAGGCAACGCCAAGTAAGGGCACCCGATAGTCGCCGGGTCAAGGGGGAGAGCTTCAGCTGGCTCAGCCAGTTCGCGAGGACGCCCGGGTGAGAGGCCTAGGCGCCAGATCATCTTCTTTTTCAGCAGAGGCACCGCCACGGATGGGGCCTCGTGAGCCTCCTTCAGCTTTTCGCCTGGGCGCCGCCTGGTCAAGAACATGGACATCGATCTCGCCGACAGAGCAATAATCAAGACGGAAGGTGCACTTACTGTGTCGTCGCCGGTGGACTCGAGCAGCCTCGCCATACTTGAAGCCCGAGAGCCGGCTGCAGGATCAGCTTCAAGGAACCAGGAGAAGGAGGCGTCACGGATCGCCCGGGCCGGGCAGACTGCTGGGACCAGCCCAGTCCGTCCTTCTTCGGGATCGGGGCAGGCCGCCTCGCCATCCTCATCCTCGCTGCCGCCACTCGGGAGGCGAAGAACGCGGGCTCTGCGCCGCATGGGAGGAGCAATTGACTCCGCCCCCGAATCAACCCCCTCTCCCGCCTCTCCTTCCTCCACCCCTTCGCTGGAGTCGGAAGAGGACATGTCCACCAGTCCTCCCGAGCCTCCACGGGCACGGGCCCGCCCCCATTGAAGATAGGCATGGGCCCCACTACCTGCCTCCCAGCCTCACAAGGAACAAGGGCTGGGCGCCCGCCTCGCCACATCATCCCCAACCAAGGACCTGGAGGACTGCCGCCAGTCCTCGCTGGGCTGGCCACGGGCTCTGGGTGAGGCCTCCACATAGGAAGCTTAGTATTACGGCGGAGCCAGCTTGGTGCTCCAGAACTCCCTCAAGAAGAACGCGACGTCAGCTTGGCCGCCAAGGCCGGCCGGCTTCAGATCTGCATCCATCTTCTCCAAAGACCAGCTTGCTGGGATCCCAAGCTCCGCCGAGACTAGTCGCCGGAGCTCTCGGCGGGCCCGTGGGCAGGATCAGCCGAGGGTGGATGCGCCCAGATCCACCAAGACCCACTTGCTCCTGAACCCCGATCCGCTTCCTGTGGTTTGAATGGCGATGGCTCCGCCAGATGCAACGAAGTCACAAGACGCCAAGGCAGTAACCACGGAGGTTCGAGGAAGAAATAGTGGCGCAGCAAGGCCACCGAGGGCTTCACCCCAACATGGGCCTCACAATAGTAGGCGAAGATTGCCGTAAGAAGTACGGAGTTGGGATGGAGCTGCAGAGCTTGGATGTTGTAGTGACGGAGGACGAGAAGAAGAACTCAAGAAGGAGGCACCTGACCAGCAATGATGGCGCCACGATTTAACGGGTAGAAGGTACTCCCCGACCCTCAGGGGCGGAGGAGCCGCCTTGAACACCGCTGTTCCATTGACGCCCGCGCCCGCCAATCGGGCGATTGTATGCAGGCTCGCCTCGACACATTTGGCGGTCCAAGGCAGGTGGTATCGCCTCAATGCGGCTATATCTCCCACGTGTCAAGCACGACTTAGAGGCATAACCGCATTGAAAGCAATGTCGCAAGTGAGGTAATCTTCACACAACCCATATAATACATAAGGGAAAGAGATACATAGTTGGCTTACAATCGCCACTTCACACAATACATGAGTAAAGCATTACATCATACAGATACAATCAAGGTCCGACTACGGAACCAAAATAAAAGAAGACTACCCCAAATGCTACACAGATCCCCGATCGTCCCAACTGGCTCCACTATCGATCAACTCAAACGAAACAACACAAAGAACAAGATCTTCATCGAGCTCCTCCTTGAGCTCGAAAAGGCCACCGCACAGTTTCATCGGCACCGCAAACTGGTTTTGAAGTATCTCGTGAGTCACGGGACTCAGCAATCTCACACCGCGAGATCAAGACTATTTAAGCTTAAAGGTAGGACAAGGTAGTGGGGTGGAACCGCAGCAAGCTACTCAGCATATATGGTGGCTAACATACGCAAAAAGAGAGCGAGAAGAGAAGGCAAAAGCACGGTCGAACAACTATGATCAAGAAGTGATCCCGAAACTACTTACGCCAAACATAACTCCAACACTGCAGTTCACTTCCGGACTACGAGAAGAGACCATCACGGTTACACACGCCGTTGGTGCATTTTAATTAAGATCAACTTCGGTTTTCTACAACCGACATTAACAAATTCCCATCTGCCACATAACCGCGGCACGGCCGAAAGTTCAAACCCCGCAGGTGTCCCAACTTAGCCCATGATAAGCTCTCGCGATCAACGAAGGATATTCCTTCTCCCGGAAGACCCGATCAGTCTCGAATCCTGCCACAAGACATTTCACAGCAATAAAACAAGACCAGCAAAGCCGCCGGATGTGCCGACAAACCTGATAGGAGTCGCACGCATTCTCGGTCTCGTGGCACACCGGATGAGCCGACGTCGGTTGGCATAAACCCTGGTTGCCCAGGGGCGCCGGACATCGCCGTTTGGACCAGCACTGAAGGAGAACTCGCCCGGGGCTAAATAAAGATGACCTCGGCTCCGAAACCCAAGGAAAAGGGTATAGGTGAGGCAAATGGTAAAACCAATGTTGGGCCTTGCCGAAAAGTCTTATTCAAAGCTTAACTGTCAAGGGGGTCCCATAAATCACCCGACCGCTGTAGGGACGCAAAAATCCGGGAACATAATACCGATATGACGGAAACTAGGGCGGCAAGAGGAACAAAACACTGCATAAGGCCGAGCCTTCCACCCTTTACCAAGTATATAGATGCATTAATAATATAAGATATATTGTGATATCCCAACAAGTAAACATGTTCCAACGAGGAACAACATCTCCATGTTCCAACAAGGAACAAACTTCATCTTCACCTGCAACTAACAACTCTATAAGAGGGGCTGAGCAAAGCGGTAACATAGCCAAACAACGGTTTGCTAGGAAAGGATGGTTAGAGGTTTGACATGGCAACATGGGAGGCATGATATAGCAAGTGGTAGGCATCGTAGCATAGGCATAGCGAAAGAGCGAGCATCTAGCAAGCAAAGATAGAAGTGATTTCGAGGGTATGGTCATCTTGCCTGAAATCCCGCAAGGAAGAAGAACGAGTCCGTGAAGAAGACAAACGGATTAAGTCGAATGAATCTCACAACTCCGAACTAAACCGGCTAACGAGGGAAGCAACCCGAAAGAAACAAACAACATGGTAAACAACCATCACATAAACATGGCATGATGCACAATCAAGTATGATGCATGACCGGTTTAAATAGCATGGCATGGCAATATGCACAAACAATCCTACAAATTAAGTGGAGCTCAACATGCAACGAGTTGCATATTGACGGAACACCACATTCAAATATTTAGTTCTCTCTCGGTTAGGCTACCCAACAATATTAAACGTTGTTAAACATGGCAAGAGGTGAAGCATATGAAACTAACTATTTAGGCAAGATTAAATGAGGCCGGAAACAACAAACAACAATTCCGGAAAATCCTCATGTCCATATTTCGAATTTGGTACTGATCTGACCTAAAGCATATTTTAGAGTTGTTAAACATGCAAAGTAATGCTACCATGTTAAACTAGGCATTTTTCTACCCCATTTACATATATAATTTATTTAAAATGGAGCTACGGTTATTTAGTTATGAAATAAAGCATTTTAGCATGGCATTTAAGCAAATTAATGCAAACAACAATTTTAAACATTTAAATGTTGTTATCATGATGCGGATGACATATACAAGTTTTATGCAATTTTTATGAAAACGTTAACATGAGCATGATATGAAGCATTATGTCACCGTGGTGGAAGAAAGGGGTGCCACGGCAACGAATCCGAAAATGGTGCCACGGCAACATATCGGTTCCGATAACTCGATTGGGATACCGTGCAAAGGAAAGTGTGGACGGTGGAACATGCAAACGATGGTGGGTGATCCCGATACCGGTTCCCACGGAACGGTGGCATGGCAAAAGAGGGCATCGCAGGATGATTCACCACGGTCGGTCATCTCGGTGGTTATACCTTCAAGCGCGCGCGCTCGGGCGGAAAGCGCCAGAGAGGGAAGTAGACGCTCACGGGTCGCCGAGGGAAGTAGAGGAAGTAGTCGCTCGCGATGATCGCTGAGGGAAGTAGTGGTACACGGCGACGGTAGAGGAAGTAGTGTTTCACGCTCGTCAAGAGGTACTTGACGGGTCCGAATCCTTCGGGTTGTCGTGGGTACTTGCGGTCTCGCGATGGTAGTCGACACGGCGAGGGGAAATAGACGCTCATGTCCCGTGGATGTTCGGGGTCCACGGGTCTTCGAGGGTCGACGGTAGTGGTACACGAGTCGAATCCAGGCGATCCGGGGGTTCTTGTCACATCCCCGTGTAGCCGCAAGTTTTGTAGACTAACTTTGATGGAACATGGGTGTCGTGGTACTTGGCGATATCCGGATGATCTTGCGCCTTCATGTGTAGAGGTACTTGGCGGATTCGTGTAGTTGAACTTGACGAAAACGGGTCTCCCAAAGACGCCGTGGTACTTGGCGCCCAATGTCTTCGGCGAGAGGTACTCGCAAAACCGAAATGGTCTTGACGATCCGTGAGACGATGTGGTCCGTGCGGTCTGGGTCTTGGCGTCTGCGGCGGTAGCCGTGGAGCTCATGGCTCACAGCAGCAGCTAGGCGCGAACGGAACGGAGACGCCGGGCGCTGATGGTGGTGGAGCAGGGCTTCACGCGAAAAGGGGCCGCGGGCGATGTTGATGGCCTCGCAGGCCTCGGGTGCTCGAGGGGAGGCCGAGGGCGGCCGGACCCGCCGAGGCGATTTAACGGGCGGGCGGCCATGGCAGGGATCGGATGGCGCGGTGGAGGGAGGAGCAAGGCCGACGGAAGGTGCAGAGGAGGTGAGGCGGACATGGTGCGGGCTCAAGGCGGCCTCGGCGCCGCGGCAGGAAGCGGGCGACGGGAGGACCTGAAGGTTCGGGCGCGGGCGCCTGGTGGAGCCTGCTGGCGACGAGGAGGCCACTGGGGTCCGCCTGGTGCGAGCGGCCGGGCGCGAGGAGGTGGAGAGGCGCGGACGGAGAGGTGGGGCGCAGAGGAGGGAGATGGGAATCGGGAAGAGGGAGGAGGCGAGGGGATCGAAGGGCATGGAAGGAGGATGGAGGGGATCATGGGAGGACGAGGGAGAAAGGGATCGGGCAGGGAGAGATGGGGAGGCGGCGCTGGTGGGAGGACGAGAGGAGGAAGGCTGCGGGCTAGGGAGTCGGGCTAGGTTAGGATAAGGTTGGCTGGGCCTTGGGCCGCGCGCGAGGGGTTAGGTCGGCCTGGAGGGGAGGCGCTAGGTGGGCTGGGCCTTAGAGGCCGGCTGGGCTGGGATCTCTTCTCTCTCTCCTATATATATAGCAGAAAAGAAAAATAGAGAGACAAAAGAAAGAGAGGGATAGGGAAAGAATTTGGGAACGAGGACGATTTTCCCGGACTCATAAAAATATGAGGAATTTAACAAAAATGTCCCAAGGATTTTTGGTGGAACTCCGGAAAATGATGAAAGAAAATTGGCAAGGTTTTGAGGTCAACTCGGAGCAGAAAAGGCATGGGAATTATTATGCAAGTGGGTTATGGTGATTCCAAAACAATGGAATATTTTTAATATAGCTCCCTAATAATATTGGGAGGGTATGTTATAAAGAGAAGTCACCATGTGAATCCCTCGGTTTAAATGGATCGAAAAAATCCATACAATTTATTTAGTTGAGTTTTAAAAATTAAAGATATGATGGCATGATGAGATGATGCAATGCAAGAGATGACATGATGAATGCACAAACAAAACAAAACACATGGCAAAACTCGGAAACCCTGGAAGGCAACTGAAGCTCCGGTCTTGGGGCGTCACAGCAGGAGAGTACCAAGCTCCGGCCGGGGCTTGGCGAGGAGCCATGGCCGGCTAGAGCACGCAGGCGGAGTGGATCTGAAGGCCTTGGAAGTAGAGAGGAGAGGCGCAAGAAATGGATCTGAGCAGCAACTGGAGAAAGTAAAGGAGGCAAGATGCCGCTCTATTATCAACCCACGCGGTTGCAGAGGCGCACGCGTCCAATCAACCGCCACGCAGCGCCCAAGGCCGCAGGCTGTTAGGGCCCACGACGCTCAGACTTGCCCTTTCTCCTCTCTCGCCGCAAGTTCGGGCGCGCCAGGCCCGGGGCTACTGTCATGCTCGGGAATGGGGTCCCTGACTTGCCTACCGCGGCCCGTGGCGTGGCTCAAAGGAGGCCCCGACAGCCCATCTTCATCAACGCGAAGCTCAAGACCTCGCGAGGGGCTGAGATTGCTGGGCGGACGACCAGAGCTTCTCGTGCACGGCCTCGCACAGCTGGCTCATGAGGAGGCGGAGAGTTCAAGGCAGGGTACTCGCGAGGTGCCCATGACGCAAGCCATGACAACCAAGGGCGCTGGCCAAGGTCAGCCACGCCAAGGCCCTCCTTTCCTCTTTGGTGCAAAGGGAGCAAGCGCAGCGAGAGCATCAAGCAAAGGCATCCGCTTCGTGCAACAAGACCAAGACCAGCCCCAACGGCTGGAAGGGAGTCATCGTGGAGCCCAAGCAAAGGCCATCACCAGAGCCTTTGGCGTGCGAGGACCAACTTTAGTCAGATAAGTGTACCCGCTGTTCCCTTCAAATGGCTAATTGTTGGCGCCTTGCCGCTCAATATTTGGGAAGAGGCCCAGGGCCTTCGTCTATATAAGTAGAGCTAGCCACCATAGTAGGAGAGGGCTGGAATTTGGAGAGATCTGGCATTTTGGAATCCAGAGAGAGACAGAGACCCGATCCTCAAGCTAGAGTGACGGAACACCACCTAGCAGTTCATCACACCCACCAAGAACAGACCCTCGCGAGGCTGTTCTTCCCTGTACTGTTCCTCATCAGCCCAAGAGGCAATCCACCACGCCACAAACTAGAGTAGGGTATTACACCACAACGGTGGCCCGAACTAGTATAAATCTTGTGTCTCTTGTGCTGTTCTGTTTAGTAGTTTAGGTCCCTGCGATTTGGCGAGGTACGAGACGGTGGGAGGTTGGATCTCCGCGCGCACCCCAGTGTTCGAACCTCAAGGGTCTGCCGGAACCCGAAATCTGACAGACGCCGTCGACAACGTCAGGGTGCATCGATAACTCACCAGCGGCAACCTCTGTCTCCATCTCCACGCCGTGCTCTAGTGCTTTAACAGCCCCGGTGTCGCCACACCATCCGATGGGGCGATTCGGCGGCATCCTCATACAGTGACGGCTTTGAGGACTGAGAGCAACATCGAGGATGCAAGCGGAGAGAGAGGATTGTGTGTGCGTAGCGAGGATGGGGGGTGCGGCCGCTCGGGCGCACCATTAATATGGAGTAGTGGGAGTCGTGGGAGAGAGGCGGGCGGCGGTCAAACCGATGGCACGCCCCGGCGAGCTCGTGCACCGGATCGCCGGCATGCCTACCAAAGTTTCACACAGCTACCGTGACGCCTCGGCGACACCGCACAACGAGCACGCCCATCAATTCACACACCTGCACGCACGCCTCGCTCGTCGCTGCTGCAGATCGCCGCATGCGCCCCGCCAACTCACGCCGCTCACACGCCATATGGTCGCGCGCTACACGATATTGTTTTTCTATTTGATGATTAATGTTGCCGCTTATTGCTTAACCAATCATGGCACGATCCATTGTTGGTCTAACGCCACGGTTCAATAAATAATCCGCTTGGGACATTGGTTCCCAATTATTAATAATCTCCGCTCTGTAATTAGATAAAGATTACATCAAAACTGGTCTCAAATTTGGCAAAAACTACAATGCCACTTTTGTTTTGGCGCCCATATGACAACACGATAAGTTTCATGAACTTCAAATAAGTTTTGATGTACTAGAATTTCAAAATCAAGATTCTCAATGTTTGAAATTTGTTGCACGGGAGTAAACATGCCCCAAGTGAGACATTGTATTTTTGCAATCCATTTAGGTGCATCGTCACGTGCATGTAGATCAAATTTGATTTTTGCACATTATACCCGTAGAAAATCAATCAATCAATGTACTAAAACGTCCTAATGATCTCTGTGATTTTTTTGAAATTAAAACGTCCCTCCTTTGGTAACATGTATGTTCACCGCGGGATAATTAATTTAACATACATCATAGTTGCGGTGGATTCGCGGTGTGTGTGTGTGTGGGTGTGTGCGTCTGGGGCTGGCGGGTGGCTCGCGATACACTACGAGTTGTGAGCCACCGTGTGGGTTGGCCGTTTTGTTAGGCAGGCTGGTGCCACATCAGAGTCGTGAAATCGTTATTTAAAACATTACACAACCCTTTCGTACAAAATGTTGGGAAACGTAGTAATTTCAAAAAAATTCCTACGCACACGCAAGATCATGGTGATGCATAGCAACGAGGGGAGAGTGTTGTCCACGCACTGTGAGACCGAAAGCGTAAGTGTTAGCATAACGTGGTTGATGTAGTCGACGCCTTCACGATCCGACCGATCAAGTACCAACGACGGCACCTCCGAAGTTCAGCACACCTTCCGCCCGATGACGCCCCTCGAACTCCGATCCAGCCGAAAGTGTTGAGGGAGAGTTTTGTGAGCACGACGGCGCAGGACGATGTTGATGTTCTATCGACGCAGGGCTTCGCCTAAGCACCGCCACAAGATATCGAGGTGGACTATGGTGGAGGGGGCACCGCACACGGCTAAAAAATCAAACAGATCAATTGTTGTCTTTGGGGTGCCCCTGCCTCAGATATAAAGGAGCAAGGGGAGGCGGCTGGCCTAGGAGGAGGGCGCGCCAGGGGGGGAGTCCTACTCCCACCGAGTAGGACTTCTCCTTTCCTTGTTGGAGTAGGAGAAGGAAGGAGAAGGAGAAGGAAGGAAGGGGCGCCTCGCCCCTAGTCCAATTCGGACTAGTCCATGGGGAGGTGCGCCACCCTTGCAGCCTTTCTTCCTTTCTCGTATGGCCCATTTAGGCCCAATACGAATTCCCATAACTCTCCAAGATTCAAAAATATTCAATCACTGAACCTTCCGATGTCCGAATATAGTCGCCCAATATATCGATCTTTACGCCTCGACCATTTCGAGATTCCTCATCATGTACCCGATCTCATCCGGGACTCCTGACTCCTTCGTACATCAAAACACATAAACTCATAATATAACTCACATCGAAACTTTGTTGCGCATGGACCCTACGGGTTCGAGAACTATGTAGACATGACCGAGACACGCCTTCGCCTATAACCAATAGCGAACCTGGATGCTCATATTGGCTCCTACATATTCTACGAAGATCTTTATCGGTCGACCGCATAACAACATACGTTGTTCCCTTTGTCATCGGTATGTTACTTGCCCGAGATTCGATCGTCGGTAATTAAACACAGGCAATGCAACTACCTCAAGGATTAGCGTGACCAACTATTTCTTGTCATTGATCTCGGCAATAACCACAGCGCGGACAGCGGCATGGGAATCGATTTCGTATGGCGTCCACAGATCGATCGCGACATCGAATCGATCTTCGGGCGATGTCCACAGGATGGACAACGCATCGGATCGATCTCCGGCGATGCCAACAGACGGGCCACGACATCGAATCATCAAGGACGCTCACCGCACCTGCACAACCCTAACATATTAGCAAGCACATTGCAAATAATCAAAACCACAACTATGGTAATAAGCCATTATTTTTACCTTGTGCAGCTCACCCAGGATCTCATCCTCCGGGGCATCTCCTTGTCCTCGATGGGGGCCATCACCTGCTGGGAATACCGCTTCTCAACGGCGACTATCTCCTCAAACTCGGTCTTGAGCCTCACATAGGTGGTAATCAAAGTTCTCGGGTAGGTCGGTGGGGCCCTTTTCTGCTCTTCCAACTTTTTTGAGGAGTTCGTCCGCCAACGCCCTCAACTCTTTGGCCAGTGCTTGTTTCTAGGAGTTCTTCGTCTCCATGGGTTGGCCCGCCAGCATGGTCAACTCGTTGGTCGGTGCTTGATGAAGCCATGTACCTAGGGTAGGGTCATGGACCTGTCCAAGGTACCCTCCCCAAGGACATCTCTTGAAGAAAACACCTTTCAGTCGATCTAGAAGGATTCCACTCGACGGACCTGAAGACACTCGACCATGAAGCCAACCACTCGACCGCCAGGAGATCTACAGTCAGTCTACACGCAAATGGTCAGTCATTAAGTGGCTTTATGGTCATCATAGAACTTTATGTGGGACATTACCAGTAACTCCCTATCTTAATGTACCTTAATCCCTACATAACTGAGGGCTGGAGGGGTCTGGCGAACTCTATATAAGCCACCCCCTCCTCAGTGTAAGGGGTTCGCACCCCTGTAATTCATACGCACATAATACAGTCGACCGCCTCCGGGGTCCGAGATGTAGGGCTGTTACTTCCTCCGAGAAGGGCCTGAACTCGTAAACATCTTGCGTATACAACTACTCCATAGCTAGGATCTTGCCTCTCCATACCTACCCCCATTCTATCGCTGACTTAGAACCACGATAGCTTGGCGCCACCATGGGGCAGGTGTCTTAGCGACTTGTTGGAGAAGTTGCAGTTTTTTCCGATCTCCTTCATCATGGTTTCGGGTGGAGTTTTGGTTGAGGGCCGCGAGATCTGTCTCGGCGAGCTCACGTTCATCTCCGACGACTCCGCTTGGCTGCAGGAGGCTCCACTCGACGCCGACGCGACTCCTCGTCCGCTGGGCGACACACTTTCGAAGCGCAAGGCGTCACAAGCGCCCTCCCGCGGCAACCATCGACCCAATATCGGTCGGCCCCGTGCCGCCCTCCTCCTGGGCCTTCGCCGCGCAAGCGCCCGCTCGGTCGAGGCTTTAGCGGTGGGTGAGGCACGCGTGGTTCGCCACGGCCACTCCCAAGTCGCGCAATCGAGCTCGACGAATCTCTATGGCCTGCTCGATCTATCAACTGCTCCACGAGATCGTGATCCAATGCGATCGCGTGATCCGGCGGCGGTGGTTCTGATGGTCGGCGGACCACGTAGTCCTCCTGGTTTCCCCACGCCGACGGAGGCGTTGGCGAGGCGAGCCAGCGCAGGTTCACGAAGAGTATCAACCCGAGCCCCTCACTTCGCTGCAGAGGGAGGAGCTTCGCCGCCGGAACATGGATGCGATTCACACTCCTATTGTTGGAGAAACCCCCGAGGCCCGTGCCTTAGAAGACGTGCATTTGGCCAACTTATTGAGCGACTCGACCGAAAATCTCCAGCGAAAGTGCTCGATTTAACGAGCGCAATAACGGGTCCCGCCGCCCAGCCGACGCCAACTCTTTCCACATCCGACTCAGGTATACCGAACTCCAATTCATAATCTAGCAGCTGCAGCCCGTATAGCAGAGTCCATTCAGCCTTCCCAGTCAGAGGCTGGCAGAGGCTTGCTACAGATCAGAGATTTACTCTGGGCAGCAGGAGATCAAAATTCAGCTGTATCGCAGTCGCGGAATAGGATTCGCAGCAGATTCGTCGCTGCGAATATGTCCAGTTGGCTCATAGCCCAAGATTGCCCCCGAGGCATGAGGGACATGGAGGCCGGCGTGATCAATATGCGAGATCCATCATCGTTCAAGGCTTGGTCGACAGGAACAGAGCTCACCGAGAAGGCCATGACAGAAATGCGCCCACCAGTAGCAGAGTACAAGTCTCAGGACCAGAGTGTTTTAGCAGAGCCATCAGAGCCGCGGTGATTCCTCCCAACTTCAGGTTGGCAACTAGAGTCAGTAAGTTCACTGGTGAGTCCAAGCCGGATACTTGGCTTGAGGACTACCGAGTGGCTGTTCAGATTGGCGGCAGCAACGATGAAGTGGCCATGAAACACCTGACTCTTATGTTGGAGGGCTCGGCCAGAGCATGGTTGAATCAATTAGCACCCAACAACATTTACACTTGGGAAGATCTTGCCTGAGTGTTTGTCAGGACATTTGAAGGAACTTGCAAGCGGCCAGCAGGGTTGACAGAGTTGCAATCGTGTGTGCAGAAGTCGAATGAAACTCTGAGGGATTACATCCAGAGATGGATCACATTGCATCACACGGTAGAGAATGTATCTGATTATCAGGCAGTCTGTGCCTTCAAAGAAGGAGTTAAGAATAGAGAGTTAAGTCTGAAATTCGGTCGGACCGGAGACATGACCCTGAGTCGAATGATGGAGATTGCCACCAAGTACGCCAATGGTGAAGAAGAGGATCGGCCCGAGTGGAAAGTACAAGTCAGCCGCTAATGAAACCGGGGATGAACTCCAAAGGAAGCGTATGAAAGTCGAGCCAGCTGCTCCTCGGAGAAGCCTTGGCCGTGACTCCAGAAAGTTCAAGGGGAAATCCAAGGACCTTGGAACCCCAAGAAGGTGAAAGACCAAGATGGAAATGATGTATTGGACTTTCCATGTCACATTCACACGAAGAAAGATGAAGAGGGTAAACTCATTTACCCAAAGCATACCACTCGACAGTGTCGGCTCTTGATTCAGCAGTTCCAGGGGAAGCAGCCCAAGGATAAGGAGAAGGAGTCGGACAAAGTTGAGGACAAGGAAGATAGTGACGGTGGATACCCCCAGGTTAATTCCACCCTGATGATTTTTGCTGATGTTGAAAGCAAAAGTCGGTTGAAAGTTATCAACCGAGAGGTGAATATGGTCGCTCCGACGACACCCAGTTATCTGAAATGGTCGCAGACCGCCATCACATTCGACCAGTCTGATCACCCGACACACATAGCCACCCATGGGAGGCAAGAGTTGGTGGTCGACCCAGTCGTCGAAGGCACTCGACTAACTAAGGTTTTGATGGATGGTGGCAGTGGCCTGAACATACTGTATGTAGAGACGTTAAAAGGGATGGGCATTCCGATGTCCAGACTCAGCACCAGCAACATGAGCTTCCATGGGGTCATTCCTGGAAAGAACGCTGAGTCACTCGGCCAAATTGCTCTCGATGTGGGTTTTGGGTGACTCCAAGAATTTTCGTAAAGAAAAGTTGACCTTTGAGGTCGTGGATTTCCAGAGCGCTTATCACGCTATTCTGGGAAGGCCGACATATGCACGTTTCATGGCTCGACCATGTTACGTATACCTCAAACTGAAGATGCCAGGCCCCAAAGGTGTAATCACCGCCACCGCAATCGGAAGAAAGCGTAAGAGTGTTTTTAAAGGCTCTAAGATTGCCGATGCTCGATGGAAGTGGTAGAGCTGCAAGAGTACCGTAAAACCGCAGACTGAAAGTGATTTGTTGCGAGCCAAGAAGCCCGCCACGGAGTCAGCATTTCACCGTCCGGGAGACGAAACCGATTCATATTCACCCGACCGATCCCAACGCTGTTCGACTCACATCTCAACAACACTCGACTCCAAATAGGAAGAAGCGCCATCCAGTTCCTCCGTGAGAACTGGGACATCTTTGCATGGAAGCCTCGCCGACATGCCGGTGTTCCTGTGGGACTAGCTGAGCATCGTCTACGAGTCGACTCAAAAGTTAAACATGTCAAAGAACATCTTCGACGGTCCGCCGTCCAGAAGAGAAAGGCCATTGGCGAAGAGGTGGCTCGGCTCTTAGCAGCAGAGTTTATCTGAGAGATTTACCACACCGAGTGGCTCGCCAATGTTGTCATGGTCCCTAAGAAGGACAAATCACTTCGCATGTGCATCGACTTCAAACATATCAATCGGGCCTACCCGAAGATCATTTTCTCTCCCCGATCGACCAAATAGTCGAATCGATCGCGGGATGTGAGCGGTTGTCTTTCTTAGACGCCTATTCCGTTACCATCGATACATCTGTATGGACCCGACGAGATCAAAACAACTTTCATCACTCCATTCGGTGCTTCGTTATGTCACCATGCCATTCGCCTCAAGAATGCCGGAGCCACGCTCATGAGGATGATTCGAAGTGTTTGCTCACCAAATCAATCGGAATGTGGAAGCATACATGGATGATATTGTGGTCAAGTCACGGAAAGGTTCCGACCTGTTGACCGACCTTGCTGAAACATTTGCCAATCTCGGGAGGTATGATATCGCTTAATCCATCAAAGTGCACATTCGAGTTCCCGGCGGAAAGTTACTCGGTTTTCGCTTCCGAACAGGAATCAATGCCAACCCGTAAGAAGTTGGCACTATACTCCAATGAAACGCCTGCGCGTGTGCACGGCGTCCGAAGCTTCTTGGATGCTTGGCCGCTTTAAGTCGATTCATCTCTCGCCTCGTGAAAAGGCATTGCCTCTTTACCGATCGATGAAGAAGTCGACAAGTTCGAGTGGACTCGATGCTGATGTAGCGCTTGCGAGCTAAAAGCTCGCTTCCACCAGCCGGTGCTTGCTGCCCCAATCAGCAAAGAGCCTTTGCTGCTTTACATTGCAGCCACATGACAAGTCGTCGTAACAAGATTTACGGTCTAGCGGAAGAAGAAGGAAAAGCCTTCAAAGTTCAGCGCCAAAGATACTATCTTTCTCAAGTATTGACTCCATCAAAGCAAAGATACCCTCATTATCAGAAGCTTGTTTATGGGATTTATATGACCACGAAGAAGGTTGCTCATTACTTCTCTGACCATTCCATTACAGTCGTCAGCGACGCCCCATTGTCGAGATTCGCACAATGAGATGCAATCGGTCGAGTGGCGAAATGGGCGATTGAACTCCTTCCCCTTGATATCAAGTTTGAGGCAAAGAAAGCCATCAAGTCCCAAGCAGTAGCAATTTCATCGCCGAGTGGATTGAACAGCAATTGCCGACTCAAGTTCACTCGGAGCACTGGACCATGTTCTTTGATGGTTCCAAGATGCTGAATGGTTCCAGTGCTGGGGTAGTGTTGGTTTCCCCCCGAGGAGATAAGCTCAGATATGTGCTCTAGATTCACTTTGATTCTTCCAACAATGAAGCAGAATACGAAGCACTGTTGTATGGGTTGCGTATGGCCATTTCACTCGGCGTCCGTCACCTCATGGTTTATGGCGACTTAGATTTAGTGGTTAATCAAGTGATGAAGGAGTGGGATGTCAGAAGTCCAGCCATGACTGGTTATTGCAATGCAGTGAGGAAGCTAGAGAAGAAGTTTGAGGGGTTAGAGCTTCATCATGTACCCGGAATGAAAAATCAAGCTGCTGATGATTTGGCGAAAATAGGGTCCAAGAGGGAAGCCATTCCTAGTGATGTGTTTTTGGAGCACATCCACACACCGTCAATTCAAGAGGATCCTTTCACCGAAGAAGCCCCACAGCCAAAAAGTGCCACTGATCCGACTGAAGTTGAGGTCCCTGCTGTGGTCGACTTGGTCATGGAAGTCGTGGTCATCACTCCCGACTGACATTTCCATACATCGCGTATATCCTAAGAAAAGAGCTCCCGGAAAACGAAGAAGAGGCTCTATCCAAGGCCTTTACTGTGATCAAGGGACAGTTGTACAGAGAAAGCGCGACTGGAGTCGGCTAGAAATGCATAACACCAGAAGAAGGTTAGATAATTCTTGATGATATCCACTCGGGGACCTGTGGTCATCATGCGTCCTCTCGGACCATTGTGGCTAAAGCATATCGAGCGGGATTTTACTGGCCAAAAGCAAATGAAATGGCAAAAGAAATAGTCGACAAGTGTGAAGGATGTCAGTTCTATTCCAATATGTCACACAAACCCGCCTCAGCCTTTGAAGACCATTCCACTCGCCCTGCCCTTCGCTGTTTGGGGATTGATATGATTGGACCATCGAGAATCGCGTAAGCGGCTTCACTCACTTGCTAGTGGCAATCGACAAGTTTACTAAGTGGATCAAGCTAAGTTTATCAAGAATCTCGGCGCGCTCATCGCTATCGTTTCATCGAGAGTTGATATTCAGATATGGAGTTCCGTGATAGCATCATCATCGACAATGGGTCAAACTTTGATTCCGACAAATTCAAAGCCTTTTGCGCTCTCAAGGCACGCGAGTCGACTATGCTTCAGCTTGCTCACCCCGCCGAATGGACAAGCGTAACGAGCAAACGGTCTAATTCTCAAAGGACTGAAACCCGATCGATGCGCGATCTCAAGCATGCAGCAGAGCGTGGGTCATTTAACTTCCGCCGCTTCTTTGGGGATTGAGGACCACTCCTAATCGGGTCGATCGAGAACTCCATTCTTTCACGCTTATGGAGTGAAGCAGTTCTCGCCGAAAGTGACTTGCTTCACAATGCACCTCGAGTCTAACTCTACTCAAGATGAAGCGAGCAAGCTCGGCAAGATGTAGTCGACCTCCTAGAAGAGAGAGAGAGATGGCCCTGATCCGCCGACCATCTATCAGCAGGACTTGCGCCGATTCCATGCTAGAAATGTGAAGAGCCGAACCTTCCAAGAAGGAGACTTGGTCCTCCGAGTGGATCAACAGAAACCACACAAGCTCGCTCCCACTTGGGAAGGTCCCTTCATCGTCACCAGAGTTCTCCACAATGGAGCATACCATCTTTACAACGCCGATCGCCTGATTGATGAGCCTCGAGCTTGAATGCGGAGCTGCTCCGCCTTTTATACTTAAGTACCGCCGATGAGATGTAATAAAAGTACCTCTGTAGTTTGTTTATCAAGACAAGAATGTTATAATTTTCCCAAAGGATTGTTATTAATTTTTGTTTACATAAGAAACCCCCCAAGTGGGTGGCTTAGCTGAGAACCCAATTCGCCTAAGTTTGTAAAAAATCCTCACCGAGTGGAGAGCCAGCCTCCCACTGGGGGCTTAGCTGCGAACACGCTTCGCCTAAGTACTTGAAAATCCTACCGAGTGGTGAGCCAGCCTCCCACTGGGGCTTAGCTGCAGTCCAAGTACTCGCCTAAGTGTTTAAAATCCCACCGAGTGGTGAGCCAGCCTCCCACTGGGGCTTAGCTGCAGTCCAAGTACTCGCCTAAGTGTTTAAAATCCCACCGAGTGGTGAGCCAGCCTCCCACCTGGGGCTTAGCTGCAGTCCAAGTACTGCCTAAGTGTTTAAAATCCCACCGAGTGGTGAGCCAGCCTCCCACTGGGGCTTAGCTGCAGTCCAAGTACTCGCCTAAGTGTTTAAAATCTTACCGAGTGGTGAGTCAGCCTCCCACTCGGGGCTTAGCCGCAGTCCAAGCACTCGCCAAGTATTTAATACAATGTGTGCTTTGCAAGGACGACGAGGCACAGGTCGACTGCTGCCTTCCCCTTCGTGAGCCACGACACAAAAAATCCTCCCACTGGGGCTTAGCTGCAGTCCAAGACTGCCTAAGTATCTGAAAATCCCACCGAGTGGAGAGCAACCCTACCACTCGGGGGCTTAGCTGTAGTCCAGTATTTGCCTAAGTATCTAAAAATCCTACCGAGTGGAGAGCAACCCTACCACTTGGGGGCTTAGCTGCAGTCCAGTACTCGCCTAAGTTTGAAAAATCCTACCGAGTGTGGAGCAAACCTCCCACTCGGGGGCTTAGCAGCAGTCCAGTACTCGCCTAAGTTTGAAATCCTACCGAGTGGAGAGCGAACCTCCCACTCGGGGACTTAGATGCAGTCCAGTACTCGCCTAAGTATCTGAAAATCCTACCGAATGGAGAGCAAACCTCCCACTCGGGGGCTTAGCAGCAGTCCAGTACTCGCCTAAGTATCTGAAAATCCTACCGAGTGAAGAGCAACCCTGCCACTCGGAGGCTTAGCTGCAGTCCAGTACTCGCCTAAGTATGAAAGCCATCCCGACCCGCAAGGACGACGAGGTGCAGGTCGACTGTTACCTTCTCCTTCGGAGCTGCGCCACAAGCACAAGGTGCACTCCATCCCGATCCGCAACGACGACGTGGTGCAGGTCGACTGTTACCTTCTCCTTCGGAGCTGCGCTACAAGTACAACATGCGCTCCATCCTGATCCACAAGGACGACGAGCTGCAGGTCGACTGTTACCTTCTCCTTCCGAGCTGCGCCACAAGTACAATCCGTGCTCCATCCCTACCTGCAAGAACAATGAGGTGTAGGTCGACTGGATTTTTCACCTCAGAGCTGCATCTCAAGCACTGAAGTATATTCCGAGTGAAGAACAAAGTTCGCTCGAAGGCAAATGAAAGCAAGTTTAGGTAACATCCTACGGATTCAGAAGTACTCAGGCATCAAGCCTGTTAAAGTTTATCGGTTACAAGACCACTCGGCATTCCGAGGCAAATTTAAGACGAATCATAGAAGTTTTTTACTCCTCAGGTGGAGGACTGGAAGGCGCGACAAACTGGTCCAGGTCGATCCCATCAGCGATCCGGGTGGCAACTTTGATGGACGCCAGCTTTTCCTCTCGCGCCTCCTTGCAGTGAACCCGGACCAGGGACAGAGCAACACCGTGTAGCGACCTGACCCAAAATCGGTCAAATCTCTGTGTCTGTACCATCCCAAGATCATGCTGGTACTCACAAAGTACATCGATGTAGTAATCAAAGTTCAATCACACCTGAATATCATTACACGATTCTCATATAGAGTCTTTATTACAAGGGAATAAATTCGGCTCAAGGCCAACTCATGAGAAATAAACTACTAATGCTACGGAAGCATAGAAGATAAAGCGAGTCCATCCGACTCCAAAGGGCAATCGCCAAGCGCGGAGCGTAGCCTCACTCCTGATCGGAATAAATCTCTGCAACATAAGACGTTGCAGCCGTGTAGGTCAGCTTTTTGAATAAGCTGGCAAGTCATGAAGAATAAAAATAATAAAGTTACTAATACTATATGCATTTTTGGCTGTGGGGCTCTAAGTTTCATCATTTTGCGAAAAGCCAATTTTCTCCTACTACAGTGGACTTGCTTGCAAATATTACTACAAATTGTTGGTAGTTATTGAGATGGTTCCGCCAACCAATATCTCATTCCCAAATTATTAAGTCATAAAACCCCTCAAATTAATTCATTAGTTTTAGTGTTGAGATTTCCAAATACTTCCAAGTTCCAGAGGCTCAAATTGTCCGTAATCGGGACACGGCTAATCGATTAGATCTTTAAACTCGCAGAGGTTTATGACTTTACCCGCAAGAATCATTCCTCCTTTTAAGTCTTCGACTTCATGGTGTTTGAAGACGGACGAATGAAACAGGTCTTCCAAAGAGTTCTTCCGCTACCGCGGTACCCATCCAATCCTACCGTTCTTCTACATCTCGTAGTACCGCCCAGCCAGCGTCACTACTAGGGTTAACCCAGCCAGAGCCCATAATGGCTTGCGGCTGCATGTAAGCTTCCGGTCATGGGGCATCCATCCGCTCTTCGTGGCTGGGTGAAGCTTTCGCAAGATGTCATGGCACTTCTCCATGCATCCCGCCAACCACCGGGTTCTCCAGGTGCCCACAACTGCTCCTCCACCCAAGAGTGAATTTCAAGTCCATCTTGATTCTTGTAGTTCATGGGGTTGTCATCATCATTGACTCTCACATCTTGCTTATGAATTTCACTCAACCAAGACCCGCCTACGAGCATAGCAAAGTAAACTACTTCGCCTCGGGTCATGGTAACAAGGGATTGGTTCATCCTACCACATGATACTACTCAAGATTTATAACTTCAAAATTTCAACTACTGCATGCATGGTGGGGGTGGTATAATTTCTAATGCACAAAAACATAGGTATAGAAAATAACATGATCAAGACTTGCCTTGCTGATGATCCTCGTAAGCTAAAGATTCGTAGTAGCAAGCTACGCACTCCGGAAACTCTACCGAGACAAACAATAATCACAATAAGCATATAGCATAGGATCACATATAGCAATAGCAACATAACACATCAAAACAACCAAATCAAAACCCAAGGGAAAACTCAAGGAAAAACCAACTCAAGTTTCCTACTTCAAACAACAACTAAAAGTAGTTTTATATAACAAAAATTTTCTTAACATAACCTAATCATGGATTTATGTTAACTTAATGTAAAAGATTTCATTAAGCAACTAGGAGCAAAAAGAAATAATTTAAAATCTATTATGAAACTCCTATTAGGCCTAATTCAATTTCTATTAAGAAAATAAAATAAAACTTTTATTTATTATAAATAAAAGTTCATCCTATAAAGTGACAGAAACTATCCTAGAATAATCAATCACATGTTAAAAATAAATTTATTTACTAATTAAAATAATAGGAAAACAGAGCTAGTTAATTAATTAGGATTAACAAGATTCTGCTTAAAACTATTTTTTATTAATCCTAAAATACCCAAATTAATTCCTATGGTTTGGCAATGTCAAAATAAAGTTGGGACAAAAGAATCATATAAAATAATTTTTTAACTCATGTTATAACAGATTTACTATTCTGACTAAAACTAAAATAAAGCAATTTTAATTAATTTTAACATAGCTAAATATATTTTCTACAGAAACTATAGAAAATTTTCAAACCAACAAAAAAAGAATCACCTAAAAATATTAAACAGAATAAAAGATATGAATTTTTCAAAACAGGAACTATTCCGTTAAAACAGAAAATGAAAATAAATGAAAAAGGGCCTAATGGGCCTAAACTACGCACTAAGCGTAAAATAAACTAAACGGGCCTAGGGTTAAACTAGTCGGGCCGGGCTAAAAAAATAAAACCCTAACTTAAACTAAACCGGACTAAACCGGGCCGGTTTTATATAAAAGTCATACCCCTTCGGGGGTCTAATCCTAGCCGTAGATGGGAGATCGGACGGCGGGGTGGACTTCCGGTGACTCACCGGAGCTCGACGGCGGCGGCGGCGGGGTGGCGTGTGGTGGCCTCCGGTCGCCGGGAGGTCGGTGGAGAGCTCCGGCGGGTGCGGGGCGACGAGGGGGGGCTTTGGTGGAGTCGGGCGAGCTCGGGGAGGGCTAGGGCGGCGACGGCGACGAAAATGGCGGCGGCGGTGGGTTCGGGCTCCGGCGACGGCGTGTGAGAGAGAGGGGGGTTCCGGCGAGGGGGCGAGGGGGAGAATGGGGTGCGGGGGAGGGTTTAAATAGGGGGAGCCTCGGCCTTGGCAAGGGGGGGCGATCGGGGGGAGATCGACATCCCGGATCTCACGGGATCCGGCGATCGGCGGCGGCGCGGCGTTGCATGGGCGGAGGTTGAAGGAGAGGGGTGGGGTCCGCCTGGCAGTGGGGGAGGGGAGGCGCGGTGCGGTCGGGCGACCGAGCCATAGGGGATTCGGGCGAGGGGGGAGGTGAGGCCGGTTCGCTGGCTCGCTGGGCTGGCCACTGGTGGGCAGGGTGCGGGCGAGGCTTCTGCTGGCTGGGCCAGGGCTGGTGGCTACTGGGGTGTTTTTCTATTTTTTGAAATTTATTTTTTAATAAAACAAAACAGAGATATCTTTTAAATTATAAATATTTTATATAGGACATATATATACCAAAATGATCAGGGAATATTCCTATCATTTGAACATTTTCCAAAGGCAAAATCCAAACTTTATAAAATTTCATTTTTTCCAATATTCAAATAAAACCCAAATTTGAATTCAAAACTTTTGGCATTGTTTCCTCCGATATTTTTGGAGTGTCATGTTTACTCCTCTCATACTTTTGATCAAGTATTTATCGGGCATAGTTTTTGAAATGATTCCCACTTGCCAAAGTTTGAATTTCAAATTCAAAACTCAAAATCTTCCAAACTTCAAATGGCATTCAAATTCAAACAGATGCATAGATGCTTAGCTATAATTGTAAAACATTCCAAATAGGAAATTTGGGATGTTACAAACCTACCCATTTTAAGATGAATCTCGCCATCGAGATTCGGGTTGGCTAGCAATAGGTGCGGATGGTCTCAAGAAGGTCTTCTTCAAGGCCCTAGGTGGCTTCTTCCTCGGTGTGGTGACTCCACAAAGACCTTGCAAAACTTGATGACCTTGCTGCGGGTAACTCGTCATTGTCTCAAGAATTCGGACGGGTTTCTCCATGTAGGTCGATCACCGCAAGCTGTATGGCCTCTAGGGGCACCGTGTCTCTCAACGGTATATCGCCATGTCGGCATGACACTTCTTCACCGAGAAACATGGAAGACATCATGAACTCCGGACAATCCTTCCGCAATTCCAACTTGTAAGCAACTTCTCCACGACGCTCGAGGATTTTGTAGGGCCAATGAATCGGGTGCTAATTTTCCTTGACACCAAATCTCTTGATCCCACGAAGTGGAGACACACGAAGATATGCTCGGTCTCCCACTTCAGTATGTTACTTCCTTGCGCCATCGTCGTGATAACTCTTCCGTCTCGACCGTGCTATCTTGAGTCTGTCTCGAATCAGCTTGACTTTCTTCGAATCCCTGATAAGGTCGGAACCAAAAGTGATCAATCTCCAACACTATCCCACAAGAATGGTGTTCTCGCACCTCCTTCCGTATAGAGCTTCGAAGGGCCATCTTCGATCGGATTGATAACTGTTGTTGTATGAGAACTCTGCGTGACGGCAAATTATCATCCCAGCTAGACCCATAGTCTAGCACACAAGCTCTCAACATGTCCTCCGTAATCTGGTTGACTCTCTCGGTCTATCCATCTGTCTCATGGATGAAAAGCTATATCAATTCCAGCCTCGCACTCCAAAGTTTCATGCAATCGCTTCCAAAACTTTGAGGTAAACTGCGCTCCTCTATCCGACACGATTTTCCTCGAACTCCATGCGCACATACGATCCTGGTCATGTATATCTTGGCCAACTTAGCACTGGTATAGGTAGTCTTCACGGAATGAAGTGAGCTACCTTGGTCAAACGATCAACCACTACCCAGATGGAATCATAACCCGAACGGGTCCCGGTAATCCGTGATGAAATCCATTCCAAGTTTCTCCCATTTCCAATCGGAATCGCAAAGGTTGAAGTAACCCTGCTGGCTTCGATGTTCGCCTTTACTCGCTGACAAACATCGACACGGCCACGTACTCGCAATATCCTTCTTCATACCGCCCACCGTAAACTTTCCTTCAAATCCCGATACATCTTGGTGTTGCCGGGTGAATCGAGTACGGTGAATCATGAGCCTCAAGAATTAGCTTCCTGAGTTCGGGATCATTGGGCACATAAATACGATCCTCGAACCATATAGTTCCGTGTTCATCCTTACGAATCCTTTAGCTTTTCCTTCATTCATCTTCGCTTTATCTCATCAATTTCCTTGTCCGACTTCCGGCTTCACGAATCCTTTCGCCAAAGTGGACTGAACTTCCAGAGTTGCAACATATCCTCTCGAACTATTTCCAATCGGAGATCTCGAGGTCATCGACTAACTCTTGGGTAATCCTCCCGCTGTAAGAGTATTCACATAACTCTTACGGCTCAAAGCATCTGCTACAACATTTGCTTTCCCCGGTGGTAATGCAATCTCATGTCGTAGTCTTTATCAACTCTAGCCATCTCCTCCGCTCGAGGTTCAACTCTTCTGCGTGAAAATGTACTTCAAGCTCTTGTGATCTGTGTAAACATCACAACGGTTTCCGATGAGGAAATGTCTCTGTGTCTTGAGTGCATGCACTACGGCTGCTAACTCCAAATCATGTGTGGCATAATTCATCTCGTGAGGTCGAGCTGTCTGGAGGCATAAGCTACAACTTTTCCTTCCTGCATTAGTACTCCTCCGAGTCCTTGACGAGAAGCGCCACAATAAACCTGGTATTCCTTGTGTATGTCCGCAAAATTAGCACCGGGCTGTAACCAACCTTTTCTTCAATTCCTGAAAACTGGCTTCACAATCCTCGGTCCAAACATACTTGGCTTCCTTCTTCAACAGCTCAGTCATGAGCTTGGCAATCTTTGAGAAGTTCTCAATAAACCTCCGATAATATCCTCGCGAGTCCGAGAAAACTGCGGATCTCCTTGATCGAGGTGGGTGATCGCCAATCGGTGATCGATTCAACCTTGGCGGGTCAACTGCTATTCCTTCTCCTGAAATAACATGTCCGAGGAATCCAACTTCCTTCAGCCAAAATTCACATTTGCTGAACTTGGCATACAACTCGATGTTCTCAAGTTTCTCCGTAACTAGACGCAAATGTTCCTTATGCTCTTCCTCGCTCTTGGAGAAAATCAATATATCATCGATGAACACCACGACAAACTTGTCCAGATATTCCATAAATACCTTGTTCATCAAATTCATGAAGTATGCAGGAGCATTAGTCAATCCAAATGACATGACGGTATACTCATATAAACCATACCTGGTAGTGAATGCTGTTTTGGGTATATCCTTTTCACGGATCTTCAACTGATGATACCCTGATCGAAGATCGATCTTAGAGAATACCTTGGCTCCAACTAGCTGATCAAACAGATCATTAATCATCGGCAGAGGGTACTTGTTCTTGATGGTTACTTCTGCTCAATGCACGATAATCCACAACCATCCTCAAGCTTCCATCCTTCTTCTCTACCAAAAGAACTGGGCTCCCAAGGTGATGAGCTTGGTCGAATATATCCTTTCTCCAATAACTCATTAATTTGATCCTTGATCTCTTTCAACTCATTCGTGGCATCCGATAAGGTCTCTTGATATTGGGGCTGTGCCGCAATAACTCGATCAGAAATTCAATGTCCTCGTCCGTGGCATTCTCGTAATTCCTCCGAAACACATCGGGAAAATCTTGCACCATCGGCACTTCCTCCTGAACAACTCCCGTGAGGGAATGCACCGATTCTTCATCCGGCTGTGCTGGCTACATACTTGATCCTCTTCGCCCGGGTGGTGAGCGTAATAGACTTGGGCACAGCCTATGTTTCCTTCAAACCGTCAACCAATCCATGCCTAGGATTACATCCAAGGTCCGGGTTTCAACACTATGAGGTCTGCGGGAAATTTATGGTTCCCGATGTTGAGGGTTGCATGACAGCCTAAGCTCGCCATCATTTCTCCTCCGCGGAACCGACACGAAGGGGGCTTCTAAGGGTTTTAGTGGACAACCTGCATTTTTCCACAACTACCCTTGATATGAATGAATGCGCTGCTCCGTAATCAAAGAGTACCAAAACTGAACGTGAATTCAATAAAACTTACCAACCACGTTGTTCGGCTGATCATAGACGCCCTCCACGCCAATGTGGTTCACCCGAGCACGAGGGAAAGGGTTGGGCTTCTTCACGAGCCTCCATTGCCGCTTTCCATTCCTCCGCTTGGCCTCCGGGCAGTCGGTGGCATAGTGCCCCGCCTTCCGCACTTGAAGCGGTGATGTGGCTCAGATCCTTCGAGCCGGGCAGAACGATGCTGATTGCCATTACCGCTTCCATTGCCATTGCCATGGCCTGACTTGTTGTCCCTGGCTGCGGTTGTTCCCATTTCCTCCATGGTTATGACCTCCATGGTTATGATGGGTGTGCCCTCCCGAGTATGGTGCATAACGGGCTTCGCTAAGCTCCCGAGTTGTGCTTCCCCGGCTGTACTTCCGCTATGCTTTCAATCTGCTGCTGCTTGCCTTCAAGTATGGTGGCCTTGTCTACCAGCTCCCGGTAGTTGTTGAAGGTAGCCACAATAAGCTGCATACTCAGCTCATCGTTGAGTCCCTCAGGAACTTCTCCCGCTTATGCATCCGTGGCCACATCATCGGGGCATAGCGGCTAGCTTGCTGAATTCATCCACGCATCTTGCCACAAGACGGTTCCTCGGGCGTAAGTTGCGGAACTCACGCTTCTTCGCACTCATGGCTCCAGGTGAGACATGAGCGGTGCGGAAGGCTCGCTGGAACTGATCCCATGTGATGGCACCAATGGGATAAGTGGCGGTGTAGTTCTCCCACCAAGAAGCTGCAGGTCCATCAAGTTGATGCGCGCAAAGCGCACCTTCTCTCGCATCAAGCATCCAACAGTGATTAGCTCTCTTCCAACTTTATGGAGCCAATCATCAGCCACAATCGCTCAAGTGCTACTAGAGAACACTGGCGGATTCAGCCTCGTGAATCGAGTCAAGTTGTCCATGTGGGGTGGTGGTGGTGGATTGTTGTTGTTGTTGTTCGATTACGGATGAGAAGCTGCATAGGGCATTTTGCTGCTGGAGCAGCTGAGTGAGCTCGGCGGAAAACCGTGTCACGCCCTGAGGCATCCGTGTTTTGGAGTGGATGAGAGAATTAGAATAGAACAATGGTCTATGAGAAATAACACTACCCATATGAATGCACAATCATAAACACACCAATCATTTATTCATTCCACTCAAACATGGTTCAATCTCGATTACAAAAGCTCATGACTAATCAAGAAATATCGCCTAACTGATCGATTTAAAAAGTAAAATAACATGGTGGTCGACTAAAAGTCCTCATCAATAATCCTTGCGCCCTCTGGTGTGATGTCCTCGGTTGTGGAGCCTCCTCTTGCGGCTTCCTCCAGTGGAACTCCCTTCATAATCCTGATCATTACTCACGAGGGGTCCATCATCTCCACTCGAAAAAGGTCCTCTCCCAAGTCCATCTTTTCCTCTATCGCTGCAAGCTTCATCTTCGTGTCGCCGATCGTCTCCATGAAGTCCGCGACTTCTTCCTCATGGTTAAGGAAGTCTGCGTGTGCCTTCTCCTCCAGCCCAGTTCACGGAATAATAGCCTCCTATGTGCCTTCGAGTTACGGCGAGTCTGAATCTCCCGTTTCCTGAGGAGACACTCCAAGTCCTGGATGTAAGAGAGAGTGGAGTCGTCCTCCACGGTACGGATGATATCTCCATTCCGTGCTCTGCGAGAAACCATGGCGAGGTCGGATGGATCAAGCTCGCCTCAGATTCTCTCGGAGATGTCCAAGGGCACGATAGATCGCCATGTCCCTTCCGATGATCCAGTTGAAGTCGGTGAACTCAAGTCAATAGGCTCAGATGTCCTCGAAGGTTTTCCCAGGATATGCACCTCAATCTCAGAAGCGGGTGTCCGCGGAAGTGCATTAGTTGGCTTCCGGTGATCGAGGGTAGAGCAATCTTCAGCTTCTTTACCATCTGGACCAGCTTCTCGCCAAGGGCATCGCCTCGTCGGGGTGGCAAAACTCCGTAGCAAACTGGGGTGAACTCGACGGCCATCTAGAATGTTGAAAATAGGAGAAGAGTCAGAATTGAACAGGGGGAATTACGGAATGATAAGGATATAAAGTAAATGGTCTCTTCCTATGGCTTTCCGATCCTAGGGGTTACGATCCTACGGTCGGCGTGTGCTCGATACCATCTCAGAGCGACCGACCCAAAATCGGTCAAATCTCTCGTCTGCATTCATCCCAAGATCATGCCGGTACTCACAAGACATCGATGTAGTAATCAAAGTTCAATCACACCTGAATATCATTACACGATTCTCATATAGAGTCTTTATTACAAGGGAATAAATTCGCTCAAGGCCAACTCATGAGAAATAAACTACTAATGCTGCGGAAGCGAGAAGATAAAGCGAGTCCATCCGACTCCAAAGGGCAATCGCTAAGCGCGAGCGTAGCCTCACCCCGATCGGAATAAATCTCGCAACATAAGACGTTGCAGCCGTAGGTCAGCTTTTGAATAAGTGGCAAGTCATGAAGAATAACAATAATAAAGTTACTAATACTATATGCATTTTGGCTGTGGGGCTCTAAGTTTCATCATTTTGAAAAGCCAATTTTCTCCTACTACAAGTGGACTTGCTTGCAAATATTACTACAAATTGTTGGTAGTTATTGAGATGGTTCCGCCAACCAATATCTCATTCCCAAATTATTAAGTCATAAAACCCTCAAATTAATTCATTAGTTTTAGTGTTGAGATTTCGAATACTTCCAAGTTCCAGAGGCTCAAATTGTCCGTAATCGGGACACGGCTAATCGATTAGATCTTTAAACTCGCAGAGGTTTATGACTTTACCCGCAAGAATCATTCCTCCTTTTAAGTCTTCGCACTTCATGGTGTTTGAAGATGGGACGAATGAAACAGGTCTTCCAAAGAGTTCTTTCGCTACCGCCGTACCCATCCAATCCTACCGTTCTTCTACATCTCGTAGTACCGCCCAGCCAGCGTCACTACTAGGGTTAACCCAGCCAGAGCCCATAATGGCTTGCGGCTGCACTGGAGTAAGCTTCGGTCATGGGGCATCCATCCGCCTCTTCGTGGCTGGGTGAAGCTTTCCGCAAGATGTCATGGCACTTCTCCATGCATCCCGCCAACCACTGGTTCTCCAGGTGCCCGTCAACCGCCCTCCACCCAAGAGTGAATTCAAGTCCATCTTGATTCTTGTAGTTCATGGGGTTGTCATCATCATTGACTCTCACATCTTGCTTATGAATTTCACTCAACCAAAACCCGTCTACGAGCATAGTAAAGTAAACTACTTCGTCCCGCGGTCATGGTAACAAGGGGATTGGTTCATCCTACCACATGATACTACTCAAGATTTATAACTTCAAAATTTCAACTACTGCATGCATGGTGGGGGTGGTATAATTTCTAATGCACAAAAACATAGGTATAGAAAATAACATGATCAAGACTTGCCTTGCTGATGATCCTCGTAAGCTAAAGATTCATAGTAGCAAGCTTCGCACTCTGGAAACTCTACCGAGACAAACAATAATCACAATAAGCATATAGCATAGGATCACATATAGCAATAGCAACATAACACATCAAAACAACCAAATCAAAACCCAAGGGAAAACTCAAGGAAAAACCAACTCAAGTTTCCTACTTCAAACAACAACTAAAAGTAGTTTTATATAACAAAAATTTTCTTAACATAACCTAATCATGGATTTATGTTAACTTAACAGAAAAGATTTCATTAAGCAACTAGGAGCAAAAAGAAGTAATTTAAAATCTATTATGAAACTCCTATTAGGCCTAATTCAATTTCTATTAAGAAAATAAAATAAAACTTTTATTTATTATAAATAAAAGTTCATCCTATAAAGTGACAGAAACTATCCTAGAATAATCAATCACATGTTAAAAATAAATTTATTTACTAATTAAAATAATAGGAAAACAGTAGCTAGTTAATTAATTAGGATTAACAAGATTCTGCTTAAAACTATTTTTTATTAATCCTAAAATACCCAAATTAATTCCTATGGTTTGGCAATGTCAAAATAAAGTTGGGACAAAAGAATCATATAAAAATAATTTTTAACTCATGTTATAACAGATTTACTATTCTGACTAAAACTAAAATAAAGCAATTTTAATTAATTTTAACATAGCTAAATATATTTTCTTCAGAAAATATAGAAAATTTGCAAACCAACAAAAAAGAATCACCTAAAAATATTAAACAGAATAAAAGATATGAATTTTTCAAAATAGGAACTATTCTGTTAAAATAGAAAATGAAAATAAATGAAAAAGGGCCTAATGGGCCTAAACTACGCACTGAGTGTAAAATAAACTAAACGGGCCTAGGGTTAAACTAGTCGGGCCGGGCTAAAAAAATAAAACCCTAACTTAAACTAAACCGGACTAAACCGGGCCGGTTTTATTTAAAAGTCATACCCCTTCGGGGGTCTAATCCTAGCCATAGATGGGAGATCGGACGGCGGGGTGGAGTTCCGGTGACTCACCGGAGCTCGACGGCGGCGGCGGCGGCGGTGGCGAGTGTGGTGCCCCTCCGGTCGCCGGGAGGTCGGTGGAGAGCTCCCGTGGTCTTGGGCGACGAGGGGGCTTTGGTGGAGTCAGGCGAGCTCTGGGAGGGCTAGGGCGGCGACGGCGATTTAAAAATGGCGGCGGTGGGTTCGGGCTCCGGCGGCGTGAGAGAGAGGGGGTTCGGCGAGGTGGCGAGGGGAGAATGGGGCGGGGAGGGTTTAAATAGGGGGGCCTCGGCCTTGGCAAGGGGCGATCGGGGAGATCGATATCCGGATCTCACGGATCCGCGATCGGCGGTGTGGCGTTCGTGGGCGGGAGGTTGAAGGAGAGGGTGGGGTCCGCTGGCGGGGGGAGGGGGAGGCGGTGCGGTCGGGCGACCGAGCCATAGGGATTGAGGCGAGGGGAGGTGAGGCCGGTTTGGCTGGCTCACTGGGCTGGCATTGGGCGCCTGGTGGGCAGTGTGGCGAGGCTTCGGCGCGGGCTGGGCCAGGGGGCCTGGCTGGCGCCTGGGGGGTGTTTTTCTTTTTTTTTTGAAATTTATTTTTTAATAAAACAAAAACAGAGATATCTTTTAAATTATAAATATTTTATATAGGACATATATATACCAAAATGATCAGTGGAATATTCCCTATCATTTGAACATTTTTGCAAAGGCAAAATCCAAACTTTATAAAATTTCATTTTTTTCCAATATTCAAATAAAACCCAAATTTGAATTCAAAACTTTTGGCATTGTTTCCTCTGATATTTTTGGAGTGTCATGTTTACTCCTCTCATACTTTTGATCAAGTATTTATCAGGCATAGTTTTTGAAATGATTCCCACTTGCCAAAGTTTGAATTTCAAATTCAAAACTCAAAATCTTCTGAAACTTCAAATGGCATTCAAATTCAAACAGGATGCATAGATGCTTAGCTATAATTGTAAAACATTCCAAATAGGAAATTTGGGATGTTACACATCGGCACCACACCTGGCAGAAGACTTTTTCCATTCCTGCACTCGACTTGGAACGTCATTCAGTCGAGTCATTAAAGACTCGAGGTCATTTTGAAGCGTCTCGCCTGGCCAGAGTGTCGAGTCGATCTGCGACACCGCAACCTTCAGTCGAACGAGGTAGTCCACCACACCAGCAACATGGGACTCCAGTCGGAGCATGTTCATAGCGGCTTCATCCTTCACAGGGGAGTTAATGGGGTCCAGGCTTGTCTCCACTCGACTAGTCTCCTCCTCGAAGTTCTGACAGAATTCTGTAAACGCAACTCGAGTTCAAAATAATGGTTCTATGATGAGTCGGTGATAACAAGTCAGTCGGATAAGAGGAATTACCTTCAAGCATGAGGAATAACTTCTTGGCGAGCCCTCCTAGATAAGCCTCCGGATCGTTCCTCTTCCCTTGATTCATGACTTTGTCACTCGAGCTATCTTGTCATTCTTCATCAGCTAACCTCCTTGTTGGCCGCGTCAAGAGCAGCTTTCGGATTGGCGTTCTCTTCTTCAAGTTTACCGACTGAAGCCAGTTTTTCTTGTGCGAGCTTTGTTTTGTCCAAAGCCGTTTTCTGCGCCTCGGCAAGGTCATGATCCTTCTTCTTCAGAGCCTCCTCCATTTTGTCTGCAAAATGATAGTGAGATCAGAATAAGGAAGGGGCAGAAAGACAAAGACAGTCGTCAAGTTCTCACCAGCCATACCTTTTGCTTCATCTCTCGCCTTCTGCAAGTTCTCCTGAGCAAGCTTCAAGTCAAGGTTGAGCTGGATCTGTTTGTTTTCCAATTCGGTATAGTGAGCCACAAGCTCGCAGGATTTCTGCAAAGTGTCAATCGACAGACATCAAAGATAGGTTACTTCCGAGTGACTAAGAAAAATCGGCGCGTTTCTAAGACTACAGCCGAATCAAAATATTCGACAGTAGTCTCGGGGACTACACCCAGTGGGTGCACTTAGCGTGCCCCCAGTGGTCCTACCGACTCGGTTTGATCAGTCGACCGAAAGATACAAAAAGGTTATGATCCCAAACCATAGCTAACTGTCAGCAGTCAGCCTCGGTATCATAAAAAAAGAGAGTTCTTCAGACTACGGTCGACCGCCAGATCCACCATAGTCTCGGGACTACACCCAGTGGGTGCACTCAGCGTGCCCCACCGGTTTCAAGATTCCATTCAACATGGTCGACCGGACCGAGTGAAGAAGTTAGCAAAGAAATTAAATTATAAAGACTACGGTCGATCGCCCAGATCCACCATAGTCTCGTGGACTACACCGGTGGGTGCACTCAACGTTCCCCACCAATCCAAAAATTCATTCGACACACCCAGTGGGTGTACAGATACGAAGATCTTCAGAAAGAAGAGTTTTCAGGTAGCATATCCTAACAGAACAAGTGGTGACCAACTAACCTGGACGTTGCTCTGAAGAGCTGAGCTGGCATCATAGGCCGCCTGGTTGACCTCCCGGACCACCTTCACTTGCTCCATCATGATCCCCGCTAGCCTCCTTAGCAGCACCCACTTGGTCCTCTGGGACGTGGTGTGTGGAGAAAAGGGAGGGCGGATCAGCAGTCGACGATGAAGGCCGGATGCTCGTCAGCGGCACAGCGAAAGACACAGAAGTCCGAGTGATGTTGCCACCCTCATGAACCAACGTCTCAGGCACTGATACAACCTGAGCAGTCTTGCCAGCAGGCGCCTTTTTATTCCTCCTCTGCCTCAACAGCGCCTCATCATCATCATCATCAGGGAGATCAATGACATGAGGGGCTACGAGAAAGATTCAAAGTTAAAAACGGAAATCCAATCGACCAAAAGCGGAACTACAGAGATCAAACCAAGGTTAGAGGTGGCAGCATCTTCCATCTCCTGGTCTTCATTCCTGGCTGAGGTCTCGGAAGTAGCAGCGCTGCAGGTTTCAGAAATCAGTTGATCAGTCAACAAGTCGACCAAAAGTATGTCTGTGCCAAACAAGAAAACACAAGTTCTGCTATACCTGGAAATGGTGGGAATGGCCATCCTCATCTTGGGCAAAGCCTTCGTCGGCTTTGATGGCATCGCTCGGGATTGCTTCGGCGCTTTTTCAGTCGGCGCCGGAGACGTCGTCCGAGGGCGTTGCCGATCGCCCGACAAAGCGCAATAGCCTTGCCACGCCGACCGGCGGGGTCATGGGTGAGCTTGGATCGCCTTTCCATGCGAGGAGGGTCGACTTCTTCCTCCTCTTCCTCCTCCTCCTCTTCGCCGGGAGCTGTGCCGTCTTCGTCCTCCGCACCATCGATTGCCATTCCTCCGGCTTTCACCTCTGCTCCTTCCTCCTCCTCGATTGGTTCTTGCGCCCTGTTGGGCATCGAGTACATCTCAGTGGTGGCCTAGAATACAACAAACAAGACAAAAGTCAATCGACCGATTTTAAGCAAACAAGATGGACAAAGCGGGATCACAGTCAAAAATGCAGGAATGGACCTTGTCTACTTCATATTACTGATCGAGTGGAAGGATCCTCCTGGCTCCTTGAGGGTTGTCCTTGTTTCCTGTGATGCCCGCAAGACACCTTTCCAGCTTGGCATCCTCGATCTCCTCCGGGTGGATCCGAGTGGTGTCCTCAGTGCCAGAGTACAACCACATCGGATGGTCTCGGGCTTGAAGCGGCTGGATGCATCGTCGAAGGAAGACCTCCAAGAGATCCATGCCAGTCACCCTGTCTCGGATGAGCTGGACAACTCGTTCGACCAACACCTTCACCTGCGCCCTCTTTTCCGGGATCACCTTCAAAGAAGATGGCTTGCTCACTCGGTCCATGGAAAAACGAGGGAGTCCAGTCGAATGCCCTGGCGTTGGCTGGTCCTTGCAGTAGAACCAAGTCGACTGCCATCCACGGACTGACTCGGGTAAGATCATGGCCGGAAAAGAACTTTTTCCTCTCATTTGAACCCCAAGACCACCACACATATGAATCACTTGAGTTCTCTCGTCACTCGGATTGGCCTTTTTCACCGTTTGGGAGCGACAAGTGAAAATGTGCTTGAAAAGACCCCAATGAGGCCGGCAACCCAAGAAATTCTCGCACAAAGACACGAAAGCAGCGAGATACATGATGGAGTTGGGAGTAAAGTGGTGAAGTTGTGCCCCAAAGAAGTTCAGAAATCCCCGAAAGAAAGGGTGAGGCGGCAGAGAAAACCCGCGGTCGATATGGGTGGCCAAGAGAACACACTCACCCTCCAGAGGTTGTGGTTCCTACTCCTTCCCCAGGAGCCGTGCTGATCCATGGGGGATCCGTCCCTCATTGGCCATGTCGTCGAGATCCTTCTGACTGATCGTCGAGCGGATCCAGTCGCCCTGGATCCAGCCCTGCGGCAAGCCGGCCCTCGACGAAGATCCGCCCCGACTGGTCGCTCTTCCCTTCGCCTTCGCCGTCGCCTTCTTCGCCTGCTCCAAAGCCGCCGTCTTCTCCTTCACCATTGTCGCCGGCGAAATGCGCACAGAGCAGCAGCGCTGAGGTGGAATCGCACGCGGCGGATGAATCTGGGGAAGGGAGGAGGAAAGGGGAACGCACTGTTCAAAAAAACCCCGTCCAGGGCCTTATATGAGGTTGCCTCCGAAAGGTCGATGGTAGGCCCGGCGGTCCTATCAAATCCATCGCGATCGCCCGCGCGATACGTGGCGAAAAAAGGTGGCGCGGAGATCGGCGTCCCTGCCATATCCCATCCGACACTGCGGCTTCCTCCGCCCATTTCTTTTCGAAAATCGAATCCCGCTAAATCCATACGCCACGAGCAAATCGTCCGACAGAAGATTTCCTCCGTCCTATCATTCGGAGTTCTCCAAGTACGAAAAACACACTCGACGGATACAAAGAATGGATCAAGGCAACTGAAAAGGAAGTTGAAGCCGTCACCTAAGCTTATTGATCCTGAAAGTGCTAGTTATCGACTAGTGGGGTGGGGGGGTGAATAGGCGATTTTAACAAAGTCTTCAAAACACGGATGTTTCAAAGACAAACAATAGAAATGACCTAATTGATATGCAGCGGAATATGAACTACAACAAGCAAACCATAGTCTAGTATGCAATAACGTGAAAGAACAAGACTAATAGCAGCTTGGTAGTAGGATCAAGATGGAAGATAGTATGAAGCCAAACAACGATAGTAGTCAAGCAATGAAGTCAAACAGATAAGGCATATAAGCAATGACTTCACGAAGACTAACTCAAAGGAAAGGAGGAAAGGGATAGAACCGGTCACTTGTTGAAGACACAGGATTTGTTGGACCAGTTCCAGTTGCTGTGATAACTGTACATCTGGTTAGGGAGGCTGAGATTCAACTCAGAAGACCGCGTCTTCACCTTATTCCCCTTGAGCTAAGGACACACAGTCCTCGCCCAATCACTCTGGTAAGTCTTCAAGGTAGACTCCCGAACCTTCACATACTGCGTTCACCGGCGATCCACAATGACTCTTGGATGCTCAGAACGTGACGCCTAACCAGCTAGAGGATTCACAGTCCTCAAGTGTAATAAGTCTTCAGGTCACACGGACAAGAAAGACTTCAGTGATGCCTAACACTCTTTGGCTCTGGGTGTTTGGGCTTTGTCCTTGCAAGGATTTCTCTCTCTCAAAGGCTTCGAGGTGGGTTGCTCTCAAACGACAAAAGCCGTGCACTAACTCTGAGCAGCCACCAATTTATGGTGTAGGGGGTGGGCTATTTATAGCCACTAGGAAACCTGACCTGTTATGTTCGAAATGACCCTGGGTCACTAAGGAACTGACACGTGTTCCAACGGTCAGATTTCAAACACACACGGCAACTTTACTTGGGCTACAAGCAAAGCTGACTCATCCAGCTCTGGATAAGTTTTGCTCTCATTGTCTTAGCTCGAAGACATAGGATTCAGGTTGAGCATCACTTCAGTCATTACGACTATGATCACTTGGACCCCACTTAACGATGCGGTGGTTCCTACGACTCAACAAAGAAGAAAAGGAAACAACGAAACGACACGATCAAGGCTCCATAGTCTTCACTCAATGTCTTCTCATGTCATAGTCTTCAAAGTGAATATCTTCACATACCACCATTTTCGTCAATGTCTTCATACATTTTTAGGGGTCGACTCCGGTAGGTAAACCGAATCAATGAGGGACACTACCTGCGTTATCCTGCAGTTCTCACAAACGCATTAGTCCCTCAGCCACATTTGTTGTCAATACTCCAAAACCAACTAGGGGTGGCACTAGATGCACTTACAATCTCCCCCTTTTTGGTGATTGATGACAAACTGGTTGAAGTTTTCAACGGGGATAAAATATGTGAAATTGTAAAGGATAGGGAATTGTCTTCATAAGTGGCAAAGGCTCCCCTGAAGATGTGCATATAAGTAGTTTGCTTTTGGAATGCAAATGCACATGGAAGGTTGTACTTGTGGAGATCCTCTTCAACTTATGAAGATAATTCATCATGCATGAAATGATATAACTAAGAGAATGACATGCATAATGAAAAATGGACGTCTGCATAATGATCTAAGTGCGGAAGTTATCATCGCACATGCGGAATTTATCATCGCACCGTAGTAAAGCAAATAAGTAGCAGACGACCATCGAGTTTAAGTGTTACAACTCAAAGAACCAAATGTATCAAAAGCGAGAGTTGTAAACACTAGGCAAATTATTATTCAACTGCCCTTATGAACCCGCTTGAAGACTATCAAACTCATATGCTTCTCCCCCTTTTGTCAGTAAGGACCAAAAAGGTTTGAAGACATAGAGCATCTACTCGTCATCTTGAAGTAGATGATGCAGCAGGGTTGTCGGTGTTGGTTGGCGGTGCGCAGCGAGCTTGGTGCAAAGTGTCGGCGTCTGCGAAGTAGGGGCGGTGAAGTAGCATCGGCTTCATCATCGATCACTCTGGCATTGTGATTGCCGCAGAGGAAGAATAGTCGAGTCTTCAAGGGATGGAGTTAAATCGTAGGACTGCATTCCTTCGAGGAGTGGAGTCAAACTTGAAGCGTTCGGTGAAGCCATCGTCTTGAAGATCTGCTTCAAAGATCGAGCGAGGTCATACTCTTCCATGATCGCCGATGTGTCTCGTGAGTGACAAAAGCTTTCTTGGTGGCAAGGTTTCGAATGCGATTGACGTCCACCAAGAGGCTTTGCATTTGTCGCTTGAGCCAGGAGTGATGCCTATCTTATTTCTGATCCAGTGCTCCATAGTCTTCACTCAATGTCTTCTCATGTCATAGTCTTCAAAGTGAATATCTTCACATACCACCATTGTCGTCAATGTCTTCATACATTTTTAGGGGTCGACTCCGGTAGGTAAACCGAATCAATGAGGGACACTACCTGCGTTATCCTTCAATTCTCACAAACGCATTAGTCCCTCAACCACATTTGTCATCAATACTCCAAAACAAACTAGGGGTGGCTCTAGATGCACTTACAGATCCAGAACAAGATGTACTCATCGCACGAAAAGTGGGTCGGAAGAGGTCTCAACTCCTTCCCCACTCAAACCTCGATCCATTCGGGGGCTACTGATGAAGCCATGTACCTAGGGTAGGGTCATGGACCTGTCCAAGGTACCCTCCCCAAGGACATCTCTTGAATAAAACACCTTTCAATGAGGCAATATTTTGCGTATTGTCCATCCTGAATTTGATGATACTGTTTGAGTAATATGCTAATGTCTTCCTATCCTTTCTCACTAAGCTAATGAAGGTTTCACCTTGTTCCTACTTGTGCAAACAGGGATCATGTTGTGCCAATCATACATTTTAGTGGAACTACACAAGACAATACAATGAACTGTATCCCAGCCAGTGCTTTAACTCTTCTGGAAGTTCTTGATAATCTTTCGATATAATCTCAAAGCCTTTGGTAAACAAGAGTGATTTCAACCATACATTTGAAGTGCACAAAAATATATACTATTGTGTGATTCCAGTGAGTGCTTTATCATCTATTATGGGACTACATGAATAAGCTGTTTTTGTCAGGTTGGTACGGGCCTAAGGCCTTCATCCATATTAGTTTGATGTCATCTCTATTTGTATCATGCTACTATCATGAGAAACTCCTTTATCTTTGCATGTTAAAGTTTTGCAACCTATGATAAATGGCAATGCTTTGAGTGTTGAGTTGAGCTAATTGGCACTGATTAAATAAACTAATACCTCTCTTTAAGCAAGACTACTATGTTGCTAACTTTACCCATTAAGATAATGAGGGTGCTTCTATTTGTTAGTGTATGTTTCATCAACTAGTCCCACTATTACAGTAATCTCTCTCTCTCAATGCATGTGCCAACAGGGATGCTCGATTTTGGTGGAACTGCACAAAAACTTTGGGTGCTTCATTGCCTCGACAGCTTTCGTCCTTTCCTGTCAGTCGCTAATATCTGCTTGCATTCTTCCTTTGCTGTCAGTCGCTTGGCTTATCTCGGCTTTCAGTCAAAGGAAATAGTAATTGATATGCTACCTCACACAGGTTGGTACTGGTCTTTATCCTGATTATTGTGCCTGTCATATGTATTGGTAATTTGGTATTGTGCTACTGTTTTCCGATTTCATAAAGGAGTAACTTGGAGCCTGAACTCGCAGGCAAATCATTACATCAGGTGATTTCAGTAGAACTACACAAAATGATCAGATGGACAGGTACTTATGCTGCTGCTATGTACTCCAAAGTTCACTCAGACAAGCATCGATGTTGACAAGAAGTGCCTATATTAATTCGAGTATCCACCGGCGTCAACAAATTGTCAAACTCCAAGTATTAGGAGAGTGAATGCCAAAAATATTGCTTGGTGCATAGCCCAGAAAAACGCAGTCCAGTTTTTGGTCCCAACTTGTGCCTTTTGGTTATCGGCACATATGGTAGCGAACTATATGGCATGGAGGCTAAAGATTCCAGACAAGTTGGTTGACGCGTATATTTATCTGGCACTTAATCAGTCTGCACGCTAAGGTTGCTCCATTTCAGTTGAACTGCATAAAAAATTTGGGTGGTTCATTTTCTCAACCGCCTCCTTTCTCGTGTGCAATGTAGAATTTTGGCGAGATACAGGACCAAGATGAGCCAGTAAACTAGTTGGATGAAAGTAGTGGCCAAGTTGCTCAAACCTCCCTCGGCACGAGGCCACTATTTGAGGATAAACCTACAAGCAAATTTCAGATTGTCTGTGCTACCTCTTATGTACTCGAAAGTTTACTCGTACAAGAACTAATTTTAGCAAGAAGTACCTCCGATTGAACACCATTTACCAGTCTGTACCCTAGGTAATTAAAGTTCATCCATGGATCATATTGGTTGTGATCTCAATCATTTGGATGCATAAACATACTGAACATGTGTATATCTGAATCTTTTTGTGAATTATGTATGAATATTTTCGTGTGATCTATCAATCATTTGGATGCATAGATATGCTGAGCTTGTGTATATATGAATCTTTTGAGTTCTTGATAGTGAATGTTGGCTATGAATATGAACGTGTCCTGTGAACCTGAGTTTGATATGAATGTTTACCTTTTCTGTTGTATTTGTGTGTGAACTTGTTAATATGCCTATTGTGGGGTATAAAACGCAGGTCTCTTATAAAAGTAACGTTGTATCCAATTTATGTTTCCCTTTCTAACCACATTATATATATTTATATTATTACTATTATCGTATATGTTATAGAGACTTATATATACATTATAAAAACATCCCACGTGTTATTGACTTATAAAAGTAAATGTTTAACGGAAGTTGGCAAGGAAAATCATGGTTGTTTTTGACTCACAGGCAAGGAAAATCCTGGTGATTGCGTACAAAAGCTTGCGAAGATTTTAAGGTCCAATTTAATAATAACGTGCTCATTTTTATTTTGAGAAATAACTCGCTAATTTCTTAATATATATATATATATATATATATATATATATATATATATATATATATATATATATATATATATATATATGCCTCTCCGGTTTATTCTTTGATATTAATTGCTCCTCCTAACATAACATTATATATATAACGAGCCCACCTAATACGTGTATTTCAAGGAAGTGCAAATGGGCTGGCATTTCTTAGAAAATATAAATGGGCCTGATTGACGCGAAATTATTTGTTCACCAAGCCCAGCAAATGGACAGTACATTCTAGAAAACATGGGTTAAATATATGCCACATTTTTGCAGGCTGACATGTGGGCCAATAGGTCGAAGCCTACGCAGGGCGTTGTCAACTTGGTCAACAAATGATTGTGTCGTCCACAACCATTGGATTTATATCCAACGGCCGGCATGCACCTTCATCTCTCGTCTTCTTCCTCCAGCGTCGCCGGGACCGCCTAGTCCGGCCTCCGGCGGCTAGCGGCTCTGCTTAGCACGCATCGCTGCGAAGTGCTACCCAACCGCTGGCCAGGCTATCCCTCCACCCCTCAACACCTCCTGTTATTCTCCAATGACTACAGCCCCACGCCGCAACAGAACCAGTTATAACCCTTCTCCTCCTCTCAATCATGACTCCACCGCGCGTTTACCCATCTCCAAGTCGTTTCGTCCAGGGCCTGCGCGTCGTCCACCGCCTCGCTGCGTTGGTGCGGCGTGGTCAACAAACGAAGTCATCAAGAGGATCAGATGTGGAGAGCCTGACGGCTGGGACCCACAAGGTCCATGGTCGCACGCAAGGAAAGTTCCTCCTTATTAAGCTGAAAAAAATGTTTCCTCCACCTGACAGCTGGGACCCACCGGATGTATCTTCGCAAGGAAGGAAGTGCCTCCTTGTTTTGCGAAAAAATTTATTCATCCCGTTGATAGCTGGGACCCGTCAGATTGGTGACTGTCTTGTGGGCCTACTAAGCGGACGTGTACGCATGGCTTTGTCAACTTAATCAACAAATGATTCTAGCAGATGGACCGTTGGATGTTAATCCAACAGCCGTGCTCCTTCTTCGACCTCTGTTCTTGCTCCTGTCTCCCATGGGCGGCACCGTGGCTGTGCTGTTGCGCATCCGAACCAGTGAAGTTTCCCACTCCTCTCGATCTGCGACTCCACTGCCCTGTCTTCCCCATCTCTGGGTTGTTCCAGTTTGGGTGCGCTCGGCACGGTGTGGTCAACGTGGTCAATAACCGAGAGTCATCGGAAGATGACTGTACGTGAGAGGCTGACAGTGGGGACGCACCACGCCCATGGACGCATGCATGCAACGGAACGCGGGAAGGTCAACGTTGTCAAGGAACGACTTCCATCGGAAGTATACTGTACGGTGGAGAGTCTCAGCTGGGTCCACGGCCGCAGCAAGTAACTGCCAACTCCGGGCCTCCCTCATGTAGGAGTTCGATCCGGAGGAGCCACGGACCCTGAAGCGCTTCTTCGGCACCACACATGAAGATATATGGAAGAAGCTCTTCAAGGCCCAGAAAATTTGGCCAAAGAAGATCGAGGACATCAGACTCGACATCGAGAACCCGGCCTCAGCGGTAAGCATAATCTTTCGGAATACCTATCCGGTCAATACTTCAGATATAATAAAGACTATATTGCCTGCCTTTCGTATAGGGATGGACGGCAAAGGCGGAGCGGATCAACTTTTCCGCACTGCTGCCCGAGAACCCGGCCACACCCCAGCTAAAGGAGATGCTGGTCCCGGCGCCCTATCAGGCGCCGGAGAAGAAGACCAAGAAGAAAAAAAGGCAAGGAGGCCAAGGGCGGCCCCTGCCACAGAGGTCCTTCGGACACAGTGTCCGGAGAGACCGAAGCCCTCTCTTCCCACGAGGGAGACGAGGAAGAAGAGGAGGAGGAGGTGGAAAGTGACCCCCCCATAAGGGGAGGAAGAAGAAGAGGGCAGCCTCCGAAAACCCGGAGGGGGAAGCGCCCAAGAGAGGGAAGGTGACCCTCCCGGACAATTCGGACTCAGAGTCCGAACTAGTCCCCAAGAGACCTCCCAGGGTGAAGCCCCTGTCCAAATCGTAAGTATTCAGAAACTTACTTGTTTATCTTCGGTCTACCTGTTTCCATTATAAAAGTTATTTTGTTATTTGCCTTTCAGCCCTCCCCGCGAGCTCCCGCAAACTCCATTAACGGAGGGGGAATTCTCTGCGGCCTGAAATGGTGGAGACTGACACGCCGCCGCGAGCCCCCTCACCTATCGCCATGGAGGACACCGAAGTGTCGTCCCGAAGGACCTCCCCTGGCCGATAGGGGGCGAACGAATTCGTCGAGAAAGCGCCCAAGTTTAATACCTCGGTCGTTGAAGACCTAGGGGAGGTGGCCCCTATGAGAACCGACGGTGGGGACCCCCAACAATCCGGGCCCCAGCCGAACACCATGCCTGAGACCAACATGGCTCTGGGATCGGATAAGCAACCCCCTTCAAAAGAGGGGGGAGGAGCACCAACTCCATCGGCGGCCTCCATCAATTCGTAGGCGCCCAACGATCTGGAGGAAGCACTGCAAAGTGCTTCCATTATGGAGGAGCACCGCACCCTGATGGGTGCGGTTATTGGGAAGCACTACTGCAGGATGCTGCTAACGCGACACTACGATTAGAGACCCTTCGATGAAACTGTGTGCAATGCCATAATCACAAACGGTGGTGTAAAAAAACCCGTCAAAAAAGGTGCAAAACATTTGCGATGGAGGATGCATCAAACATGGTTCAGATTTTAGTTGCATGTGCAATGCAGGGCATACGGTTCAGCTCAATTAACTATTTGCGATGAGGAGGAACAGAAGAAATGAGCAGCCAGATGAAGGTGTGTGCGATGTACAACATACGGTTCACTCGGATGAACTATTTGTGATTAGGAAACACAGAAGAAACGGTCAGCCAGATCAAAGTTGTGTGCGATATACGGCATGCGGTTCACTCGGATGAATTGTTTGCGCTGAGACATGAGAACAGAAACGGTTCAAATGAACAAGATGTGTGTGATACAAGGCAAACATGTCTGTAATCGGAAACGTACACGACGTGAGCTTTGTCAAGTTTCTCCATCCAGGCCGAGTGCCAGGCACGCTTGTCCTTGTTGCACGAATCCTTCATGTCTCTGTAGTAGGGGTCGATGATGGCCTCGGCGAGGTGAACTAGTGAGTCCTTCTCATGCTCCTTGCTGCCGCAGATCTTGTATTGGCCCTGGATGTCGACAATATTCTGGCACGCGATGCCCGAATACCCGAGCGCCTTTACATCGTTGGTGATGTCCACCATAGCAAACATGTAGTGGGGGCTGTTGACAAACCTGGCAAAATGCTTGCAAGGCCTTGTGGCCAAGCAGTAGTGGTAGATGAGGATGTGGTGGCGCACGCACATCTGGGTGACGGCGACCTAGGGACGAGACCTGACAGGAGCGCGGGTGTACTCGAGGTCGAACCCGACCACCTTGTACTTCTCCACGGCAAGCAACAACTCCATGATGTGGATGGAGTGCTCCACTCAGACTGTGTCGTCGGTGTACACCATCGAGAGGTCCATGAACCTTCTGTGGGTGTCCACCTGTAACGCCCTCGATGCGGCTATATCTCCCACGTGTCGAAGCACGACTTAGAGGCATAACCGCATTGAAAGCAATGTCGCAAGTGAGGTAATCTTCACACAACCCATGTAATACATAAGGGAAAGAGATACATAGTTGGCTTACAGTCGCCACTTCACACAATACATAAATAAACATCCATCATACAGATTACACTCAAGGTCCGACTACGGAACCAAAATAAAAGAAGATACCCCAAATGCTACAGATCCCGATCGTCCCAACTGGGCTCCACTATCGATCATCGGGAAAAGACACATAGTAACGACCACGTTCCTCGTCGAACTCCCACTTGAGCTCGGTTGCGTCACACCTGACCGCATCGTCGGCACCTGCAACTGTTTTGGTAGAATCTGTGAGTCACGGGACTCAGCAATCTCACACCCGCGAGATCAAGACTATTTAAGCTTATAGGAAGGATAGAGTTGTGAGGTGGAGCTGCAGCAAGCGACTAGCATATATGGTAGCTACATTCGCAAAGGAGAGCGAGAAGAGGAGCAAAGCACGGTCGTGAAGCTAGTAGCGATCAAGAAGTGATCCTGAACTACTTACGTCAAACATAACTCCAACACTGTGTTTACTTCCGGACTCCGAGAAGAGACCATCACGGTTACACACGCGTTGATGTGTATTTTAATTGAGGTCAACTTCGGTTTTCTACAACGGACATTAACAAATTCCCATCTGCCTCATAACGCGGGCACGACTTTGAAAGATAATACCTGCGCAGGGTGTCCCAACTTAGCCCATTATAAGCTCTCACGGTCAACGAAGGATATTCCTTCTACGGGAAGACCCGATCAATCTCGAATCCCGGACTACAAGACATTTCGACAAGCAATAAAACAAGACCAGCAAAGCCGCCCGATTGTGCCGACAAATCCCGATAGGAGCTGCACATATCTCGTTCTCGTGGCACATCCGGATGAGACTAGCTATGAGTAAAACCAAGCCTCGAAGTTTCCCGTGGTGGCTCCATGCAGTAGCTCAGTTCGGCCCAGACTCGAAGGAGCACTGGTCCGGGGGGTTAAAATAAAGATGACCCTCGGGCTCGCGAAACCCGGGGAAAAAGGCTTAGGTGGCAAATGGTAAAACCAAAGTTGGGCCTTGCTGGAGGAGTCTTATTCAAAGCGAACTGTCAAGGGGTCCCATAAATCACCCAACCGTAAGGAACGAAATCAAGGAACATAACACGGTATGACGGAAACTAGGGTGGCAAGAGTGGAACAAAACACGGGCATAAGGCCGAGCCTTCCACCCTTTACCAAGTATATAGATGCATTAATTATAGAAGATATATATTGTGATAACCCCAACAAGTAAAACATGTTCCAACAAGGAACAACATCTCCATGTTCCAACAAGGAACAAACTTCAACTTCACCTGCAACTAGCAACGCTATAAGAGGGGCTGAGCAAAGCGGTAACATAGCCAAACAACGGTTTGCTAGGAAAGGATGGTTAGGGGCTGACATGGCAATATGGGTGGCATGATAAGCAAGTGATAGGCATCGCAGCATAGGCATAGCAAAAGAGCGAGCAACTAGCATAGCAAAGATAGAAGTGATTTCGAGGGTATGGTCATCTTGCCTGCAATGTTCTCAGAGTTGTCTAAAGCTTGATCCTCGTAAGCGTTCTCAACAGGTTCCTTGTTCACGTACTCATCTCCCGGCTCTACCCAAAGCAAGAACACAAACAAAGGAACCACAATAAATCACGGTGCAATGCACAAGCAACATGATGCAATATATGGCATGATATGCGAGATGTGATATGCAATGCGTATGCGCGCTCCGGAAGGGAAATGATGAACCAGGCATCAACTTGGCAAACCAAGTATGCCGCTGGAAAGATGAGATGATTTCGGTTGAAATCGATATAAAGATCACCGGAATCGGATGCACGGTTTGCAAATGACAAACAAAACAAGAATGGCACAAATCTGCCATTAACAGCATGATACCACTTAGCAAGCAACAAGAATTTAAGCTACTGCACCCAAACGTACCAGAAAAGCATATGGCAGTGATCTACTCAAGATGCTTGACAAAAGATGAACACTGAGCTACGGCTAAATCACATCATAACAGGTCCAAACAAGCATGGCAAAAGTGCAAAAAAATATCAGGCTGGACATGGCAAAAACAGCATCAGGTAGCAATGTTCAGAGCAAGAAAACAACAAGCTACAGGAACTTATAATAGAAAAACATGGCATGGAATGAAACTAATCAAAGCATAGAACAAAAGTCCCTTACTGATCATAAGCCAAAAGGATCAGAAAATATAGTAACACCCATGTCAAAATGGCAAGTTAGTTAATGATTCAACAACAGGGCATGTCAAAACAGATAACAAGTAGGCATGTTTAAGAGCTCAAAGCACTCACTACAGAGCCTTACATGATAAACTAAGCTTACATACATCAATAAGACATGGCATAGAAGACATACATGGCAAGAACAACATCATAGCATAAACGGATCAACTACAACAACCTTGGCAAAATTGAATAACATGTAAACAATCTGCCAGGAAACATTTTGTAGCAAAAGTAAAGCTCGATTGACTCAAGCTATGGCACTCCATAATTGCAAACAAAGGCATGGATGGATAGAGAATAACCATATGTTCAAAACATCCTTACTGAAGTATCTCAAAATATGCATGGATCTCTCGGTAGGATCAAGTAAACATGACATCAAAATATCAGCAAAACAGGGCTGAAATCAGCAACATCAGGACACCTAGTTTGCATGCTTGTGCTAGACACCATATAGATCACAAAAATACATGGCATACACCCCTGTAAATATGGCATGGCATATTACAAAACACATGTAGGACTCAAATTCATAAGATGCACACATCAATCATGGCAAAAATAACAAAAGTGCAAGTTCTGTTAAGAAACAGAAACTAACATCACATAGCCCTCTCCTAACAGCATTTCGGGCATCAATATGAGCTCAAATGAAAATGATGCAATGAGATGAAATGATCTACTCTTCGAGGCGAACATTTTGACATATTACACGCACGAAATGGAGCTACAGGTGCAAAGTTATGATGCGTTGCAAATGCGAATTAAAAACTTGGACGGAATTTAAGGGGGAAGAAGTCAACCCCGAGATCCGGATCGGGATCTCGGATCCGAGGCGGCGATGGCGCGACTCGCCGAGCCGGGCGGCCGGGACGGCGACGGAGGAGGAGGAGGCGCGGGGACCGGGGCCGGCTGGGCGCTGTGGCCGGAGTGGCCGGGCGGGCGGCCTCGGGCGCCGTGGCGGAGTCGGGCAGTGGCGACCTCGGCGCCCGGCGGGCGGGCGGCGGCGGAGGCCGGGAGCGGGAGCGGGCGGGAGGCGGCCGGCGGCGCGGCTGGCCGGGAGGGCCGCCCGGCCTTCAGGGCGGCGGCGGCGTGACAGTGGCGCAAGGCTGAGTGGGCGGGCGCGTCGGCCAGTTTCGTCCGCATGGACGGACGTGTCCCAAGGATGGGAGGAGGAAGGCTAGGGTTTGGGAGGAAGAAGACCCGGATTTGGACGGGGAGGTGTTTAAATAGGCTTAGAGGGAGCTAGGAGAGTCCAAATGAGGTGTAGTTTTACCACACGATCGTGATCGAACGACGGAGGGCATGGAAGTGACTTAGATGGGTTATTGGACTATTTTGAAGGGTGTTGGGCTGCAACTTAAAAGAGGCCTTTTGAGAGTCGGTTAACCGTTGGAGTACCAAAGCGAGCTCGGACCGAAACTTGACCGGTGGTCTACGGTGGTATACCAAGGCCACTTGACAAACCTCGGTCCATTTCGAGAAAGTTTAGTACCGCTCACGGAAAAAGCGTAAAAGGGGACGCCGGAGGACATAGGAGTGCCGGATTGCAAAACGGACAATGGGAAAATGCTCGGAATCATGAGGCGAACACGTATGCAAATGAGATGCACATGATGACATGATATGAAATGCATGACATGGACAAAATGCAAAAGCGAAGACAAGAACCCAACCACGGAGGGAATATGATATCACAATGCCGAAAATGGCAAGAGTTGGAGTTACAAATATGGAAAGTTGCATCCGGGTGTTACAACACTCCACCACTACAAGAGGATCTCGCCCGAGATCTAGGACTGAAAGAACTCCGGATATTCGAACGGAGGTGATCCTCGCGCCCCGGTGGCTTCACGGTCGAATGGTGTGACCACTTCACTTTCAGGAATTTGATTGACTTGTTGCGAGTCTTGCGCTCGATCTCTTCAAGAATAGCAACGGGTGCTCATGATAAGAGATCTTCTTGAAGGTCAATTTCTTCGAAGTTGATAGTGCGTTCAGGAGTCTTGAAGCACTTGCGAAGCTGTGACACGTGAAACACATCGTGCACATTCGTGAAGTTGGACGGAAGCTCAAGTTGATAGGCGAGATCGCCTCTTTTGCCAATGATCTTGAAAGGACCCACGTATCTAGGGGCAAGCTTCCTTTGATACCGGGCGACGAGTGCCTTTCATTTGAGAGACGCGAGGTAGACATGGTCTCCGATTTCAAAAGCCACATCACGGTGCTTATCATCATAATAGCTCTTCTGGCGCGATTGCGCGGCTTTGAGATTCTCACGAATGACTTTGCACATTTCTTTAGCTTCTGTGATCAAGTCGTTGCCAATCAGTTGGCGTTCACCTGTCTCGGACCAATTGAGAGGAGTACGGCACTTTCTGCCATAAAGAATTTCGAATGGGGCCTTGCCCGAACTCGCTTGGAAGCTGTTGTTGTAGGAGAACTCGGCATATGGAAGACAATCTTCCCATTTCATCTGAAGGAAATGACACAAGCCCCGAGCATATCTTCAAGGATTTGATTGACTCGCTCGACTTGGCCACTTGTTTGAGGATGGAAAGCTGTGCTGAAACGAATGTTGGTGCCCATGGCCTTTGAAAAGAATCCCAAAACTTGGAGGTAAAGATGCTGCCACGGTGCGAAGAGATCACTTGTGGAATTCCGTGCAAGGAGACAATCCTGGAGGTGTAAAGCTCTGCCAACTGAGCTGCTGTGATAGATTCTTTGATAGGAAGAAAATGAGCCACTTTAGTAAGCTTGTCAATGACAACGAAGATAGCATCATTTCCACGCTTGGACTTTCGAAATCCAGTCACGAAGTCCATTTAAATATGATCAAACTTCCATTCTGGAATAGCAAGAGGTTGGAGGAGACCAGCTGGTCTTTGGTGTTCTGCTTTCACTCTTCTGCAGACATCACATTCATTCACGAATTGAGCAATTTCTCGCTTCATTCGAGTCCACCAATATGACTGCTTGAGGTCATGGTACATCTTCGTACTTCCAGGATGAATGGATAGAAGCGAATTGTGTGCCTCGTTCATAATGACTTTCCTCAGATCACCCTTAGGAACCACAATCCGGTCCTCGAAGAAAAGAGTATCTTTGTCATCAATGTGGAAGCACTTGTACTTGGAAATGCCCTTGTCGATACCACGTTTCACCTTTTTCACCATGGTATCCAGGAGTTGAGCCTCACGAATCTGATCTTCCAAAGTAGGAGAGACTATGAGGTTGGCAAGAAAGCCTTGAGGAACAACTTGAAGATTCAGCTGCGGAAAGCTTCACAGAGATCCGGTTGGAAGGGCTTGAGGATTAAACTGTTGCAGTAAGCCTTCCTGCTCAAAGCATCTGCAATGACATTGGCCTTGCCCGGAGTATATTCAATACTTGGGTTGTACTCTTGAATCATTTCGACCGATCGAGTCTGCCTGAGGTTGAGGTTGGGTTGAGTGAAGATATACTTGAGACTCTTGTGATCGGTGAATATGTCCACTTTCCTTCCCAACAAGAGATGTCTCCACGTTATCAATGCATGGACAACTGCCGCCAACTCAAGATCGTGAGTGGAGTAGTTCTTTTCATTGGGCTTCAACTGGCGAGAGGTATAGGCCACAACTCTCTTCTCTTGCATCAACACAGCACCGAGACCTTGAAGAGAAGCATCACAGAAAACTTCAAATGGCTTGGATTCATCAGGAGGAGTCAAGACAGGAGCTGTGACGAGTTTCTCTTAGAGAGTATTGAAAACAACGTCACACTCAGGAGACCAAACATACTTCACATGCTTCTGGAGGAGGTTGGAAAGAGGCTTTGCAATCTTGGAGAAATTCTCAACGAATCTTCGGCAATAGCTTGCAAGACCAAGAAAACTGCGGAGCTGCTTGACATTCTGAGGAGGTTCCCAATTCACAACTGCGGACACCTTCTCGGGGTTAACAGTGATGCCCTTGGCGGAGATGATATGACCAAGATAAAGCACTTCATCAAGCCAAAATTCACATTTGGAGAACTTCGCATAGAATTGATGCTCTCTGAGCTTGTCTAGCACCGATCGCAAATATTTGGCATGATCCTTCTTATTCTTGGAGAAGACCAAAATATCATCAAGATAGACCAAGACGAATTCATTGGTGTAGTGGTTGAAGATGAAGTTCATCATCCGAGAGAATGTTGGAGGAGCATTGACAAGGCCGAAAGACATGACAGTATATTCATAAGAACCGAAGCTTGTTCTGAATGCTGTCTTGGGAATATCTTGTTCACGAATGCGAATCTGATGATAACCCATCTGAAGGTCAAGCTTGGAGAACACTTTAGCACCTTTGAGTTGCTCGAAAAGCTCATTGATGTTGGGAAGTGGATACTTGTTCTTGATAGTCTTCTTATTCAATGGACGGTAATCGACGCAAAGTCGGTCCGTGCCATCCTTCTTCCGGACAAAAGAACACCACAACCCCAAGGAGATGAACTCGGTCCGATCAAACCCAGACGCTCTTGTTCATCGAGCTGCTTCTTCAATTCCTTCAGCTCATCAGGTCCAAGCTTGTATGGACGCTTGCAAACGGGTTGATGCGGGCTCAAGATCGATAACGAACTCAAGCGCCGATGAGGAGGCATACCCGAAGCTCTTACGGAAAGACATCTTGGTACTCACAAGCGATGGAATCGAGAGATAGCATCCAATTCGCCCTTCTCATTGAGAGAAAACAACCGAATGGTTTCATCACGAGCGGCATAGATGATCACATCATTAGAAGAGCGAGTCAATTGAATTTCCCTGGCAGCACAATCAAGCTGAGCTTTGTGCTGAGAAAGCCAGTCCATTCCGAGAATAAGATCAATATCCGAGTCACCAAGGACAATTGGTTTAGCCAGAAATCTATAGTCGCCCATCTTGATACCGACATTCGGAACCATCATGCTAGAGCTCAAACGCTTAGCCGGAGAAATAACTTGCAATGCTTTAGGTAATTCCTCTGTGTCAAAATTGTGCTTCGATGCAAAAGGATATGACATGAAAGAATGCGATGCACCAGTATCAAATAAGACTTTTGCAGGAATATCATTAACTGAGAGATTACCCATTATCACATCAGTAGATTCCTCCGCTTGAGCTGCATTCATCATATTGACCTTGGCATGCTTTGGATTATGCTTGACCACTGCATTGCTAGAAGATTTCATAGGAGGAGGAGGCGGAAGGCGCCTCTGGTTGAAGCACTTGTTCGCATAGTGACCTTTCTGCTGACACTTGTTGCAAGTCACCTCTGAGAGCGGACGGTGGTAAGGAGCACTTGACCTTGGAGCTTGAGAATTAAACTTGTTACGATAGCCTGGGTTGGGTGGGTGGGAAGATCCACGACCACCTGAGTTCTTCTGCTGATAAGGCTGACGGAACGGAGGAGGAGGAAGGTAGAACTTCTGCTGCTTAGCTGCCACTTGAGAGGAAGAAGAAGACTGAACTGCATCCCTGATTCTCTTCTTAGAAGCCTCACATTTAAGCTGGGCAGCTTCTTGCTTGATGCCATGTTGTAGAATTCATCATACTTTTCGGCTCAAAAGCACAAGAGCTAATTGCAGATCTTCTCGAGACCACCTCTGAATTGATAGATCATACTCTTTTCATCGTGGACGTCTTGCTTAGCAAAGCAAGCGAGTTTCGAAACTGGATATTGTATTGATACAGACATGTTGCCTTGCTTGAGATTGCGGAACTCCTCACGCTTGCTCTCAACAACACTTTTGGAATGTGGTGAGCTCTGAAATCTCGTGGAACTCATCCTGTAATGACACGACCTCCTCTGGAATCTTTGTATTCTGGTACCACTCAGCAGCTTGGTCCTTGAGTTGAAACGATGCAAACTTGACAAAGTCCTCAGGTCTGACATTGCTACATTCAAAATGCTTGCAGATGTCCACAAGCCAATCGTCAGCGTCTGTGGCCTCAACACAGAAACTGAAAGACTTCGGATGATTAGTGAGGAACTGACTGAGAGTAGCAAAGTGCGGCTGGTTGTTGCCTTGACCTTGATTTCATTGACTGCCTTGCCCTTGAGTACGCTCTTGCAAGAGCTGCAAAATCATCTGAGCATTGGCATTGGTGGCTGCCATGATAGCTTGCCAGGCCTCCGGAGGCGGAGGTGGAGGTGGAGGGTTCGACTGATTCCCTTCATTCCGTTCCGGATTCTGACGCGTTGGCGGAGCCATCCTGAAGAGGGTGACATCCGTTAGCACTTGATAGACAGATAGGCAAGTAGAATCAACGGATAGAAATTGCAACATATAGTCTTCACAATAAACATTCGAGCAAGGATGAACGAATGAATTCCAAAGTTAACATCACACGTCCATTAATGTGAGAAGCCCCTTGATTAAACGTTGATGAAAAAAAAACAAGGTAAGACTGGAACAAATAAGTGGTAAGGATTACCCAATCACGAACCAAATATCTGCGGGAAGAAATGCTAGGAGCTACTTGAATCCCACCTATAAACTCCCGAAACTTTCTGGTTATGCAATCTGGTGTTGGGGATACAGGGGACACAAAATATATCACCCAAACTAACAATACCTAGATCCAATTGTATCCATCCGTCAACACATAACCAAGAAACCTTCGAAATCGTGTACCTCGACCTTGAAAAGCATCCGTTATACGAGTCATGGCAATACTCGAGCTCGCCCGAAGATTGGGTTATCGGGTTATCTCACCAACAACTGTACAAAAGAGATTTCGATGTCGGTAAAACTCAGGTATTCGAACTGCAACGATAAAATTGTGACGACAACACCTCGGAGCTCAACTCCCGGGACACTGCCACAACCCCTAAATGTCAGGAGGCACCAAGAACAATGTTCTCGTCACAAAACCATCGGAACGATCACAAGATACCCGCGTGATCCTAAATTTTTTTAGTGAAATTTGAGAAGAGGAGAGTCGAAACTTCTACGTTAGGAGACCTCACAAAGCGATGAAGGGACTGGGGAGTAAAAAGAATCCTACTCTCGATATATATAATCCTAAGACTCAAAACATTTTCCGTTCTAGACTCAACAACGCCATGACAAACAATCAAGTAGGGGCTCCTAAGTCGGGAAGGCTCGATACCAACTTGTAGCCCTCGATGCGGCTATATCTCCCACGTGTCGAAGCACGACTTAGAGGCATAACCGCATTGAAAGCAATGTCGCAAGTGAGGTAATCTTCACACAACCCATGTAATACATAAGGAAAGAGATACATAGTTGGCTTACGATGCCACTTCACACAATACATAAATAAACATCCATCATACAGATTACACTCAAGGTCCGACTACGGAACCAAAATAAAAGAAGATACCCCAAATGCTACACAGATCCCGATCGTCCCAACTGGCTCCACTACGATCATCGGGAAAAGACACATAGTAACGACCACGTTCCTCGTCGAACTCCCACTTGAGCTCGGTTCGTCACCTGACTTGGCATCGTCGGCACCTGCAACTGTTTTGGTAGAATCTGTGAGTCACGGGACTCAGCAATCTCACACCTGCGAGATCAAGACTATTTAAGCTTATAGGAAGGATAGAGTTGTGAGGTGGAGCTGCAGCAAGCGACTAGCATATATGGTGGCTACATTCGCAAAGGAGAGCGAGAAGAGGAGCAAAGCACGGTCGTGAAGCTAGTAGTGATCAAGAAGTGATCCTGAACTACTTACGTCAAACATAACTCCAACACCGTGTTCACTTCCCGGACTTCGCCGAGAAGAGACCATCACGGTTACACAAGCGGTTGATGTGTATTTTAATTGAGGTCAACTTCGGGTTTTCTACAACCGGACATTAACAAATTCCCATCTGCCTCATAACCGCGGGCACGACTTTCGAAAGATAATACCCTGCAGGGGTGTCCCAACTTAGCCCATTATAAGCTCTCACGGTCAGCGAAGGATATTCCTTCTACCGGAAGACCCGATCAATCTCGGAATCCGGACTACAAGACATTTCGACAGCAATAAAACAAGACCAGCAAAGCCGCCCGATTGTGCCGACAAATCCCGATAGGAGCTGCACATATCTCGTTCTCGTGGCACATCCGGATGAGACTAGCTACGAGTAAAACCAAGCCTCGAGTTTCCCGTGGTGGCCCCCAGTGATCAGCTCGATTCGGGCCAGCACTCGAAGGAACACTGGTCCGGGGGTTAAAATAAAGATGACCCTCGGGCTCGCGAAAACCGGGGAAAAAGGCTTAGGTGGCAAATGGTAAAACCAAAGTTGGGCCTTCTTTGGAGGAGTCTTATTCAAAGCGAACTGTCAAGGGGTCCCATAATTCACCCAACCGTAAGGAACGCGAAATCAAGGAACATAACACCGGTATGACGGAAACTAGGGTGGCAAGAGTGGAACAAAACACCAGGCATAAGGCCGAGCCTTCCACCCTTTACCAAGTATATAGATGCATTAATTATAGCAGATATATATTGTGATAACCCCAACAAGTAAAACATGTTCCAACAAGGAACAACATCTCCATGTTCCAACAAGGAACAAACTTCAACTTCACCTGCAACTAGCAACGCTATAAGAGGGGCTGAGCAAAGCGGTAACATAGCCAAACAACGGTTTGCTAGGAAAGGATGGTTAGGGGCTGACATGGCAATATGGGTGGCATGATAAGCAAGTGATAGGCATCGCAGCATAGGCATAGCAAAAGAGCGAGCAACTAGCATAGCAAAGATAGAAGTGATTTCGAGGGTATGGTCATCTTGCCTGCAATGTTCTCAGAGTTGTCGAAAGCTTGATCCTCGTAAGCGTTCTCAACAGGTTCCTCGTTCACGTACTCGTCTCCCGGCTCTACCCAAAGCAAGAACACAAACAAAGGAACCACAATAAATCACGGTGCAATGCACAAGCAACATGATGCAATATATGGCATGATATGCGAGATGTGATATGCAATGCGATGCGCGCTCCGAAGGAAATGATGAACCAGGCATCAACTTGGCAAACCAAGTATGCCGCTGGAAAGATGAGATGATTTCGGTTGAAATCGATATAAAGATCACCGAATCGGATGCACGGTTTGCAAATGACAAACAAAACAAGAATGGCACAAATCTGCCATTAACAAGCATGATACCACTTAGCAAGCAACAAGAATTTAAGCTACTGCACCCAAACGTACCAGAAAAGCATATGGCAGTGATCTACTCAAGATGCTTGACAAAAGATGAACACTGAGCTACGGCTAAATCACATCATAACAGGTCCAAACAAGCATGGCAAAAGTGCAAAAAAATATCAGGCTGGACATGGCAAAAACAGCATCAGGTAGCAATGTTCAGAGCAAGAAAACAACAAGCTACAGGAACTTATAATAGAAAAACATGGCATGGAATGAAACTAATCAAAGCATAGAACAAAAGTCCCTTACTGATCATAAGCCAGAAAGGATCAGAAAATATAGTAACACCCATGTCAAAATGGCAAGTTTCGTTAACAGATTCAGCAACAGGGCATGTCAAAAACAGATAACAAGTAGGCATGTTTAAGAGCTCAAAGCACTCACTACAGAGCCTTACATGATAAACTAAGCTTACATACATCAATAAGACATGGCATAGAAGACATACATGGCAAGAACAACATCATAGCATAAACGGATCAACTACAACAACCTTGGCAAAATTGAATAACATGTAAACAATCTGCCAGGAAACATTTTGTAGCAAAAGTAGAGCTCGATTGACTCAAGCTATGGCACTCCATAATTGCAAACAAAGGCATGGATGGATAGATCATAACCATATGTTCAAAACATCCTTACTGAAGTATCTCAAAATATGCATGGATCTCTCGGTAGCATCAAGTAAACATGACATCAAAATATCAGCAAAACAGGGCTGAAATCAGCAACATCAGGACACCTAGTTTGCATGCTTGTGCTAGACACCACATAGATCACAAAAATACATGGCATACACCCCTGGAAAGATGGCATGGCATATTACAAAACACATGTAGGACTCAAATTCATAGGATGCACACATCAATCATGGCAAAAATAACAAAAGTGCAAGTTCTGTTAAGAAACAGAAACTAACATCACATAGCCCTCTTCTAACATCATTTCAGGCATCAAGATGAGCTGAAATGAAAATGATTCAATGAGATGAAATGATCTCCTCTTCGAGGCGAACATTTTGACATATTACACGCACGAAACGGAGCTACAGGTGCAAAGTTATGATGCGTTGAAAATGCAACAAAATATCACCGAATTAAAAACTTAGACGGAATTTAAGGGGGAAGAAGTCAACCCCGAGATCCGGATCGGGATCTCGGATCCGAGGCGGCGATGGCGCGGCTCGCCGGAGCCAGGCGGCCGGGGACGGCGACGGAGGAGGGAGGCGGCGAGGGGACCGGGCCGGCCGGGCGCCGGTGGCGGAGGCGGCCGGCGGCCTCGGGCGCCGGTGGCCGAGTCGGGGCAGTGGCGACCTCAGGCGCCGGCGGTCTGGTGTGGCGGCGGAGGCCGGGAGCGGGAGGCGGGCTGAAGGCGGCCAGGGCGCGTCAGGGGGCAGGGGGGCTGTGGCCCGGCAGGCCAGGCGGCGCTGGGGCGGCGGGCAGGCGGACAGGTGGCGCTGAGTGGCAGTGGCATGTGGCGGTTCGTCCGCATGGACGGACGTGTCCGTCTTGTGGAGGGAGGAAGGCTAGGGTTCGGGAGTAAGAAGACCTGGATTTGGATGGGGAGGTGTTTAAATAGGCTTAGAGGGAGCTAGGAGAGTCCAAATGAGGTGTAGTTTTCGCCCACGATCGTGATCGAGCGATGGAGAGCATGGAAGTGACTTAGATGGGTTATTGGACTATTTTGAAGGGGTGTTGGGCTGCAACTTAAAAGAGGCCTTTCTTGAGTGCGGTTAACCGTTGGAGTACCAAACGAGCTCCAAATGACCCGAAACTTGACCGGTGGTCTACCGGTGGTATACCAAGGCCACTTGACAAACCTCGGTCCATTTCGAGAAAGTTTAGTACTCGCTCACGGAAAAACGTAAAAGGGGACGCCGGAGGACATAGGAGTGCCGGATTGCAAAACGGACAAATCGTGGGAGTTTATTGGCAAAAAGCTTTGTAAAAACAAAGTGTGTGGAATGACTTCGGTCTTAAGTTTACCCTTGGGTGATGAGGTCAAAGTTACACAGAAGGGTGATGATGGACACTAGAGTGCGATAATTTATTCTGTGCTCTACAGTCCACACGGTGGAAGAAACCAACTGTGTGCAATAATGTCAAAGATCGCAGTCGAGTCAGCTATACAGATCATGTGCTGTGAGATCGACAAGGTAAACTGATTTGAGAATGGTTAATAAAATCTAAGACTATTGCATATTATGGTCAAAATAGTGCTAGCAATATACGAGTTTCATACGATGCCATTTCAACGATTGTACCACAAAAGCTCGTAATGTTACAAGGTTCAAAAATCCAGAGTTATATGGCTCAAATTCGAAGATTACAAGGTTCAAACTGATATTAGAAATGAAATTTAGCTCATCAGCTACAAACGCTCGCGCTGATCCGCTGAACATGGATATCAGAGAGGTTCAAACTAACATCACCGCTTCTAAGTCTGGCTTCAAAACCTCACAATTTTTGCAAAGGGGTCAGCCAATGAGAAGTCATGTATGGGGTTGACACGATGACTTCCGATTACTCTGTCATCTGAAGTTCCGAAGTGAAATTCAGCATTTTTGGAGCCTACTACATTCTGCCGCAAGCGTCGGCGCTGATAAACAAACCATTCATCTTTGCGAAATAAATGTAGGGAAAACCTCATTTCCTTCACCACCCTTGCTCCGAGAACAAAGAACCTGGCAAATATAATCTCCGGTAAGGTCCCCCGATAGGAGTTCAAAGTAATTTCTGAGAGATGCAGATCTAGGCATTCGATGTGATTGTTATATTGTATCACATTATCCACCACGGGGCCTAATCTTATCTGCAAAACAAGAAAATGTGTTAGTGCCTACATGCAGTTTTGAACATTACTACAGGCCTAGCTATTTGGTTTGAAGGATTTGTAAAATGCACTAACATGCCATCTTCGATCTGACATGACTAACATGGGCATTTGATTACATTCTAGAAAAATGTAGCCTTCTTCATAAGAGGTTGAAGAGGATGAAAAGTTCCCTAAGAAAACTAATACAGATGAATCCAAAGGAGAAATGCTTATTGATTGTAACCATATGGATCAAGCAACCAATATGGGGGGACATGTATGTACTGAAATCCTCCAAAAGAACCTTCAGAAATCGTAGTACATTGTCATTGTAAACTTGGAAAAAGGTGTCACAAAGTGAACTCCCTTATGGTTAACATTTAACAGGAAAGGAACATCACCTCGAGATATAGCTTCTCCAGGCACGGAAAGCATCTCAGGAAACTCACAACTTGCTCCAGGTCGGGCCCGATAGATTCTAGTGCCAAGACCTTCACTGTGCGCAGTTCGGGGGTCAAGCTTGTCGGGATCATTTTCTGAATGACAGACGGACAAACATCTTCAAAATTAGAAATAATGTTAATCTGTAGAAGGAGAGGTAGAAGGCGGCTGTTGTACCTGAACGCGTGGGGATCCAATAACAAGTTCGGAGCATTTGTCAGACGAGTAGCCCACCACTGTCAATTTCGGCGCAAAAATGACATTGATTCTTGTTGGACCTTCTTGATCAACTACAAGTAATCTCTCAAGTGCAGGTGTGTCCTGGATGACCATACCGTGGTACACATCTTGTGATGTCTTCCTGCCGCACCAGCAACACAGATAAATAGTCTGGAGAGTCTTGGAGGTGATGTGGAAGGTACTCAACCCATTGATCTCCTGAAGACGAAGGTACTCAAGTGAAGTATAGCCATGGAGCGGGCACTCCATGTCACCCTTTGAGAGGCAGACGGTGACGAGTTCGAGGTGCTTCAGTCGTGGTAGAATAAGAGTGGGCGCGTCATTAACTGGCGGGAAATGGCAGTTCCTGAACTTGGCGACGCGCAGCATGGGCACGAGGCAGAGTGCGGACGTTGGCAGCGACCGCATATGCCCATCATCAAAAGTGAGCTCCTCGAGCTGATCTTGGGCGGGGGTTCGAAACCGGTCGTCAAGCTTGGCTCGGTCCTTGCTGTTGGAACGGAACTTGCTCATTCTAAGGCCTTTGGTTGGGCCAAGGTGACTGCCGAGGATCTTGGAGAACGCATCCAAGCTTTTGCGATAGCCATGGCAGAGCTCGTGGGTGTCGATGAGGTCGAGAGGGCTGGAGTTCGAGAGGGGGTGCCACCGCAGGGAAATGAGGGCTGCCCGCACCCCATATTTGATTCGGAGGAGGGAGATGATGACTCTCAACATATCATCGGGGAGGCTGCTGATTAAGTCTAGGCCTGCTGGAGTCGCTTGTGGTTCTAGCTCACCCCGCCTCTACTTATTGGCAGCCCCGTTCTCCATCTCTAGAGTCTCCTTGTCAGCGGCGCTTTCTGATAGAAATGGGAGTACAGGGAATATTTAGTTAAAACAGGGCTATAGAAAAGTGTATTGGTAACTAGAAGTTATTAGGTAGGAATATAGTAAGAAAAGGGAATAACAATTGGTTGCTTAAATACTACACAATTCATTTGACATTGCTGGGTAAGTCAACATATGAAGATAGTTGAAAAGAAAACTTACTTCGAACAAAGTCTGGACGGATGATTTTGTCGGGGAAGTTAGCGATATCCCATGACCAGGCCCTTTATGTGCAAAGGCAATTTTAGTGCCAGCTTCGATTACATAAAACTTTGCAATTTCATTCCAAAAGCCAGTGCCAAAATAGGAGTCACCACGTTCATCAAGTCTTAGAGTAGCAACAATTGTAAATCCATGGTTTGTGTGCAGTATGACATCCGTAGAGCCTTGATCTATGTAAAGGGAAAAATTGTGCACTACATAATCTGTTGCATAGCAAGGGATGTCCTACAGAAAATGGTAGGATTGTTAAAGAAAATATGGTAACATGCAAATATGGGCCCAAATTGAAAGAACTATACATCAGTTGAAATCGAAGGACAAAAATCTATAATTAAACACATAGGGTAAATATGATGTCATGGAAAAATGAGAGTAATCGAAAGAACAATACATCATTAACTTGCCTAATATATAAAGAAGAGGGGGGAAAATTCCCTTTGACGTATATGGTGCATGTGACACCTTTTATCCAAATGTAGCAATATTTAGAATATGTTCAGCAAAGTAGGCCATGCCAATCAATTTAGGGTGAGATTGAACAGACTGCGCGCGTCCTCAAGTTATCTGGTATGATGAGATGGAATCTTTGGCGGTGGTCGCAAAGTCCTGAAGTGTCGGTGTACTGTACATTCTATGAATGAAAGAAAACCCTCAAATCAGCTTGAATAAAAATGAATTCATGGCGATTTTCGTTGGGTGATTAAAGGAGGCAGATGAACTGGGATAAGAGATGGGATAATATCTCGTTAAATTAGTTACCTTGTCGTCCATGAGAAAGAACCCTCAGTACGGCAGATTCCCCAACCGAGCAGAGCTGGGTTGACCACGAGCAGCATCGAGAAAGTCGATGGCGATAGGAGGCCGCCAATGGAAGTGGCAAAATGCGGTGGGCTTTGCCGTCAGCCTGGCGGCGGCGGCAGGCGTTGAGCTAAGTGCTTACCGCCGCTATAGGCGGTGCCATGGCATAGACGCGGAGGACCCTGTGCAGGTATGAATGGGGAACGTACCGGAAGGGCCGAGGGGGTGGCGGGCGGGGTGAGGGTTTTTGTGACGTGGGGATGGTGAGGGTTTTCTTTTTTCTTTTTTGAATTGGGTGGTGAGGGTTTTCTGTCCCACAAATTTTTTTGGGGGTGACGGTTTGCTAGAGCGAACCATGTGTGATTGACACAACAGGCAAAATGAAAGTCATTGCACACGGTTCCAATTTTGGGAACCATGTGTGATTGACGTACTACCTCCGTCCTGGTTTATTGGTCCCCCGTTGTAATTTTTACCAAAATTTGGCAAAATATGTAACATACTCAGACATAGATAATAAGCGTACACGTGCATAAGCATAGTTCAACCATAAGTACATAGTTCAACCGTCATTAAGCATACTCAAGCGTACATAGTTCGATCCATCCCACATCTCATCTCACATGCGGCCGACACGATCCTGAAGCTTCTCCAGGTGCTCGGCGTACCGCCGTGCGCCACCCTGCGAGAATACTTCTGCTTGAAGGAGCCAACGGCTCATACTCTTGCATGCGCTAGAACACTTAGATACGCGTCATGAAGCTTCTGGTTGCAAAATGGGCATCCATAGCCGCTATTCTACGTCCTAATACGCCTGTTATACATTCCCACATAAAGCTCTCTCAGGATTTGCCTCTTGTACCTCCTCTGGCCATCTTCATCCTCGCTGTCCACATCGTCAGACATCACCTATACAAATAGTAAAAAAAATTTGGCATCAAATCAATTATTACATGCCGTGAAGTAGGATTAGGAATTTATGGCTATTTATTTATACGTATCGGGAGATTATGGTTCGATTTTTAAGCACACTCGTCTATGTACAGACCAATCTTGAAGAAAATAATGGCACAAACATATGTAGGTCATTCAAAATCAGTTGTCAAGCCCTGGCTATGAATTATTAGCACGAACACTAATCCTAGTCGGATTACTAGCAGAAATCATTTGCACAGATGTAACAAATAATCACTTATCACCTGTACGATTCAAATAATCAATACACTACACGAATCTAACGGAACTTACTCAGATTTCATGGATTGGGAGAACATAACCATATGATTTCTATTCCAAAAAGGAGGAGGCAGGAGTAACCAGAGAAACCCTATGATCTATTTGACACATAAATGGGTACAGATGACTAACCAGCTGTCTGTCGTCGTTGGAGTCGTCGCCGGAGTGGTCGTCGGAGTCGTCGCTGGAGTGGTCATAGTCGTTGTCGGTTCTATATCCGGCGTATCTCGTAGTAGGGGTCCTAAGCTAGGCGTCTTGGAGCGACGGTAACATGGACACGGGATTTTACCCAGCTTCGGGCTCTCTCGAGGAGATAATACCCTACATGCTACTTTTGATTGTTTTCATATGGGTGTAGTACAGAGTACATGTATCTACCACGAGATTGTAGTAATGAATATGAGATGTCTATTGACTAGCCTGGCCTCAGTTTATATAAGACACCGGAGGCCTAGGGTTTTAAGAGAGTCCTTGTCTTGGTCGCCAAGTCTTGTGGAGTCTTCCTTGTATGCGGCAGGGGTTGTCTGAACTGGCCCATGAATGAGCCGCCATGGGGGTCCTCGGCTCGATCCAGCTGGTCGGGGGACGACGTGGTGAGTACCCCCTAGTCTATGACACTGTCAGTAGCCCCCTGAACCGGTCTTCAAGTTGGGGATGCTCCTCGATTCTTTCGAACTGTTCTTCATCTTCGGTCGTCGGTCTTGAAAACTGGTTCAACAAATCTTCTCATCTTTAATCTTGAGGATCGCCGAAGTGAATCCGAAGAGTTTACACGTCGGGTATCCGAGGAGCCCCTTTAAGTCTTCGGCCTTTAACAATGCCTTATTATTTTTATGCCACACCTCGGGTTTGAAGTTATTCCTGTGCGGCAGTGTCCTCATCTTGCATCCGAGCCCAAACACCGGACCGCATTTGAGGTATCCTTTGTAGCCGAGCACCAACGCCGGACTGTATCCGAGCTCCAACGGAAGACTGTATACAAGCTCCAACGCCGGAGAGTATCCGAGCTCCAATACCGGGCTATATCCGAGGTGTCATAGATCACCTTGGCTCAAAAAGTCGTAGGAGTTTAGCCGAGCTTAATGCCAGAAATGCCCTCTATGGAGCCAGCCACTGGCGCCCGAGCTTTATGCCGGACTACTTTCGAGGTGGTGCACCACCCCGACCGCGGGCCGATTTTTTTAATATTTTTTATTGGTGCCATTTATTCTCTGCCGAGATATATAGCCAGTAGCCCTCAAGGTGTGTATCGGTCTAAAACCCGCGATGCACCTGAAGGATGACATAAGACCGCTGATCCCAGTAGCCCTTGAGACTCAGGTTGATTCCCATAGTCAGCCTAAGGATCAACTCCTAGCTCGGCAGAATACTTCGGGACACAAAATGCGGTGTGCAAAGTCCTGGAGACTCAGGTTGGGTGCGGCCGACCAACTTGAGGATCATAATCTCCTCAAAAACTATATTGCACTTTAAATTTTCTGCATTGTATTGTCAATGTAGTAGCCCCCGAGCCACTGGTCGGGTGGCAACTCCAGATCAGGGGATCAATGTGCCCCTTTAATATTAGTCGATTGTCAATGCAGTAGCCCTCGAGCTGTAATGCGGGCACGGGTGGCCGAATTAAGGATCGATATCAGGAGTAAAATCACAAACTATGTGTAATGATTCTATGTATCCAAGCTTTACATCATTAATGCTCGGATCCGCATTGTACAAAACTTTGTTGACCGACCATCGGCTTCAACCTCCTCGGCCAGAAGCCGGGGAGTGTTTGTCCTACTTTATAAATCCTTTATGAGGGCAAAGATTTATGGCAAACAAGGCAATCTGGTCATACGGTTTTATAAACAAAGGTACGCGGAGAGATATGTTATATTAATTTTTAATGTAAGAAACATCTTCCAAAGAAAATAGTCCCGCTATCGGTTCCTTTCTTTGGGTTGTCATGCCAACCATGATCATGAAACCTCACCTTCGATCAATGAAGAAGAAAAATATTGAGGATTTAGTTCGGGGAAAGTTCCCGAACTCTAAAGTCTGAATGGACCAAAATTTTAACTTTCGTCGTTGCTGACCAATTATATTCTTTAAGATTGCTAGCTTTCGGCTTCACCCAGTCTGAGGTACTAACTCGGATGACCCGGTAGTAACAATCACAGAGGTGCTCCCTTTACCGCCTAGCCGAACAATCGAGAACGTAGGGGTAAGCACAGGAGCCAGGCAACCCAGCTTGGCCAAAATCTTAAGTCAAATTTATGCAGATTTATGGCTTTATAATGATGATTGCAGCAGGCAGCCCTCGTATATTAAATACAAACGCCAATGATATGTTTATTTTGACTCCATTGCGACCGTTTATCAGTTGAAAGTGGCCCATCGTCGGCCTCCACCCCCTTTAGATGCTATACAGGGTTTGTCGCTATAACAAAACAACCCTTAGCCGACGTCTCGGTGCCCGAAGGCGTTTGTGTTAGCGGAAACGAGGCAATCAGATATACGGGCTTTATAACTTTCACTTAGTCATAGGAGCTTAAAGTTGGGAGGCTAGTTACTAGCCCCCAGTTAGTGTTTGGCGACAGTCGAGGTCAAGCCGTAAACACTTTGGCCAATGTTATGAACGGACCATCATTTAACACGGGGTGACCTCTATCGATCTTTATAGTTTAATACAGTCGTCGGATCGTTGACCCGTTTACGCTTATTGTGATAGTCAGTTTTTGGCTTTCTCTACTGAGGCGCTTAACCATGCTAGCTGGAAGCACAATCGCAGTGGTTCTGCCTTTGCGCACCTAGACGAACAAAGTGGAACGTAAGCGGCAAGCACATGAGCCGGGCAACCCAACTATTGACCGAAGACACAATTCAAAACCAATGCATATATAGCAATATCCGAGAGTGTTTTTGCCGAATCTCTATAGGTGTCCGCGTAATCGCGAGACTTATCTTTGAAACACACAAATTGTTTAAAAGTGCCATAGGCTTGGAAAACCAAAAAACTTCAGTAAAAACTAGACGTCCGAACTAGGTCAAGTGTTCGGTGCCAAATCGATTATTGGTCTTAAAAAAATTTTGCTCCTGTCGTGCTTTAACATGACACATCCTATCTCAAGACTTCAAGCGGGTCAGCCTATGACTTGAACCTTCTATCCCGAAGGCGGAGTACTTCTTGTTAGGCCAGTTTAGCAAACTAAACTCTAGCGGATTTGAGAGAGAAATTAGGCTCCTCAGCTATTGAACACACACTCGCATCGAAAAAAGGAGTGATAGAAAAATATTTTGCAACGACTAAGAAGAAAACACTTATTATTAAATGGCTCATGTAAGTTTAAGAGCCCCAGTTAACCTAGGCAGAGAAAGTTGTTCTCAGCAGGCACCATTTTGGACAAACAGGTCTTCTTCTTTTTAAACACAAATATAAAGTTTGGTCGAACCGAACAAGGATTAAAAGTTAAAAAAGTTGAGCATGAAAGCGACTTAGCTGTTTAGTGTGCTCGGTGTAGATGATGCGGGCCGAACTTGCGGCGGGACGAGGTCCCAGCCCCCAAGCCGGTCCCGAGGTGCCGGAGGGAAGTGCTCGGCACTCCGAAGTGGTGACATAGCATGGCCAATGTGGCGAGGGGGAACCCCAATTCCGACCAAGGTGACGGAGCAAGCCGGCAGTATGACGTCGAAGTCCCTGGCGTGGGTTATTGAAGTGTTGTCGGAGCCCCCGGTCCAGCCGAGGTGACGGGGTACGTCGGTATGCCAAGGTAACAGCGCTGCCCAACCCGGAGCATTTACCTGTGGTTGCGCCGATTCGAACTCTCTTCGGCCTCAATGGGCGTCGTTGTGCCAGGTAATGCACGGTCTAAGTCAATTGCCTGCATAAATAAAATAGTGCTAGGCCAGAGATGATAATATATATGTTTTTATATGAAATATATCATCTACTTACTTAACTTAAATAAAGTAGATAATTAAAGAAATATGGTCTGAACGCCGAGGGCGTCCCGATAGAATGGTCGCGGACATGCTGACACAGGGACACGCGCTGAGGCGACGCGACAACTTGATCGATGCAGGCAGGACGACGACGTCGGCCCACATAGTTGACTGCGTGATGCAGACAAAGTAGATTACTTGCACCCATAGAATAGTGCAAGCAAGTAATAATAATAATTGAGGAGAAAAAAATGCATAATTAATTTGTGCGAAGTGAATAAGTTTGGTAATATGGCCTGGGCGTCAATGTTTGATCAAGTTCCAACGCGTAGGCCAGAAATTTCGTGACGACGTTGTGGCACAGGGATGTCAACACAGATCGGCTAGCCGAGCGAGAGGCTAGCCAGGTGTCGGACGTCTGTAGAATATTTCTGCAAAAATAATGCAGTGCAGACGAGCAGAAAAAATTCTGCATAATAATTTAAGTACTAAATGAACTGTTAGGAAAAATAAAGCTGCTTGACGAACGATGACCGCCGTATATAGCGTACGAAAATGAATAAAAGGCAACAGTCTGTACAAAACAAGTACGAACTAGTCCCATGAAAATATTCACTTTGATCTCCACGTGAGGTGGTATTTTGAATTACTAGAATTCAACCACGTCCATGACACTGCTGCCAAACTAGTAGCCAATTGGGTTAGTACTTTAGGTCTATGCACACAAGTAGCAGTGGAGGACCAGTGACCAAGATCTATAAAAAAGAAAAGAGGAATGAAAACAAATCTCCCTGAAGCGTGCTCTGAGGTCCTTGTCTCGAGGTTATCTCTATGGTAAACGTTTACGCCCGGCGCGCCGGCCAAACTTTCAGCCGGACGCGCGCGGGACGTTCAATCAGCTGCATTATGTGGCAGCTAGCGCGTACGCATGTTATCCCTTTTCTCCTTTCTACGTTGACTTTGTCTTCCCCCGCTGCTACCCCTTCGACCAACCCCTCGCCGCCGGCGAGCTTCTACCACACGTGGGCGGAGGACGAGCCAGAGTGCGCGCCAGCGAGCTTCTACCACACGTGGCCGGAGTAAGAGCCGGAGTGCACGCCGGCGAGATACGCCCCGCACAAGATGCAAACATCTGGCCAAGCTGCAACCACCGAGAGCTTCATGCACGGCCGTGTTATGGTGGTGCTACGAGCGGCGCATCAGTGGAGCTGAACGATGGACGGCGAGCTCGATTAACGGTGTGGCGGTGGAGTGTGGTGGGGACACCATGATAATGTTGCAACCATCATCATGATTTGCTAGAACCGGCGTCGCATTTTGCTGGAACCAGAGACCGCGGTTGCTGGAAGCACCCCCATCACAAGATCGATGAACTACTGCAACCATCGTGGTGATTTGCTAGAACCGTTGTCACGGTTTGCTGGAACCAGCTTTCCTCCCTCAACGGTGACCATGGTGACCATGGTGACCACGGGGAATGTTACAACCACATCCTTTTTTGCTACAACCACATCATGTTTTTGCTACCACCGGCGACTTTTTTTTGCTACATGCATGGCAAACGACGGGCGCCGATGCTTCAACCTGGAACCATCATGCGGCTTTGGTGCATCACTGGAGTGTTTTCTACATCGGCGTCGCGACGCCAGATTTTGATGCAAACGCCAAGAAAAACGCTTCTACCGGCAAGCTTTTTTGCTGCCACAGCGACTGGCGGAAGTGGCGACCAGCAAAGGCTTTGCAGCAAACGATTGTGCCGGCAAAGCCAAAGCTGGAACCAGCTTTTGTTTTTGCTACAACCGAAAACGCTAGAGCTGGAACCAACAACATGTTTTGCTGCATCATGGAAGTGCTTTTCCGTGGTGATAACAGTGGTGCGCATGATTTGTAGTAACCGGCAAAGTTGGAGCTGGAACCAGCTTGTGCTTTTGCTGCAATCGAATGTGGTGGCCGCCGACGGTGAGGACGGGCGGCGCTGCTCCAAGCAATAATCGTGCGCTCGGGGGGGGGGGGGGCTTGCTACATGCTGCCACCGGTTGTCGCATCGGAGCCGCGACCGACGCCAGCGAGGAGCTGCAACCGCATGCAAAAACTGCTACATGCGTGGATCTGACAAAAAGTTTCCTGCATCCGCGGATCCGACGATGAGGGCGGTGATTGGCGGCGAGGTCGGGGACCAGCGGGCAAGGGCGGTGGGCTGATGACGGGGGCAAGCAAGCAGGGTGATGCTTCGAGTCTGGTCGTGTACTCATCCATGGCCCTGCGATGCAATCGGAGGAGAAAGCTTTACAAGGAGAAAGAAAGACGACGCGAGGCCCAGATCGGAAGGCTAATTGCAGCTGCATCGGGCGGTTGGGCTGCGACCGGCCCAAATTTAGGCCGGTGCGCCGGCGCCTATCACTGCCCTATCTCTATGGCAATCCAAAGAAAAAGATGTGTTGCTTCTATTACGTGGACACATGCAGTCCTAGTAATGGTAGGAGTACTTGCACGTGGGAAGTGTATAAAAGATAGATGATTAGAGAAAACCGTAGACTACCTTAATTAATTAATACTAAAGAAAGAGAATGAGGATGGGATCACCCTGTGTTTCTAGCGATCTGAATTCTGGTCGGCCCTGCGTACTGTTCCGCCTAGGCAGTAATAGTGCGGCGCCGTCTCCTCAGCTGAATTCCCACAGCTGGTTGGATCATTTTTCTAGCAGCTGAGTTGCTGTTCGGCCGGCGTACGAGCCTGCCACTGATTGGGTAGGGCTGGGCGTGCGTCCCCAAAGTTGGCACAGAGTTCGGCGCCTGGCATCCGGTCGCCGGTGCTCTAAGCAAGCTTCGTCATCTGGCGCTGGTATACCTACGCACGCTTTTGGCCTTGATAGCCTGTACGCACGGAGCCAAACCCGATCTGCGGAAGAAAATCACAGAACAACAAAGATTCCTTTGCGGAAAAAATTGATTTATGTAAAACGGAGCAAATTAAAACCATAACATCTGATTTGGCATCTGTTTAAAATCACATTGAGCCGTGACGATTGCCTAGCATGCTCTCAATGAAAACACCAATGTCGGTTCTATATCCAGCGTATCTCGTAGTAGGGGTCCTAAGCTAGGCGTCTTAGAGTGATGGTAACATGGACACGGGATTTTACCTAGCTTCGGGCTCTCTGGAGGAGATAATACCCTACATGCTGCTTTTGATTGTTTTCATATGGGTGTAGTACAGGGTACATGTATCTGCCACGAGATTGTAGTAATGAATATGAGATGCCTATTGACTACCCTGGCCTCGGTTTATATAAGACACCGGAGGCCTAGGGTTTTAAGAGAGTCCTTGTCTTGGGCGCCAAGTCTTGTGGAGTCTTCCTTTTATGCGACAGGGGCTGTCCGAACTGGCCCATGAATGAGCCGCCATGGGGGTCCTCGGCCCGTTCCAGCTCATCGGGGGACGACGTGGTGAGTAGCCCCCTAGTCCAGGTCATCGTCAGTCGTCGTCGGAGTGGTCGTCGGAGTCGGTGTGGAACTCCACCTCCGGCTGTGGAAACTCGACGCCGTCGACAACGTCAGGGTGCATCGATAACTCACCAGCGGCAACCTCTGTCTCCATCTCCATGCCGTGCTCCGGTGCTTTAGCAGCCCCGGTGTCGCCACTCCCTTCGATGGAGCGCTTCAGCGGCATCCTCATACACTGACGGCTTTGAGGACTCAGAGCAGCATCGAGGATGCAAGCGGAGAGAGAGGATTTTGTGTGCGTAGCGAGGATGGGGGGTGCGGCCGCTCGGGCGCACCATTAATATGGAGTAGTGGGAGTCGTGGGAGAGAGGCGGGCGGCGGTCAAACCGATGGCACGCCTCCCGATGAGCCTGCGCACCGGACTGCTGGCATGCCTACCAAAGTTTCACACAGCTACTCGCACGCCTCCTGATGACACTGCACAACAAGCACGCCTCCATCAATTCACACACCTGCACGCACGCCTCCCCGTCTGCCTGCGCGGCAGACTGCTCGCATGCGTCCCGTCAACTCACGCCTGCTCACATGCCACACGGGTCGCGCGGCGGCACGTATATTGTTTTTCTATTTGGATGATTAATGTTGCCGCTTTATTGCTTAACCGAATCATGGCACGTATCCATTGTTGGTCGAACGCTCACGGTTCGAATAAATAATCCGTTTGGGATATTGGTTCCCAATTATTAATAATCTCCCGTCTGTAATTTGATAAAGATTACATCAAAACTGGTCTCAAATTTGACAAAAAAAGTACAATGCCACTTTGTTTTGGCGTCCATATGACAACACGATAAGTTTCATGAACTTCAAATAAGTTTTGGATGTACTAGAATTTCAAAATCAAGATTCTCAATGTTTGAAATTTGTTGCACGGGGAGTAAACATGCCCCAAGTGAGACATTGTATTTTTGCAATCCATTTAGGTGCACTGTCACGTGTGCATGTAGCTCAAATTTGATTTTTGCACATTATACCCGTAGAAAATCAATCAATCAATGTACTAAAACGTCTTAATGATCTCTGTGATTTTTTTGAAATTAAAACGTCCCTCCTTTGGTAACATGTATGTTCACCGCGGGATAATTAATTTAACATACATCATAGTTGCGGTAGATCCGCGGTGTGTGTGTGTGGGTGTGTGCGTCTGGGGGTGGCGGGTGGCTCGCGATACACTACGAGTTGTGAGCCAGCGTGTGGGTTGGCCGTTTTGTTAGGCAGGCCGGTGCCACATCAGAGTCATGAAATCGTTATTTAAAACATTACACAACCCTTTCGTACATAATGTTGGGAAACGTAGTAATTTCAAAAAAATTCCTACGCACACGCAAGATCATGGTGATGCATAGCAACGAGAGGGGAGAGTGTTGTCCACGTACCCTCGTGAGACCGAAAAGCGAAGCGCTAGCACAACGCTGTTGATGTAGTCGCACGTCTTCACGATCCGACCGATCAAGTACGAACGCACGACACCTCCGAGTTCAGCACACCTTCAGCCCGATGACGTCCCTCGAACTCCGATCCAACCGAAAGTGTTGAGGGAGAGTTTAAATCAAGACGACGGCGTGGTGACGATGTTGATGTTCTACCGACGCAGGGCTTCGCCTAAGCACCGCTACAGTATTATCGAGGTGGACTATGGTGGAGGGGGGCACCGCACACGGCTAAAAAATCAAACAGATCAATTGTTGTCGCTTTGGGGTGCCCCCTGCCCCCGTATATAAAGGAGCAAGGGGGAGGCGGCCGGCCTAGGAGGAGGGCGCGCCAAGGGGGGAGTCCTACTCCCACCGGGAGTAGGACTCCTCCTTTCCTTGTTGGAGTAGGAGAAGGGAAGGGAGAAGGAGAAGGAAGGAAGGGTGCGCCCCCCCCCCTCCCTAGTCCAATTTGGACTAGTCCATGGGGAGGGGTGCGGCCACCCTTTGCAGCCTTTCTCTCCTTTCTCGTATGGCCCATTAAGGCCCAATACGAATTACCGTAACTCTCCGGTACTCCAAAAAATACCCGAATCACTCGGAACCTTTCCGATGTCCGAATATAGTCGTCCAATATATCGATCTTTACGTCTCGACCATTTCGAAACTCCTCATCATGTCCCCGATCTCATCCGGGACTCCGAACTCCTTCGGTACATCAAAACACATAAACTCATAATATAACTATCATCGAAACTTTAAGCGTGCGGACCCTACGGGTTCGAGAACTATGTAGACATGACCGAGACACGTCTTTGGTCTATAACCAATAGCGGAACCTGGATGCTCATATTGGCTCCCACATATTCTACGAAGATCTTTATCGGTCAGACCGCATAACAACATACGTTGTTCCCTTTGTCATCGGTATGTTACTTGCCCGAGATTCGATCGTCGGTAATTAAACACAGGGCAATGCAAACTACCCTGAAGGATTAGCGCGACCAACTATTTCTTGTCATTGATCTCTCGGGCAATGATCACAGCACGGACACCAGCATGGGAATTGATTTACAGGGCGATGTCCACGGATCTGACGCGACATCGAATCGATCTACGGGCGATGTCCACAGGATGGACAGCGGCATCGGGATCGATCTCGAGGCGATATAACAGGGACAGGCCACGACATCGGAATCATCAAGGACGTTCACCGGCACCTGCACAACCCTAACATATTAGCAAGCACATTGCAAATAATCAAAAACCACAACTATGGTAATAAGCCATTATTTTTTACCTTGTGCAGCTCACCCGTGGATCTCATCCCTCCGGGGCCATCTCCTTGACCTCGATGGGGGCCATCACCTTGCCAGGGGAATACTGCTTCTCAACGGCGACTATCTCCTCAAACTCGGTCTTGAGCCTCACATAGGTGGTAATCAGAGTTCCTGGGGTAGGCACGGTGGGGCCCTTGCTGTTCTTCCAACTTTCTTTGAGGAGTTCGTTCGCCAACGTCCTCAACTCTTTGGCCAGTGCTTTTTTCTTGGAGTTCTTCGTCTCCATGGGTTGGCCCGCCAACATGGTCAACTCGTTGGTCGGTGCTTGATGAAGCCATGTACCTAGGGTAGGGTCATGGACATGTCCAAGGTACCCTCCCCAAGGACATCTCTTGAAGAAAACACCTTTCTGTCGATCTGGAAGGATTCCACTTGACGGACCTGAAGACACTCGACCATGAAGCCAACCACTCGACCGCCGGAGATCTGATCAGATCTACATAAGCAATCGGTCATTAAGTGGCTTTATGGTCATCATAGCACTTTATGTGGGACGTTACCAGTAACTCCCTATCTTAATGTACCTTAATCCCTACATAATTGAGGGCTGGAGGGGTCTGGAGAACTCTATATAAGCCACCCCCCTCCTCAGTGTAAGGGGTTCGCACCCCTGTAATTCATACGCACATAATACAGTCGACCGCCTCCGGGGTCCGAGATGTAGGGCTGTTACTTCCTCCGAGAAGGGCCTGAACTCGTGAACATCTTGCGTATACAACTACTCCATAGCTAGGATCTTGCCTCTCCATACCTACCCCCCATTCTACTGTCAGACTTAGAACCACGACAGTTGGCGTCCACCGTGGGCAGGTGTCTTAGCGACTTGTTGGAGAAGTTGCAGTTTTTTCCGATCTCCTTCATCATGGTTTCGGGTGGAGCTTTGGTTGAGGGCCGCGAGATCTATCTCGGCGCGCTCACGTTCATCGCCGACGACTCCGCTTGGCTGTAGGAGGCTCCACTCGACATCGACGCACTCCCCGTCCGCGGGGCGACGCACTTTCGAGCGTGCGTCCACGGCGTCCTCCTGCGGCAACCGTCGACCCAATATCGGTCGGCTCCTGTGCCGTCATCCCTCCCAGTCTCTCGCCGGCGCAAGCGCTCCGTTCGGTCGAGGCTTCAGCGGTGGGTGAGGCACGCGGTGGCCCGCCAGTCGGCCACTCCCCAAGTCGCGGCAATCGAGCCCGACGAATCTCTCAACGGCCTATTCGATCTATCGACTGGCTCCGCATAGACTGCATCTGAATGCAACAGCAGTGATCCGGCGGCGGAGGTTCTGATGGTCGACGGACCACGTAGTCCTCCTGGTTTCCCCACGCTGACGGATGCGTTGGCGGAGGCGAGCCGGCGCAGGTTCACGAAGAGTATCAACCCGAGCCCCTCACTTCGCTGCAGAGGGAGGAGCTTCGCCGCCGGAACATGGATGCGGTTCACACTCCTATCGTTGGAGAAACCCCCGAGGCCCGTGCCTTAGAAGGCGCGTTTGGCCAACTTGCTGGCGCTTTTCGACTGGAAAATCTCCAGCGAGTGCTCGACGAATGAGCGCAACAACGGGTCCCGTCGTCCAGTCGACGTCAACTCTTTCCACAAACGACTCAGGTATACCGAACTCCAATTCAGAATCTAGCAGCTGCAATCCGTATCACAGAGTCCATTCAGCCTTCCCAGTCAGAGGCTGGCAGAGGCTTGCTATAGATCAGAGATTTACTCCAGGCAGCAGGAGATCAAAATTCAGATGTATCGCAGTCGCGGAATAGGATTCACAGCAGATCCGTCGCTGCGAATACAGTCCTGTCGGCTCATAGCCCAAGATTGCCCCCGAGGCGTGAGGGACATGGAGGCCGGCGTGATCAGTATGAGGACCGATTCGATCGTGATGATCGACGTCGAGTGCCCACTCCTCCCCCATGGGGTGGGTCATACGCGCCTCGACAGCAAGATGACAGACGCCATCACAGTGTTGGGCGAAGGATTCCAGTCGACCCTAGGGAACCAGGCTTTGATGCGAGATCCATCATCGTTCAAGGCTTGGTCGACAGGAACATAGCTCACCGAGAAGGCCATGACAGAAATGCGCCCACCAGCAGCAGAGTACAAGTCTCGGGACCAGAGTGTTTTAATAGAGCAATCGAGAGCGGTGATTCCTCCCAACTTCAGGTTGGCGGTGGAGTCGATAAGTTCCTTTGGTGAGTCCAAGCGGATACTTGGCGAGGACTACCGAGTGGCTGTTCAGATTGGCGGCAACAACAATGAAGTGGCCATGAAACACGACTCTTATGTTGGAGGCTCGGCGAGCATGGTTGAATCAGTTAGCACCCAACAACATTTACACTTGGGAAGATCTTGCCCAGTATTTGTCGGGACATTTGAAGGAACTTGCAAGCGGCCAGCAGGGTTGTGAGTTGCGATCGTGTGTGCGAAGTCGAATGAAACTCGAGGATTACATCCAGAGATGGATCACATTGCATCACACGGTAGAGAATGTATCGATCATCAGCGATCTGTGCCTTCAAAGAAGGAGTTAAGAATAGAGTTAAGTCTGAAATTGGTCGGACGGAGACATGACCACGAGTCGAATGATGGAGATTGCCACCAAATGCGTAATGGTGAAGAAGAGGATCGGCTCGGAGTGGAAAGTACAAGTCAGCCGCTAATGAAACCGGGGAGGAACTCGGTCGAGTAGAAGCGGAAAGCCGAGCCAGCTGCTCCTGGAGAAGCCTTGGCCGTGACTCCAGGAAAGTTCAAGGGGAAATCCAAGGGACCTTGGAACCCCAAGAAGGTGAAAGACCAAGATGGAAATGATGTATTGGACTTGCCATGTCACATTCACACGAAGAAAGATGAAGAGGGTAAACTCATTTACCCAAAGCATACCACTCGAAAGTGTCGGCTCTTGATTCAGCAGTTCCAGGGGTAGCAGCCCAAGGATAAGGAGAAGGAGTCGCAGAAAGTTGAGGACAAGAAAGATAGTGACGGTGGATACCCCCAGGTTAATTCCACCCTGATGATTTTTGCTGACGTTGAAAGCAAAAGTCGATTGAAAGTTATCAACCGAGAGGTGAATATGGTCGCTCCGGCGACACCCAGTTATTTGAAATGGTCACAGACCGCCATCACATTCGACCAGTCTGATCACCCGACACACATAGCCACCCCTGGGAGGCAAGAGTTGGTGGTCGACCCAGTCGTCGAAGGCACTCGACTAACTAAGGTTTTGATGGATGGTGGCAGTGGCCTGAACATACTGTATGCAGAGACGTTGAAAGGGATGGGCATTCCGATGTCCAGACTCAGTACCAGCAACATGAGCTTCCATGGGGTCATTCCTGGAAAGAAGGCTGAGTCACTCGTCCAAATTGCTCTCGATGTGGGTTTTGGGTGATTCCAAGAATTTTCATAAAGAAAAGTTGACCTTTGAGGTCGTGGATTTCCAGAGCGCTTATCACGCTATTCTGGGAAGGCCGGCATATGCACGTTTCAGGGCTCGACCATGTTACGTATACCTCAAACTGAAGATGCCAGGCCCCAAAGGTGTGATCACTGTCACTGGCAATCGGAAGAAAGCAGAAGAGTGTTTTCAGAAAGGCTCTAAGATTGGTGATGCTCAGATGGCAGTGGTAGAGCTGCAAGAGTACCAGAAAACTGCAGACCCGAGTGATTTGTTGCGAGCCAAGAAGCCCGCCGCAGAGTCAGCATTTTAGTCGTCCGGGGAGACGAAACCGATTCATATTCACCCGACTGATCCCAACGCTGCTCCGACTCACATCTCAACAACACTCGGCTCCAAATAGGAAGAAACGCTCATCCAGTTCCTCTGTGAGAACTGGGACATCTTCGCATGGAAGCCTGCCGACATGCCGGGTGTTCCCAGGGGACTGGCTGAGCATCGTCTACGAGTCGACTCAAAAGTTAAACATGTCAAAGAACATCTTCTACGGTCCACCGTCCAGAAGAGAAAGGCCATTGGCGAAGAGGTGGCTCGGCTCTTAGCAGCAGAGTTTATCCGAGAGATTTACCACTCCGAGTGGCTCGCCAATGTTGTCATGGTCCCTAAGAAGGACAAATCACTTCGCATGTGCATCGACTTCAAACATATCAATCGGGCCTACCCGAAAGATCATTTTCCTCTCCCCCGCATCGACCAAATAGTCGAGTCGACTGCGGGATGTGAGCGGTTGTCTTTCTTAGACGCCTATTCCGGTTACCATCAGATACGTCTGTATGGACCCGACGAGATCAAAACAGCTTTCATCACTCCATTCGGGTGCTTCTGTTATGTCACCATGCCATTCAGCCTCAAGAATGCCGGAGCCACGTTCATGAGGATGATTCAGAAGTGTTTGCTCACTCAAATCAATCCGAATGTGGAAGCATACATGGATGATATTGTGGTCAAGTCACGGAAAGGTTCCGACCTGTTGACTGACCTTGCTGAAACATTTGCCAATCTCAGGAAGTATGATATCAAGCTTAATCCATCAAAGTGCACATTCGGAGTTCCTGGCGAAAAGTTACTCGGTTTTTTCGTTTACGAACAAGGAATCGACGCCAACCCAGAAAAAGTTGGCACTATACTCCGAATGAAACGCCCTGTGCGTGTGCACGATGTCCAGAAGCTTACTGGATGCTTGGCCGCTTTAAGTCGATTCATCTCTCGTCTCGGTGAAAAGGCATTGCCTCTTTACCGACTGATGAAGAAGTCAGACAAGTTCGAGTGGAATCCCGAAGCTGATGCAGCGTTTGCAGAGCTAAAAGCTCGCTCTCCACCCAGCCGGTGCTTGCTGCCCCAATCAGCAAAGAGCCTTTGCTGCTTTACATTGCAGCCACATGACAAGTCGTCGAGACAGATTTACTACGGTCGGCGGGAAGAAGAAGGAATAGCCTTCAAAGTTCAGCGCCCAAAGATACTATCTTTCCAAGTATTGACTCCATCAAAGCAAAGATACCCTCATTATCAGAAGCTTGTTTATGGGATTTATATGACCACGAAGAAGGTTGCTCATTACTTCTCGACCATTCCATTACAGATCGTCGCCGACGCCCATTGTCGAGATTACGCACTGTGAGATGCAATCTGGTCAAGTGGCGAAATGGGCGATTGACCTCCTTCCCCTTGATATCAAGTTTGAGGCAAAGAAAGCCATCAAGTCCCAAGCAGTAGCAGATTTCATCGTCGAGTGGATTGAACAGCAATTGTCGACTCAAGTTCATTCGGAGCACTGGACCATGTTCTTTGATGGTTCCAAGATGCTGAATGGTTCCGGTGCTGGGGTAGTGTTGGTTTCCCCCCGAGGAGATAAGCTCAGATGTGTGCTCCAGATTCACTTTGATTCTTCCAACAATGAAGCAGAATACGAAGCACTGTTGTATGGGTTGTGTATGGCCATTTCACTCGGCGTCCGTCGCCTCATGGTTTATGGTGACTCAGATTTAGTGGTTAATCAGGTGATGAAGGAATGGGATGTCAGAAGTCTAGCCATGACAGGTTATTGCAATGCAGTGAGGAAGCTAGAGAAGAAGTTTGAGGGGTTAGAGCTTCATCATGTACCCCGACTGAAAAATCAAGCTACTGATGATTTGGCGAAAATAGGGTCCAAGAGGGAAGCCATTCCTAGTGATGTGTTTTTGGAGCACATCCACACACCGTCAATTCAAGAGGATCCTTTCACCGAAGAAGCCCCACAACCAAAAAGTGCCACTGATCCGACTGAAGTTGAGGTCCCAGCTGTGGTCAACTTGGTCATGGAAGTCGTGGTCATCACTCCCGATCGGACAAAGGCCATACATCGCGTATATCCTAAGAAAAGAGCTCCTGAAAACGAAGAAGAGGCTCGACAGATCGTCCGCCGATCCAAGGCCTTTCTTGTGATCAAGGGACGGTTAATACAGAGAAAGCGATCGAGTCGGCGAAATGCATAACACCGTAAGAAGGTCGATAATTCTTGATGATATCCACTGGGACCTATGGTCATCATCGTCCTCTCGGACCATTGTGGCTAAAGCATACCGGCGGGATTTTACTGGCCAAAAGCAAATGAAATGGCAAAGGAAATAGTCGACAAGTGTGAAGGATGTCACTTCTATTCCAATATGTCACACAAACCCGCCTCAGCCTTGAAGACCATTCCACTCGTCTGTCCCTTTGCTGTTTGTGGATTGGATATGATTAGACCACTGAGAACTGGCAGAAGCGGCTTCACTCACTTGCTAGTGGCAGTCGACAAGTTTACTAAGTGGATCGAAGCTAAGCCTATCAAGAATCTCAATGCATGCACTGCTATCAGTTTCATCAGTGAGTTGATATTCAGATATGGAGTTCCACATAGCATCATCACTGACATTGGGTCAAACTTCAATTCCGACAAATTCAAAGCCTTTTGCGCCTCTCAAGGCACGCGAGTCGACTATGCTTTAGTTGCTCACCCCCAGTCGAATGGACAAGCAGAACGAGCAAACGGTCTAATTCTCAAAGGACTGAAACCCCGACTGATGCGCGATCTCAAGCATGCAGCAGGAGCGTGGGTCGACGAACTTCCGTCAGCTCTTTGGGGATTGAGGACCACTCCTAATCGATCGACTGGGAGAACTCCATTCTTTCTGGTTTATGGAGCTGAAGCAGTTCTGCTGAGTGACTTGCTTCACAATGCACCTCGAGTCGAACTCTACTCTGAACATGAAGCGGAGCAAGCTCGGCAAGATGCAGTCGACCTCCAAGAAGAGGAGAGAGAGATGGCCCTGATCCGCTCGACCATCTATCAGCAGGACTTGCTTCGATTCCATGCTAGAAATGTGAAGAGCCGAACCTTCCAAGAAGGAGACTTGGTCCTCCGAGTGGATCAACAGAAACCACACAAGCTCGCTCCCACTTGGGAAGGTCCCTTCATCGTCACCAGAGTTCTCCACAATGGAGCATACCATCTTTACAATGTCGATCTCTAGATTGTTGAGCCTCGAGCATGGAATGCGGAGCTGCTCCGCCCCTTTTGTACTTAAGTACCCACTCAGATGAGATGTAATAAAAGTACCTCTGTAGTTTGTTTATCAAAGACAAGAATGTTATAATTTTCCCAGTGATTGTTATTAATTTTTGTTTACATAAGAAATCCCCCAAGTGGGTGGCTTAGCTGCGAACCCGATTCGCCTAAGTTTGTAAAAAAATCCCTACCGAGTGGAGAGCCAGCCTCCCACTCGGGGGGCTTAGCTGCGAATCTGTTTCGCCTAAGTACTTGAAAATCCTACCGAGTGGTGAGCCAGCCTCCCACTCGGGGGGACTTAGCTGCAGTCCAAGTACTCGCCTAAGTGTTTAAAATCCTACCGAGTGGTGAGCCAGCCTCCCACTCGGGGGCTTAGCTGCAGTCCAAGTACTCGCCTAAGTGTTTAAAATCCTACCGAGTGGTGAGCCAGCCTCCCACTCGGGGGCTTAGTTGCAGTCCAAGTACTCGCCTAAGTGTTTAAAATCCTACCAAGTGGTGCGCCAGCCTCCCACTCGGGGGCTTAGCTGCAGTCCAAGTACTCGCCTAAGTGTTTAAAATCCTACCGAGTGGTGAGCCAGCCTCCCACTCGGGGGCTTAGCTGCAGTCCAAGTACTCGCCAAAGTGTTTAAAATCCTACCGAGTGGTGAGTCAGCCTCCCACTCGGGGGCTTAGCTGCAGTCCAAGTACTCGCCTAAGTATTTAATACAATGTGCGCTTTGCAAGGACGACGAGGTACAGGTCGACTGTTGCCTTCCCCTTCAGAGCTACGACACAAAAAATCCTCCCACTCGGGGGCTTAGCTGCAGTCCAGTACTCGCCTAAGTATCTGAAAATCCTACTGAGTGGAGAGCAACCCTACCACTCGGGGGCTTAGCTGCACTACAGTATTCGCCTAAGTATCTAAAAATCCTACCGAGTGGAGAGCAACCCTACCACTTGGGGGCTTAGCTGCAGTCCAGTACTCGCCTAAGTTTGAAAAATCCTACCGAGTGGGGAGCAAACCTCCCACTCGGGGGCTTAGCAGCAGTCCAGTACTCGCCTAAGTTTGAAAAATCCTACCGAGTGGAGAGCGAACCTCCCACTCGGGGACTTAGCTGCAGTCCAGTACTCGCCTAAGTATCTGAAAATCCTACCGAGTGGAGAGCAAACCTCCCACTTGGTGGCTCAGCAGCAGTCCAGTACTCGCCTAAGTATCTGAAAATCCTACCGAGTGAAGAGCAACCCTACCACTCGGAGGCTTAGCTGCAGTCCAGTACTCGCCTAAGTATGAAAGCCATCCCGATCCGCAAGGACGACGAGGTGCAGGTCGACTGTTACCTTCTCCTTCGGAGCTGCACCACAAGCACAACGTGCGCTCCATCCTGATCCCCAAGGACGACAAGGTGCAGGTCGACTGTTACCTTCTCCTTCGGAGCTGCGCTACAAGTACAACATGCGCTCCATCCTGATCCGCAAGGACGACGAGGTGCAGGTCGACTGTTACCTTCTCCTTCGGAGCTGCACCACAAGCACAACGTGCACTCCATCCTGATCCGCAAGGACGACGAGGTGCAGGTCGACTGTTACCTTCTCCTTCGGAGCTGCGCCACAAGTACAATCCGTGCTCCATCCCTACCTGCAAGAACAGTGAAGTGTAGGTCGACTGAATTTTTCACCTCAGAGCTGCATCTCAAGCACTGAAGTATATTCCGAGTGAAGAACAAAGTTCGCTCAAAGGCAAATGAAAGCAAGTTCAGGTAACATCCTATGGATTCAGAAGTACTCAGGCATCAAGCCTGTTAAATTTTATCGGTTACAAGACCACTCGGCATTCCGAGGCAAATTTAAGACGAATCATAGAAGTTTTTTACTCCTCAGGTGGAGGACTGGAAGGCGCGACAAACTGGTCCAGGTCGATCCCGTCAGTGATCCAGGTGGCAGCAGCAATGAAAGTCTCCATGAAAGATTGGAAGTCATACTTCTTGGTATTGGCAACTTTGATGGACGCCACTTTTCTCTCTCGCCTTCTTGCAAGTGAACCCGGACCAGGGACAGAGCAACATCGGCACCACACCGCGTAAGACTTTTCCATTCCTGCACTCGACTTGGAACGTCATTCAGTCGAGTCATTAAAGACTCGAGGTCATTTTGAAGCGTCTCGCCTGGCCAGAGTGTCGAGTCGATCCACGACATCGCAACCTTCAGTCGAACGAGGTAGTCCACCACACCAGCAACACGGGACTCCAGTTGGAGCACGTTCATAGCGGCTTCATCCTTCACAGGGGAGTTAATGGGGTCCAGGCTTGTCTCCACTCGACTAGTCTCCTCCTCAAGTTCTCGGCTGAACTCAGCAGAAAGGCAACTCGAGTTCAAGCTAATGGTTCTATGATGAGTCGGTGATAACAAGTCAGTCGGATAAGAGGAATTACCTTCAAGCATGAGGAATAACTTCTTGGCAAGCGCTCCCAGATAAGCCTCCAGATTGTTCCTCTTCCCTTGATTCACAAATTTTGTCACTCGAGCTATCTTGCCATTCTTCAGCCGGCTAACCTCCTTGTTTGCCGCGTCAAGAGCAGCTTTCAGATTGGCGTTCTCTTCATCAAGTTTACCGACTGAAGCCAGTTTTTCTTCTGCGAGATTTGTTTTGTCCAAAGCCATTTTCTGCGCCTCGGCAAGGTCATGATCCTTCTTCTTCGGAGCCTCCTCCATTTTGTCTGCAAAATGACAGTGAGATCAGAATTAGGAAGGGGTAGAAAGACAAAGACAGTCGTCAAGTTCTCACCAGCCATACCTTTTGCTTCGTCTCTCGCCTTCTGCAAGTTCTCCTGAGCAAACTTCAAGTCAAGGTTGAGCTGGATCTGTTTGTTTTCCAATTCAGTATAGCGAGCCACAAGCTCGCAGGATTTCTGCGAAGAGTCAATCGACAGACATCAAAGATAGGTTACTTCCGAGTGACTAAGAAAAATTGGCGTGTTTCTAAGACTACAGCCGAATCAAAATATTCGACAATAGTCTCGGGGACTACACCCAGTGGGTGCACTTAGCGTGCCCCCAGTGGTCCTACCGACTTGGTTTGATCAGTCGACCGAAAGAGACAAAAAGGTTATGATCCCAAACCATAGCTAACTGTCAGCAGTCAGCCTCGGTATCATAAAAAAAAAGAGAGTTCTTCAGACTACGGTCGACTGCCAGCAGTCCACCATAGTCTCGGGGACTACACCCAGTGGGTGAACTCAGCGTGCCCCCACCGGTTTCAAGATTCCATTCGACATGGTCCGACCAGACCGAGTGAAGAAGTTAGCAAAGAGATCCAAAGTATAAAGACTACGGTCGACTGCCAGCAGTCCACCATATTCTCAGGGACTACACCCAGTGGGTGCACTCAGCGTGCCTCCACCAATCCAAAAATTCAATCGACACACCCAGTGGGTGTACAGATACAAAGATCTTCATAAAGAAGAGTTTTCAGGTAGCATATCCTAACATAACAAGTGGTGACCAACTAATCTGGACGTTGCTCTAAAGAGCTGAGCTGGCATCATAGGCCGCCTGGCTGACCTCCAGGACCACCTTCACTTGCTCCATCATGATCCCCGCTACCTTCCTTAGCAGCACCCACTTGGTCCTCTGGGACGTGGTGTGTGGCGAAAAGGGAGGGCGGATCAGCAGTCGACGATGAAGACCAGATGCTCATCAGCGGCACAGCGAAAGACACAGAAGTCCGAGTGATGTTGCCACCCTCATGAACCAACGTCTCAGGCACTGATACAACCTGAGCAGTCTTGCCAGCAGGCGCCTTTTTATTCCTCCTCTGCCTCAACGGCGCCTCATCGTCATCATCAGGGAGATCAATGACATGAGGAGGGGCTACGAGAAAGATTCAAAGTTAAAAACGGAAACCAATCGACCAAAAGCTTAAACTACGATATCATACCAAGGTTAGAGGTGGCAGCATCTTCCATCTCCGGTCTTCATTCCTGGTGAGGTCTCGAAGTAGCAGCGCTGCAGGTTTCAGAATCAGTTGATCACCAACAAGTCGACCAAAAGTATGTCCGTACAAACAAGAAAACACAAGTTCTGCTGTACCCGGAAATGGTGGGAATGGCCATCCTCATCTCGGGCAAAGCTTCGTCAGCTTTGATGGTGTCGCTCGGGGTTGCTTCGGCGCTTTTTCAGTCGGCGCCGAAGACGTCGTCCGAGGCGCTTGCCGACCGCCCGACAGCACAATAGTTTTGCCACGCCGACCGCTGGGTCATGGGTGAGCTTGGATCGCCTTTCCATGCGAGGAGGGTCGACTTCTTCCTCCTCTTCCTCCTATTCCTCTTTGCCGGAGCTGTCGTCGTCTTCGTCCTCCGCACCATCGATTGCCATTCCTTCCGCTTTCACCTCCGCTCCTTCGCCCTCCTCCTCGACAGTTCTTGCGCCCGTTGGGCATCGAGTACATCTCGGTGGTGGCCGGAAGACAACAAACAAGACAAAAGTCAATCGACCGATTTTAAGGAAACAAGATGGACAAAGCGGATCACAGTAAAAAATGCAGGAATGGACCTTGTCTACTTCGTATGACTGGTCGAGTGGAGGGATCCTCCTGGCTCCTCGAGGGTTGTCCTTGTTTCCTGTGATGCCCGCAAGACACCTTTCCATCATGGCATCCTCGATATCCTCCGGGTGGATCCGAGTGGTGTCCTCAGTGCCAGAGTACAACCACATCGGATGGTCTCGGGCTTGAAGCGGCTGGATGCATCATCGAAGGAAGACCTCCAAGAGATCTATGCCAGTCACCCCGTGTCGGATGAGCTGGACAACTCGTTCGACCAACACCTTCACCTGCGCCCTCTCTTCCGGGATCACCTTCAAAGAAGATGGCTTGCTCACTCAGTCCATGGAAAAATGAGGGAGTCCAGTCGAATGCCCTGGCGTTGGCTGGTCCTTGCAGTAGAACCAAGTCGACTGCCATCCACGGACTGACTCGGGTAAGATCATGGCCGGAAAAGAACTTTTTCCTCTCATTTGAACCCCAAGACCCCCACACATCTGAATCACTTGAGTTCTCTCTTCACTCGGATTGGCCTTTTTCACCGTTTGGGAGCGACAAGTGAAAATGTGCTTGAAAAGACCCCAATGAGGCCGGAAACCCAAGAAATTCTCGCACAAAGACAAGAAAGCAGCGAGATACACGATGGAGTTGGGAGTAAAGTGGTGAAGTTGTGCCCCAAAGAAGTTCGAAATCCCGAAAGAAAGGGTGAGGCGGCAGAGAAAACCCATGGTCGACATGGGTGGCCAAGAGAACACACTCACCCTCCAGAGGTTGTGGTTCCCCTCCTTCCCGGGAGCCGCGGTTGATCCATGGGGATCCGTCCCTCATTGGCCATGTCGTCGAGATCCTTCGACCGATCGTCGAGCGGATCCATCGCCTCGATCCAGCCCGCGCAAGCCGCCCTTGACGAAGATCTGCCCCGACCGTCGCTTCTTCCCTTCGCCGTCGCGCTTTCTTCGCCTGCTCCAAAGCCGCTTGTCTTCCTTCACCATTGTCGCCGCGAATGCGCACAGAGCAGCAACGCTGAGGTGGAATCGCACGCCGCGGATGAATCTGGGAAGGAGGAGGAAAGGGGAACGAATGTTCAAACCCCCGCCTGTGGCCTTATATGAGGTTGCTTCCGAGGATCCGGTAGGCCCGGGCATCCTATAAAATATCGCAGCGCCGGGAGAAAAGGTGGTGAGATCGAGGCATCCCGCCTTATCCCATCCGACATCAAGGCTTCTCCGCCTCATTGCTTCCAAAATTAATCCCGCTAAACTGCGGCGCCACGTAGCAAATCGTCAGACAAAAGATCTCCCTGTCATTCGGAGTTCTCGGACGAAAAAACACTGACGGATACAAAGAATGGATTAAAGCGATTAAAAGGAAGTTGAAGCCGCCACCTGCTTATTGATTCAAGAAATCCCGAGAAGTCCGAAGAGGTCTCAACTCCTTCCCCACTCAAACCTCGATCCATTCGGGGGATGAAGCCATGTACCTAGGGTAGGGTCATGGACATGTCCAAGGTACCTCCCAAGGACATCTCTTGAATAAAACACCTTCAATGAGGCAATGTTTTGCGATTGTCCATCATGAATTTGATGATACTGCTTGAGTAATATGCTAATGTCTTCCTATCCTTTCTCACTAAGCTAATGAAGGTTTCACCTTGTTCCTACTTGTGCAAACAGGATCATGTTGTGCCAATCATACATTTTAGTGGGACTACACAACACAATACAATGAATCGTATCCCAGCCAAGGCTTTAACTCGCTGAAGTTCTTGATAATCTTTCATATAATCTCAAAGATCGTAAACAAGAGTGATTTCAACCATACATTTGAAGTGCACAAAAATATATACTATTGTGTGATTCCGGTGAGTGCTTTATCATCTATTATGGGACTACATGAATAAGCTATTTTTGTCAGGTTGGTACGGGCCTAAGGCCTTCATCCATATTAGTTTGCTGTCATCTCTATTTGTATCATGCTACTATCATGAGAAACTCCTTTATCTTTGCATGTTAAAGTTTTGCAACCTATGATAAATGGCAATGCTTTGAGTGTTGAGTTGAGCTAATTGGCACTGATTAAATAAACTAATACCTCTCTTTAAGGAAGACTACTATGTTGCTAACTTTACCCATTAAGATAATGAGGGTGCTTCTATTTGTTAGTGTATGTTTCATCAACTAGTCCCACTATTATAGTAATCTCACTCTCTCAATATATGTGCCAACAGGATGCTCGATTTTGGTGGAACCGCACAAAACTTTGGGTGCTTCATTGCCTCGACAGCTTCCGCCCTTTCCCTGTCACCGCTAATATCTGCTATATTCTTCCTTTGTCTGTACCGCTATTTATCTCGCTTCCACCAAAGGAAATAGTAATTGATATGCTACCTCACACAGGTTGGTACTGGTCTTTATCCTGATTATTGTGCCTGCATATGTATTGGTAATTATGTATTGTGCTACTGTTTGTCGATTTCATAAAGGAGTAACTTGGAGCCCGAACTCGCAGCAAATCATTACATCAGTGATTTCAGAGAACTGCACAAAATGATCGATGGACAGGTACTTACGCTGCTGCTACGTACTCCAAAGTTCACTCGCATAAGCATCAATGTTGACAAGAAGTGCCTATATTAATTCGAGTATCCACCGCCGCCAACAAATTATCAAACTCCAAGTATTAGGAGAGTGAACGCCAAAATATTGCTTGTTGATAGCCTGTAAAAACGCAGTCCGCCTTTTTGGTCCTAACTTGTGCCTTTTGGTTATCGCACATATGGTAGCTAACTATATGACATGGAGGCTAAAGATTCCAAACAAGTTGGTTAACTCAGATATTCATCTCGCACTTAATCAGGCCCGCACGCTAAGGATGCTCCATTTCAGCTTGAACTGCACAAAAATTTGGGTGGTTCATTTTCAACCGCCCCTTTCTCGTGTGCAATGTAGAATTTTGCTAGATATGTGACCAAGATGAGCCAAGAACTTGTTGGATGAAAGTAGTGGCCAAGTTGCTCAAACCTCCTCGCACGAGGCCACTATTTGAGGATAAACCTACAAGCAAAGTTCAGATTGTCTCAGGTCGCTCTTATGTACTCGAAAGTTTACTCGCATAAGAACTAATTTTAGCAAGAAGTACCTCCGATTGAACACCATTTACCAAATTGCACTTAGGTAATTAAAGTTCATCCATGGATCATATTGGCTGTGATCTCAATCATTTGGATGCATAAACATACCGAACCTGTGTATATCTGAATCTTTTGTGAATTATGTATGAATATTTTCGTGTGATCTATCAATCATTTGGCTGCATAGATATGCTGAGCTTGTGTATATATGAATCTTTTGAGTTGTTGATAGTGAATGTTGGCTATGAATATGAACGTGTCCTGTGAACCTGAGTTTGAAATGAATGTTTACCTTTTCTGTTGTATTTGTGTGTGAACTTGTTAATATGCCTATTGTGGGGTATAAAACGCAGGTCTCTTATAAAAGTAATGATTTGTCCAATCTATGTTTTCCCTTCTAACCACATTATATATATTTATATTATTACTATTATCGTATATTTTATAGAGACTTATATATACATTATAAAAACATCCCACGTGTTATTAACTTATAACGGAAGTTGGCAAGGAAAATCATGGTTGTTTTTGACTCACGTGCAAGGAAAATCCTGGTGATTATGCATAAAAGCTATGTAAGATTTTAAGGTCCAATTTAATAATAACGTGCTCATTTTTATTTTGAGCAATAACTCGCTAATTTCTTAATTTTATATATATATATATATATATATATATATATATATATATATATATATATATATATATATATATATATATAATGCCTCTCCGTTTATTCTTTGATATTAATTGCTCCTCCTAACATAACATTATATATATAACGAGGTATTTCAAGCAAGTGCAAATGGGCTGGGATTTCTTAGAAAATATAAATGGGCCTGATTGACGCTAAATTATTTGTTCACCCAGCCCAACAAATGGACAGACATTCTAGAAAACATGGTTAAATATATGCCACATTTTTGCAGTCGACATGTGGGCCAATAGGTCGGAAGTTTCACGCAGGCGTTGTCAACTTGGTCAACAAATGATTGTGTCATCTACAGCTATTGGATTTATATCCAACGGCCGCATGCACCTTCAATCTCTCGCCTTCTTCCTCCAGCGCGGGACCGGCTCGTCCGCCTCCACGGCTAAGCGGCTCGCTAGCACGCATCGCCGCTGGCGCTACCCAACCGCCGCCAGGCTATCCCTCCACCCTCAACACCTCCCGGTATTCTCCACGCACTACAGCCCCACGCCGCAATGTAACCAGTTATAACCCTTCTCCTCCTCTCAATCTCGACTCCACTGCCGCTTACTCCATCTACAAGTCGCTCCGTCTGGGCTCGCTGTCGCCCACCGCCTCGCTGCTGCTCGTGCGGCGTGGTCAACAAACGAGTCATCGGAAGAGGATCAGACGTGGAGAGCATGACGGCTGGGACCCATGAGGTCCATGGTCGCACGCAAGGAAAGTTCCTCCTTATTAAGCTGAAAAATGTTTCTCTGTATCTTCGCAAGGAAGGAAGTGCCTCCTTGTTTTGCGAAAAAATATTCATCCCGCTGACACCGGGACCCGCTGATTGGTGGACTGCTTGTGGGCCTACTAAGCGGACGGTACGCACGGCTTTGTCAACTTAATCAACAAATGATTCTAGCAGCTGGACCGTTGGATGTTAATCGAACAGCTGTGCTCCTTCTTCAATCTCTCGTTTGCTCCTGCCTCCGTATGCGGCACTGCTGGTTGCAGCGCAGCAGACCAACCAGTGAAGTTTCCCACTCCTCTCGATCCGGACTCCACTACCCCGCCTTCCCCATCTCCGGTCGCTCCAGTTTGGGCGCGCCGCACAGTGTGGTCAACGTGGTCAATAAACCGAGAGTCATCGGAAGATGACCGTACGTGAGAGGCTGACAGTGGGGACGCACCACGCCCATGGACGCATGCATGCAACGGAACGCGGCAAGGTCAACGTGGTCAAGGAACGACTTCCATCGGAAGTGTACTGTACGGTGGAGAGTCTCAGCTGGGTCCACGGCCGCAACAAGTAAGTGCCTCCTTATTACGTGGAAAATAATGATTCCTCCAACTGACAGCAGGGAACCACTTGATGGGCCACCGTATTTTGTGAAAAAACGCTTGCCCTCGATCGCTGGGACCCACCGACGGCCGCCAGATTTCGTGAAAAAACGCTCCCCGATGTAAGCTCGACCCACCGGAAGTGCCTCCTTATTACGCACAAAAAATGAATACTCCCCGCTAGCTGGGACCCACCTTGTTGGGAGGTTGACTTAGGGCCTACTAAGTTGACGGGACGAAGGGCTTTGTCAACTTAGTCAATATGAACGATTCTCGCTCCAAAGGACCTGACGATGTTCATCCAACGGCCGTAGTGCTTCTTCAACCTCTGGTCTTCTTGCTCCAGCCTACCAAAGCAGCGCTGGTCATGCCGCATGCTCCCGCCTCCCTTGATGGCTGTGCTGCCGGAGGCCTCACCGCCCCTACTATTCCCACCATCGGCCAGGCCATGCGGCCACGGCAGCCTTACACCGCAGCCAACCAAAGGAACCTCGATTCTCTCCGCTGGCTTCCACCGCTGCCTTCCCCAGCTCCGCCATCCCTTCCTAGGCTCGCCGTCGCCCACCGCCATTGTGGTGCTCTCAAGGCGGGCGTGGTCAATATGGTCAAGGAACGACTTCCATCGGAAGAGTACCGTATGTGGAGAGGTGAAAGTGGGCCCACGGCCACAACCCATTTTTTGTGATTTGCCAAGTAAGTCGCTTGTCGCTTGTTGGGCTGCAAATCTTTCAAGACGAGGAGAGCTTATCTGGTTGGTCGAGAAAATGGCCCATCAAGAATGAGTAATGGGCTTTACATTTTTAAAACACATCAAACCGCAATTAGTTTCAAATATCTTTTTTTTATTTCGAGATTTTAAATTACATTAATTTTATGCGGAGAATTTGTTGATTTTATATTGATATACATTTATTTTAAAATCAGTTTGAATGTGATTCAAAATTTCGGATTAAAACAGTTCGACCGCACCAAATATGCAAAATTTCAGATAATTTCTTAACCATGGCCACAATATGGGCTGTAATGCTAACAAAAAGAGTATGGGCTCCAAAAAAACCTTAATAATTAGCAAATGGGCTGTAAATTATTAGAAATAATGGCAGATGGGTTGTATGTTGTTTTCCATAGATTTGAGGCTTTCCTAAAAAAAGGTTGACCCACAAGCAGTGACTATTGGATGGCCATCCAATGGCCGTCGTGCTTCTTCAATCTCTGCTCTTCTAGCTCCAGCCGCTCAAACAAGCACCGGCCGGACTGCCTGCTCCTCCTCCTCAAGCCGCCGCTCGCTCGCCAAGCAGGCCTCACATCGCTGGCCTAGCCATCCTCTACTCACCCACACCGCTGTTATTCTTCGGCGATGGCAGATTTAACTAGTAAACCTCAGACAACAGATTCTCCGCTGGGAAACAATCGCCGAAGTCTTCCTCGCTCCGTAGTTCCTTCCTAGGCCTCGCCATCGCCCACCGCCTGTGTTTCGGCGCGCCTAGTCAACGTGGTCAACGACGGACATGCATCTGGCGGATCAGATGCAGAGGCCGGCAGCTGAATCCACGGCCGCACGCAAGGAAATGCCTCCTTATTACGTGCAAAATAATGATTCATCCACCTGACATCAGGGACCCATCAAAAGGGCCTCTGTATTTCATGAAAAAATGTTACCTCCACTGACAGCTCGGACCCACCAGCTATATCTTCGCTCGCAAGGAAGTGCCTCCTTATTATGCAAAAAATGAATACTCCCCGTTAGTGGGACCCAAAGATAGTGGCAGGCTGACTTGTGGGCCTACTAAGTTGACGGGACGGAGGGCTTTGTCAAGTTAGTCAATATGCACGATTCTAGCCCCAAAGGATCGTGACGATGTCCATCCAATGGCCAGAGTGCTTCTTCAACCTCGGTCTTCTTGCTCCACTACCAAACCAGCGCCGGTCATGCCTCGTGCTCCTCGCCTCCTGGTGGTCGGGCTGCGATGCGCCGCAGCCTCACCGCCTTACTACTCCCACCGCTGGCCAGGCCATCCTCTACTCACCCACACCCCCGTTATTCTACGGCGACGGCAGCCTCACGCCGCAGCGAACCAAAGGAACCTCAGATTTCACGCTGCGGCATCCATCGCCGTTTTCCCGGCTCCACGCCGCCCCTTCCTAGGCTCGCCGCCGCCCACCGCCCTGGTGCTCTCGGCGCGGCGTGGTCAACGTGGTCAAGGAACGGCTTCCATCGGACGTGGACTATACGTGGAGAGGCTGACAGCTGGATCCACGAACGCAGCAAGGAAGTGCCTCCTTATTACGTGCAAAATAATTGTTCCTCCACCTGACAGCGGGGACCCACCGGACGGGCCACCGTATTTTGTGAAAAAAACGTTTTGCCCCTGACTGCTGGGACCCACCAACTACATCTTCGCACGGAAGGAAGTGCGTCCGGGCAAAAAAAACGATTCACCCCCCTGACTGCTGGGACCCACCAGCTACATCTTCGCAGGCAAGGAAGTGCCTGACAGTCGGGACCCACCAGGTCAAAGCGTACGTAGCATTGTCATTTTGGTCGAGAACGTGTACGTACATATATACTGGTGGATGTAGAGGCACGCACGTGTCGTAGTAGAGGCGCATATGTGTCGTAGTAGAGGAGCGCACGTAGCATGTACACGTACGTACAGCGGCCAGGGTGCAAGAAAGAAAATACGGCCACGTATGTGTACATACGGGCGGGGTCTCGAACGCCTACTCGCGCATACGTACGGACAGGGCTCGTGTACATGGTTGGGTCGTGAAAGTGCGTTATATCGACTAGAGGGGGGGTGAATAGGCGATTTTTATGAATTCTTCACTGAGGAATTTGCCGATGAGGAAATTCCTTAGTGAAGAACTACTTGCAGCGGAATAAGTACTCAGAAGTAAGCAAAACAGAATACACGCATGGTCATCATGATGAAATGATGACTAGCACAGAGTATAGAAAGCGTAATCACAGGATAACACAAGATGAAGACAAACAGACTGAAGAAATTGAACTGAGGAAATTGAGAAAGTCTTCACTCAAAGTCTTCAAACACAGATATGAACAAACACTCAACACAATAATGAGGAAATGAAAGGGTTGAGGAAATAGAACCAGTTAGGTTGGTGAAGACAATGATTTGGTAGACCAGTTCCAACTGTTGTCTCAGCTTGTACGCCTGGTTGGAGCGGCTGAGTATTTAAACTCGAGGACACAGTCCCGACACTCAGCCGCTGAGCACGCAGCTCAGACACCAAGTCCTCACCGATTCTCCTTGAACTAAGGTCACATGCACTCATCCAATCACTCGTGGTAAGTCTTCAGCGACTTCCAAACCTTCACAGACTTGGTCACTCGGCGATCCACAATTCCTCTTGATGTTTCTAGACCATGACGCCTAACCGTCTGGAAGAAGCACAGTCTTCAAAGGTAACAAGCGCCGGATCCACGCAGGATCAATTTCTTCTGATGCTCAATCACTTTGGGTTTGTAGGGTTTGGTTTTGGGGTTTTCCTCACTTGATGATTTTCGCCAAAGTCCCTGAGGATGGGTTGCTCTCAAATGACAAGTGTCAAGTTCTTCTTGAGCAGCCAACCAGCTAGTGGTTGTAGGGGCAGCTATTTATAGCCTAGGAGCAGCCCGACATGATAAGACATAAATGCCCTTCAATGATATTTCCGTTAGGTGGATAAGATATTTTGGGACAGTCGGCCAAGAAGACAAGAACGGTCGGAAATTTGAATATCAAATTCCTCGTGGCTATCATGTTCTTCATCGTAGGCAATCCAAGACCGGCGAATTTTAACTCCTCGCCAGAATAAATTCTCAACACTGTAAGAACTTCGCTCTCACATCAAGAAATTGACTGAACTGTATGAGATTTCCAAAGGCTTCACTCAAGGGATTGGTAGGTGTAGGATTTTGAGTTGAGCATCACATGGAAATTTTTCCTTAGTATTTCTCGACCCCTTTAACAAAGACGGTGTTTCCTATGACTCAAGAAAGAGAAAATGAAACTACAAAAACAAAAGTCTTCACGCTTCATGTTCCTCAAATGAATACCAAGTCTTCAAGGTCACACCAATTTCTTCACTTTCAAAGTCTTCGTAAAGTCTTCGAATATCAAAGTCTTCAATAAGAACTTCATTTTAGGGTCGACTTTCTGTAAATATCAAACTCCTCATAGACTTATAGACCTGTGTACACTCACAAACACATTAGTTCCTTAACCTATAAGTCTTCAATACACCAAAATCACTAAGGGCACTAGATGCACTTACAATCTCCCCTTTTGGTGATTGATGACAATATAGGTTAAGTTTTCAACGGGGATAAACATATGAAGTGTAAATACTGATAATGAGGAATTTGATTGCAAGATATAGAAGAACTCCCCCTGAAGATGTGCATAGTGAGGAATTTGCTTTTGAGGCAATGCACATTTGAAGAGTTGAATCATGGAGATCTCCCCCTATATCTTGTAATTCATACACGCATTTGACATATAATATGAAGAATTTGAAATGCATGATGAAATATGGTGCTTGATGTAATTCAGCATGCGTGCGATAACATTAATGAGGAACAAGCATGCAAAATAACGCATCAAGAGTATCAGAGCTCAAATAGACTTTCTTTGAAGATTTTCAAGAGAATCAGAGCATAGTGCAAGAGCATAATGCATCAAAAGTATCAAAGCACCATCGGGTTTAAGATTACAACTCGATCCAATAAAAGTTTTAGAAGAACGAGAGTTGTAACTTAACAAAAATAAATTATTGTTTATGGGCAATAAAATAGGCCCGCTTGAAGACTAACTCAAATTTCTCCCTTTGTCATCGAATGACCAAAAGGATCAAACCGAGGACTAACGCCTCAAGAATTTCAAGTTGAGGAAGGAGCGCCAGCGTTGTTGGGGTCGGTTGATGTAGTAGGACCTGCCGCGTGTCGCCCAAGTCTTCATTTTCATCGCTGTCGCGCGATGAAGAATAGGAGCTGGCCACCAAGGAAGGAACTTTGACCTTCTTGTATTTCTTCTGAGGAGGTGCGCATCACCAAATTCTTCCTTGAGTCCCATTGACGCCAGCTTCTTCCAAGATCAGAGACATGTGAAAGAACAGCCCAAAGCGCTTGAAGGTTTCATGGAGGTAGTAGTGGTTTTTCTTCACCGCATTGTGTGTTGAGGTCATGTTGTGAAGAATTGAACCAAACCGACGCTGACCCATTTATTATTACGATCAACCTTCCGATGAAGACCGAGGAGTAACTCACGATCACCATCACCCCGGGTGCAGAGCTTGAGGACTTTGCTTGACCGAGGTATTTATGGCAGAGTCATGTGGCAGAGTCATCATTAGTGGAGTAGGATGCTGCTTTGTAAACTGTCCATCCAATGGACTAATGTTTTCATCGATCACAGCAAAGAGCCTTGCCCTTGTCATCACCGAGGTAAATGTCCGCTTGAGGACTTCAATCGGGGCAAGTAGCTGCAGTGGTTCGTAGTATCAACTTTGTAATTGAGTGAAGACCTTGTCCCGATGAATCTCATTATCCAAGGCGATAAGGCTTCAGCTCAAATGGTGAGATAGCAATGTTTGCCAGAGTCCTCATGAAGAAATCATGGAAGTTGACGGGAACGCCATGGATGATGTTGAAAATCATATTCTTCATGATGCCAACGACTTCTTCATCATTTGAGTCGTGGCCTTTGATAGGACTCATTGTCTTCGTCAGAATTCGATAGACAGTCCGAGGCACATACAATAATTCCTTGATGAGGAATTTGGTTCTTGGGGCCTGCCTTGGCTTCAAAGGCTTCATCAAGACTTGCATATAGTGATTTGAAAGTTCTGTTCGTTGTAGATACAACGAGCACCATCAAGTGGAGGATCGAGTGGTAGAGCACGGCAATTCAGTTGTTGGTGCCTTGTAGTGAGTATTTTCAAACATCCAGCCTAATACCCATGAGTTCACGCTTCATTGCCTCCGTGATGTGCAGCGTTGCATAGAACTGAAGAATGAGTTCTTCATTCCAGTCACAGATATGAGTGCAGAAATTCAGAAGTCCTGCGTCGTGAAGAACACTGAGGACTGGCTCAAAGCCGGGCAGAGACTCCATGTCCACATGAGGAATATGAGCATGATCGAAGACTTTATCTTTGTTGAAGAGCACTAAGGAATAGAAGTTGGCTTGGCTAGCAGTCCAGAAACGCCTCTTCCTAATTCGAGCAGAATCATATGGATTATAGTCAGTGAAGAATACGTGCTCGGCAAAGAAATCATCAGCCTTGAACTTTTGTTTGCTTGAGAACGGATTCTTTTGCTTGGGCAGAGGGGTGTCGTGAGTTGCATCACCACCTCGTGAATCGCGAGCTCAGTTCTTCAGCCGAGGAATTTCTTGTTCTCAACAAAAGTACCGAGGATCAGCAAGAAGCAGTTCATCAAGACTAGTGGCTGGAATTTCTTCATGCATGAGCAAGTGGGTTGAGTTTCTTTAGAGTCCATTTGGACTGTTTATGCAGGGACCGAGGAATCTGTTGGAGCGGGTGAAGAGAGGAGTATTGAGATGCGACTTTCCCAAAAGTCATCATTCATCACCGTGTGGTGCACCCAATATCCACATCTTCATCTTCAATTTCTCAACACCAGCCTCTTCACCGTGAACCGAGGCATAGGTGAGGAAATGACTGGGGTTGAAGGGATTGCGCCCACTTCAATTTCTTCATCAATCTCGACGACGGCAGCAGAATGATGTTCTTCATCGATCCGATTGGGATCTCATAGTCTTCCAAAAGGAACAAGGTCCTTTGATGGCATGGAGGAAATCGAACAGCATCAATTGGATTTTCAAAGGAGCTGGTCATTGGCTTCATTTTCTTCGCAGTCAAGAATTTGACACAGCCGATGCCTTCCTTTTTTCATCGCAGCTCGCTCGCAGCTTTGGTTTTCTTCACATCGAGGCGATGGAAGAATTGGAGTTGAGTTGGCGCAGGAGGAGCCGAGGAATCTGGTTGAATTTCTTCAGCGCAATCGATGCAGCTTGCCCTGCCTTGTTCGGTTTCTTCAGCGCACCACTAGTGGATGCCCCGGCAATTTCTTCGGGCCGGAATGGGATCATCAGCCTCGAACTAGCATTTTCATCGCAGCCTAAACTTCATCGCCGGTGCTGGCATGTTCTTCAAGGGCTGAGCCGAGGCTTCAAAGATGAGGAATTTCATGTTGCGCTGGGGCAGCAACATTGGTGAATTTCTTCGTCAGTTGATTTAATCTGACCTTGGCTCCTTGCCAATCAGCATAATAGGAATCAAGTTTTTGCCGAGGTCTTGAATTTCGCCTCGACCTTGAGAAGTTCCTCGTGTCATTTTGACAACGTTTTTCTTCAGAACTTCTCCTTTCAGTATTGAGCCTTCTTGATCTCTTGCCTTTTCAAACTTCCATTTCTTCAGCGATGAAATGGGTCAACATATGACTTTGTCCAGGGTCGATGAAAGTCGCATAGGGGTATTGGGATCCTTGTGCCGTAGATCAATATAATCGAGGATTTTCTTCGATCCAACAAAGAAGGGCACAAATGTGCCTTTGGCTCTAGCGCCCTTTCTTGGCGATCTCGATGATTTCGCAAGTTCATCATCGAAGCTTCATCATCGAAGGCACATGGAATGCAACCTGTTTCTTCTTTGGACTTGGCCGAGGACCGCGTCCAGCTGTTTTTGGTCTTCAGCAGAGTCGGGCCAGATGATGAAATTGGTGCTGCTAAGGAACTTGCTGAAACGCCAGAGGCAATCGAGAAGCCAGCAGTCCTTTGACATGTAGCCAGATGCACAGGAACTGAGGATTTTGACGGAGCTGTTGAGGACTTTGGTGGAGCTGTAGCAAAGGTGAGGAATTTGCCTTGAGGGCGCTGATGGTGAAGCAATTGGCTTATGAGCAGGCTTTGGCATGGATTTCTCGGTTTGACCGAGGCCTCAGAGTGAGCAAGTGGAAGAATCCTCATTGAATTTCTTCACCGCCTCCTTGGCTTGTCTTGCCAATTTAGCTTGGCGCTTAGCCCATTCTTCAGAAAGTCCTCACCACGCTTGATGCTTGTGGGATCAGCTACTTGGCTAGGTGCCAATGGGGCTCTTGGGCATGGAGGATTGAGAGCTAATTTCTTCATGTACTTTGAGTCACATATCTGTATTCCTCCATTCCCTTGCCCATCTCCGCTCAATCTTCCTCAATGCGCACCTTGCGCTGATTTTTGCTTTCTTTGCCAAATTTAGCTTCATCGTGTGCAATAGTCAGATAAATTTCCTCGTGGATCTCAAACGCAGTCATAACCTCAGGTTTCTTTCCTCCTTTTCGTGGCTTCTTACCGCTCGCCATATTCTTTAGTTGAGGAATTTGAACAATTGAGTTCTCTCAAGAAGTATGCAGTTTTTCTTCGAGGAACGCTGCAAATGAGTTAAGTTGATGAGAACCTAGTGATTCAAGAGCGGACATGTGTACCTGTGAACAGAGTATAGTTGCAGGAATTTGGAGAGGTCATATGCTTCTCGTAAGGTTTTTCAAAAGAACAAGTTTTGAGGATTTTGACCAGATGAGTTTTGAAGAATTTCACTAAGCGCTTTTTGTCTTAGGTTCCAGAGTTGTACAGATCGAGGATCCACACAATTGAGGAATCTTGAAGAAAATGATTGCTTAGAGAAACTAATCAAGAGCATATAGCTTGTGAGGTGTTTGTGTGTGAGGATTTGAAGAATAAAACACCTTTGAAGATTTTGTAGTGTAAGATTTGGATCAACGAGGGTAGTAAAAGTAACTTTTATTTACCCTAAATGAAGAACACGATTTAACTGGGTGTTGTAGATGTGAAGCTCGTCTGTTCAGATCTTCCACGCCCTAACTTGGCGGAGGAAGACAGCTACGGCGCGGCGGAGTGAGGATTTCGCAGTCGGCGTGAGTACGCCGGCGACGAGGTCGAGGCAAGGAAGCTCTTCCTCACCGGCGATTTATGGAGAAGCGGGCGGCGCTTAGGGTTTGAGGAGCTCGAAAGGAGAGAGAGGTCGAAGGAGTAAAAGAAGTGAGGAAGGGAGAGGGTATTTATAGACACGGTGAAAAACGGTTCGCTCAAGATTTAGGACTAACGTGCTCTCGACCATTCTCCTTCTCACGACATGTGTCACCCACGCATCGGTAGTGGAGATCGTACGATCGTGGGTGAGTAAAATAATGCATCATGGGATGCGGAACGGTTTGAGCGGCAAAACCGAAAATTTGATAAGATCAGTTTTAAAGTTCCGCTCGCAATTTCTTCACCGACAAGGACACAGTGAAGATTTTGAACGAAGTTTCAAATAGAACGCACATGAAGAATTTGTGAATAGATTGGGTTGAGTATAGCATAGAGGGGAAAGGTCCGATCACATTCACTTAGCAAAAAAAAACGACTTGAAGAAATATCCATAAGTGAATGTAGAGGACACACACACACACACACACACACACACACACACACACACACACACACACACACACACACACACACACACACACACACACACACACACACACACACACACACACACACACACACACACACACACACACACACACACACACACACACACACACATATATATATATATATATATATATATATATATATATATATATATAGCCAATGAAGAAAGACGACGAAAAAAGTGAAGATTTTGCAAAGTTGAAGAATTTGAAAAACTCAAGAATTTCAAACCTGAGGAAAAACTCAAATTGAAGATTTTCAACTTTGGTGGTGGCGTGACTCCATCAGATAAGAATGATGATTTCAGACACCGCTGCATAATTGTCGAGGGTTCTCGAGAATCAAATTCTTCATTAATTTCTTCACACTTAGAGTGTTATTCTTCATTGATTGAAGAAAACGCTTCTTCATGTGTTGCACATCTAAGTCATCAATTTTGCATAAGTGTTAGGATGTGTGTCTTTTCAAAGAACATTCAAGATTCTAAGATATTTAGCTCACACCGCAACTTGCTAAATCTCTTCTCATCCAAGGGCTTAGTGAAGATATCGCTAGCTGTTCTTCGCCTTCACGTGCTCGATGGAGATGTCGCCTTCAACACATGATCACGAAGAAAATGATGACGAATTTGAATGTGCTTTGTCTTCAAGTGCTGAATGGGTTGTGAGCAATCTTGATGGCACTCTCATTGTCACAGAGAGAGGCACATTCTTCACGTTGATGCCAGTAGTCCTTGAGAGTTTGCTTCATCCACAGCAATTGAGCACAACACGAGCCAGCAGCAATGTATTCAGCTTCCGCAGAGACAGTGATACGCAGTTCTGCTTTCTTCGAGGACCAATGCATCAAAGATCGTCCGAGGAAATGACAAGGCCAGAAGTTGACTTATGCGGTCCACACGATCACCAGATAGTCGAGTCGAATATCCAATGAGATCAAAAGTAGAGCCCTTGGGGTACCATAATCCTAGTGTTGGTGTGTGAGCTAGATATCAAGAATATGCTTCACAGCCTTATGGTGTGATTCTTCTGTAGCTTGAAATCGGGCACACATGCAAACACTAAGCATTATATCTGGCCTAGATGCACATAAGTACAATAAAGAACCAATCATGGAGCGGTATACCTTGTGATCAAGTCAATACCATTTTCATCAAGGCATAGATGGCCATTTGTGGGCATAGGAATTTTGACGCTTTGCAATCTTGCATGCCAATTTCTTCAGACATCTTTGAGGTATTTCTCCGAGATATGAATATGCCATTGTGTTGTTGATTTAATTTGAAGACCTAAGAAGAATTTCAACTCTCCCATCATAGACATTTGATATTCTTCACTCATCATATAGGCAAATTCATCACTATAACGCTGGTCAAGACAGCCAAAGATAATATCATCAACATATATTTGGCACACAAACAGTTCACCATCATAAGATTTAGTAAAGAGAGTAGGGTCGAGTGAACTGGTGTGAAGCCATTCTTCACGAAGAATTCCTTCAATGTATCATACCACGCACGAGGGGCTTGCTTGAGGCCATAGAGGGCCTTATTAAGTCTCAAGACTTTGTCGATTCTTTGGATCTTCAAAACCTGGGGTTGAGCAACATATACTTCTTCCTCAAGCTTACCATTGAGGAATGCACTTTTCACATCCATTTGATATAAAGTGATATTGTGATGGTTAGCATAGGCGTAGTAATATGCTAATAGACTCAAGTCTAGCAACAGTGCAAAAGTTTCATCCAAATCAATTCCTTCAACTCTGGTGTAGCCTTGAGCTACAGTCGTGCCTTTATTCCTCACCACAAGACCATTTTCATCTTGCTTGTTGCGGTAGATCCACTTTGTGCCAATGATATTATGCTTATGAGGATCTCGGACGCTTGACCAGTTCCTAGACATTGTTGAGCTCGAATCGATGTAATTCTTCTTGCATAGCCTGAATCCACCTGCCCGTAAATGCTTCATCTACCTTAGTGGGCTCGTGGATAGAGACAAAAGCATAGTGCCCACAAAAGTTAGATAAATGTGAAGCTTTTGAGCGCGTGAGAGGACTCCGCGCTTCAATGTCATCGATGATCTTTCCACTTGCACTTCTTTTGCAACGCGAGGATGAGCTGGTTGTCGCCGAGGAATTTGATCATTTTCCTCAAAGACCATTGTCTTCAAAGATTATCTTCAGTGCATCACCAACGTTCTTCACAGACATGAATGAATTCTTCAGCAGTTTCTTCAAGAGGAATGACATCCTCGCTGCCTTGAACTTGATAGAATCCTCAAGTGCTGGTTCATCTAACACAGAAGGTAGGTGCTCTCTTTGCAGCCATTAGTTTCATCGAACCGCACATCTACAAGGTCAACAATCTTGTGAAGAGCGATGTTGAAGACTCAGAGGTGTGCGAGTCCTTTCCGAACCAAGCATAAACCTTCATGTGCTTCGGTGCAAATTTAGAATTGTGATGAGGATCTCTAATCCAACATTTAGCAATCAAGACTTTGAAATAACTTACATTGGGTTTCTTGTCGTGAGGAGTTCATAGGCAGTCTTCTTGAAGAATTTGTGAAGATATACTGTTGATGATGTGGCACGCAGATCAATTGCATCAATCCAAAACGACTAGGCGCTTTGTATTCATCAAGCATAGTGCGCAGCCATCTCAACAAGAGTTCTGTTCTTTTGCTCCACGACGCCATTTTGCCGAGGAGTATAAGGAGCAGATAACTCATGAGTAATACCAAGTTCATCAAGATAGGCATCAAGACCGAATTCTTGAACTCAGGCCCATTGTCACTCCCGATGTGTTTGATCTTCACACCAAAGTTAGTTGAAGCCCTCGAGGAAAATCGCTTGAAGACTTCCCGCACTTGATTTTTTTAAGTAACAATGTGTACCCATGTGTAACGAGAGTAATCATCAACAATAACAAAGCCATATAGAGATGCATCATTAACGACATAGCTTGAGTAATGATTGGGACCAAAGAGGTCCATGTGAAGCAATTCAAGGACGAGTAGTGGTCATGATAGTCTTCGCTGGATGCTTGGCCTTGGTCATTTTTCCAGCTTCACAGTTCGCATAAGTGATCCTTGAGGAATTTGACATTCTCAATGCCAATGACATGCTTCTTCTTTGCAAGCGATGCAAATTCCTCATGCCTGCGTGACTAAGTCGCCGATGCCATAGCCAGCCTTTCAAGCTTTTGCAAGTAAACACACGGCTGGTTGTGGTCCCAGAGAAATCAACAATATACAAGTCTCCTCTCCTAAAGCCTTCAAGACTTTGGAATTGTCACTTCCATAATCACAACACAACGATATTTGCCAAAGATAACAACCATATCAAGATCACAAAGCATTGAGATCGACATGAGGTTGTATCCTAAGGACTCAACAAGCATGACTTTGTCCATGTGTATGTCCTTAGAGATCGCAACCTTACCAAGACCCAATACCGACTTTTGCCTTTGTCAAGAAGATGATATGCTTCAGATGTGACGGTGATAAGGAGCATCCATCAATAGATTCTTGTCACCACCATGTGATTTGTACATCCACTATCGAGAACCCACTCTGGCTTTGGGTTGATCATTCCGCAGATGAATTAGTACAACTTACGATCTCATATACTTCATCGCTGAAGAATATGATATCAAGTTCATCGATGAATTTCATCACCAAGATAACAGATAAGCAAGATGAGGACGGTGAAATGAAAGTTCATTTCATCATGATTAGCTCAAGGCCCTTTCAGCAATTTTGTCGTCCCCAAAGAAATTCTTCAGACGTTAAGGCACGCCCGAGACCTGACCCGCAGAAGAGATTAGTTCTTTTCTTCACCACCCACATCTCAAGGGGTGGCAAAGAGTTCATCACTCATGAAAGCACCATACGAGAATGGTGGCATAGAAGCCAAACCATTTCGCTTCACATAAGAGGGGTTAGGTAAGCATATGAATAAGCAGAGAAATTCTTCGAGGACTTATGAACATATTGGTTTGAAGAATAATGCACATATTCATAGCCCTTAGCTCTACCTCTCTAAACAGAGTTGTTAGCACGATGATAATCATATGAGGACTTTGATCCTTTGAGGAATTTGATCCACGTGAGGAATTTGGTCCGTATGAGGACTTGGATCCATATGAAGAATTTGGTCCATATGAAGAATTTGATCTGGGGTTCCTATTCTTCATGTGTGGTGTCATGAGGACATTCACCGAAGACTTTCAAGGCACTTCTTGGGAACCAAGATTTTCTTCATAGGGGAACTGCTCCTGCAGCTTAGTGCCAACATATCTAGCAAATACTTCACCATTCTGATTTTTGAACAGTTTATAGTTGAGTCAAATGACTCATCGAAGAATGAGGAGATTCGCATGTAAAGACAGATAAGTTAGATGGATCAACTGAGGTCCCTTTGCAGCAACCCATGAGGTTTTGGGATACCGCTCAAAGCTTCCAATATGTTCCATCAGCATTGAGTTTCCTCTCAAAGGCAATACCTCTTTCCTAGGGTTCCTGTTGAGGATCTGCTTTTAAACACATCACAAAGAGTCTGATGCCCTTTGAGGCTTTTGTACATGCATGTCATATACAATTCCTTCAGCCCTCGCATCGTCAAGGATACTAGCAATGTCCTCGATGAGGAATTAGTGATAGAGAGGCAAGTGAAGAATTTGTAACAGCTTGAAGCATTTGAACATTCAGTGAAGAATTAGCGATTCACGCTCAATGCACTTTAAGCATGGAGGAACAAATTCTTCCCGAGAAGCGCTGATTTGTTGAGCAAGTAATGAATTGCGCCCTTCAAGATCTTCATAACTCACTCTTAGCTTCTCAAGGTCTTGCTTTTGAAGAAATTCATAAGAAAGTTCCTCATGATCGATAAGAGAGTGTTATGATGACCTTGAAGGTTATCAAACCTTCACCAAGTCTCTCAAGATTTTCAACCGTGGCTTTAGTGCGATCCATTTCTTCACCTAACATATCATCACTCTTATCTAGCATGTTTTGAACCTTTTCTAAAGCCCGTTGTTGTTTTACAGCAATCTTAGCAAGTTTTGAGTAATCGGGCTTTAGATCATCATCGATTCATTTTCACTAGATTCGAGGAGGTATATTTGAGTACCTTGGCACCCTCTGCCATGAAGCAATAGGTGGGAGCCTAGTCATCACTATCTTCATCAGCTTTGTTGGTGAGGTCATTTTCTTCAGAATTGAAGATGGACTTGTCGACGAAAGCAAAGAGCGTAGAGCTAGACTCGCCACACTGCACTCAGATTCTTCTCGATGCCTCCTCTTCCTCATGTTCCTCGATTCAGCTTCGTGAGTCCATTTCCTTGCCAATGAATGCCCGAGCCTTTTTGGAGCTGCTCTTCTTGTGAGAAGAAGGCTTTGAGGATTTTGATGATGAAGATTTCGATGATTTCTTCTTCTTCTTCGCGTCATCAGAACTGTAATCCTTGTGTTTCTTCTTCTTTAATTCCTTTTCCCACTGAGGACAATCTTGGATGTAGTGACCAGGTTTCTTACATTTGTGACAAAGTCTTATCTTATAGTCACTAGATGAGGAATCACTTCTTCTTGAGGATTTTCCAAAGCGACCACGCCTTGAGAACTTCGAATTTCTTCACGAGCAAAGGCTAGCTCCTCGCCTAATTCTTCAGATCTCCAAGGCTACTACCGAGTTTTCACACTCAGATTCGCACACAGCCTTGGCCTTCGTGGCACGGTTTTTCCATAGCTAGAACCATAGAGATCTCTTTCAAAGAAGTGAAACTCATTAGTATTTAGCCTCGCGAGGATATCACTGGATCCAAGGACTTGTAGTCAAGACGCTCTTGTATCATCATCGCTGAGTATCAAATGAGGAATCAAGCGATCTCAACAATTTCTTCACCACCTCATGGTAGGTGATGTCAGTGGCGCCAAGTGCTTGAAGCGGTTGAAGAGATTCCGAAGAACATCAACTCGGGAGTCACGCTGAGTTGAGACTCCTTCATTCACTTTGGATAGCCTATCCCAGATAAGCTTGGCAGTTTCCAAAGCACTCACTCTTCCATACTGACCTTTGCTCAGATGGCCACATATGATATTCTTCGCTTGAGAATCGAGTTGCTTGAATCTCTTCACATCAAGATCATTCGTGAGAAGGTGTGACCGAGGGAACACCATTTTCCACAACATACCGTAGATCGTTGTCAATTGCTTCAAGATGCATTCGCATCTTGTTCTTCCAAGAGGGTAGTCCGTCTCATCTAAGGTAGGACACCCGCCGAGACCTTGATCATACCCGGGTCGACATAACTAAAACTCCTGTGGTTAAACTAAAATCACACGTAACAAGGGAGTACCTTGCTCGATACCAATTGAAAGTGCTATATCGACTAGAGGGGGTGAATAGGCGATTTTATGAATTCTTCACCGAGGAATTTGCCGGTGAGGAAATTCCTTAGCTAAGAACTACTTGCAGCGGAATAAGTACTCGTAAGTAAGCAAAACAGAATACACGCATGGTCATCATGATGAAATGATGACTAGCACAGAGTACGTAAAGCGTAATCACAGATAACACAAGATGAAGACAAACAGATCAAGAAATTGAGAAAGTCTTCACCAAAGTCTTCAAACACAGATATGAACAAACACTCAACACAATAATGAGGAAATGAAAGGGTTGAGGAAATAGAACCAGTTAGGTTGGTGAAGACAATGATTTGGTAGACCAGTTCCAACTGCTGTCCTGGGCTTGTACGTCTGGTTGAGCGGCCGAGTATTTAAACTCGAGGACACACAGCCCGGACACCCAGCCGCTGAGCACGCAGCTCAGACACCAAGTCCTCACCAGATTCTCCTTGAACTAAGGTCACATGCACTGGCCCAATCACTCGTGGTAAGTCTTCAGCGACTTCCAAACCTTCACAGACTTGGTCACTCGGCGATCCACAATTCCTCTTGATGTTTCTAGACCTTGACGCCTAACCGTCTGGAAGAAGCGCAGTCTTCAAAGGTAATAAGCGCCGGATCCATGCAGGATCAATTTCTTCTGATGCTCAATCACTTTGGGTTTGTAGGGGTTCGGTTTTGGGTTTTTCCTCACTTGATGATTTTCGCCAAAGTCCTCTGAGGATGGGTTGCTCTCAAATGACAAGTGTCAAGTTCTTCGAGCAGCCAACCAGCTAGTGGTTGTAGGGGCGGCTATTTATAGCCTAGGAGCAGCCCGACATGATAAGACATAAATGCCCTTCAATGATATGTCCGTTAGGTGGATAAGATATTTTGGGACAGTCGCGCCAAGAAGACAAAGAACGGTCGGAAATTTGAATATCAAATTCGTAGGCTATCATGTTCCTCCGCTACTGGCGTAATTTTAACTCCTCGCCGAATAAATTCTCAACACTGTAAGAACTTCGCTCTCACATCAAGAAATTGACTGAATGTATGAGATTTCCAAAGGCTTCACTCAAGGGATTGGTAGGTGTAGGATTTTGAGTTGAGCATCACATGGAAATTTTAACTTAGTATTTCCTCGAATTTCTTTACAAAGACGGTGTTTCCTATGACTCAAGAAAGAGAAAACGAAACTACGAAAACAAAAGTCTTCACGCTTCATGTTCCTCAAATGAATACCAAGTCTTCAAGGTCACACCAATTTCTTCACTTTCAAAGTCTTCAGAAAGTCTTCAGAATATCAAAGTCTTCAATCGAAGAACTTCATTTTTAGGGGCCGACTTTCTCTATAAATATAAAACTCCTCATAGACTTATAGACCTATGTACACTCACAAACACATTAGTTCCTTAACCTATAAGTCTTCGATACACCAAAATCACTAAGGGGCACTAGATGCACTTACAGGTCGGAACGGAGAAACAGCGTCGTCGTCGTGTTCATGGGGAGGCAACGGAATGCGTCATGTTCATGGGGAGGCAACGAAATGCGTCATGTTCATCGGGAGGCAACGGAACGCGTGGGAGCCAACCGGCTGGGTCCGAACAGAATGCGTGGTCGTGTTCATCGGGAGGGCTTGGACGAAATAGGCGATGGAAACGAGGCCTGGCGTACCGCACAACGGAGGAAACAGACCTCCTACATTCGGAATGGAGTCCTGTTGATCGGGAGGAGTGTGGCGTATCGCAAAACAGAGGAAACGGACCTCCTACGGTCGAAACGGGGGTCCTGTTGATCGGGAGGGGTGTAGCGCATCAAAACGGACAAAACGGACCTCCTACGGTCAAACGGGGTCCCGTTGATCGGGAGGGTGTGGCGCACCGCAAACGGATTTAAACGGACCTCCTACGATCAAACGGGGTCCTGTTCATCGGGAGGGATGTGGCGCATCGCAAAACGGACTCCACGGATATCGCTCATCTCCACCGTCGACCTCCCTCCACCTCCACGGCCATCGCCGACCTCCTCCAGCCTCCACGGGCCCTCGCTCATCCAGCCTCCACCGCCGCTTAATCCACCGCCATCGCTCAACCATCCTCCACGGGCACCCTCCACCGCTTCATCGCTCATCCAGCCCTCCACACCACGGGGCCTGTTCAACCACCCATCCACGGGCACCCTCCACCGCTCATCGCTCATCCAGCCCACGCACCACACCACGTGGTCCTGTTCATCCAGAGGCAACACCACCGCCACCGCTCATCCCGTAGGCAGCATCGATCGGCTTCAGCTAGCAGCAGAGCGGCGAATCGCCGATCGGGTTCAGCTAACAGCCATCGATCGATCGCCGGGTTCAAGAACGCGTAGCTTGCAAAGCAATCGCCGGGTTCGTTAGAGCCCAACGCCGCGTTCGGGTTCGTTAGAGCTAACACCGCACACACGCTGCAGTATCGCACGACAGAACGCCAGATCGCCGCCCCGACCTCCCACCGTGAACCTGGAACTCCTGAAATTTTCCTCGCCTCACTTCTACCACGGTTTTTCCATCATGGACGGCCCAAAGAATGTCATGCAGTTCGTGATCTCAGCCCGCCCAAGACTAAAAGCCCATTTTCGTCATGATTTTTGTCATAGAAGTAGGAGCCCACCACATCTATGATGATACCGGTTTTGTCACAATTATCGCCATAGAAGTGTCATATGTATGACAAAAAAATTGCTCGCCCAAAATGTCACGGATGTGTCTTTTTTTTTGTAGTGGGGCATGCATTCATAGTTTAGGATTCCTCTGTGGCTTACACGAGGAGGGGGGTGGGGTTGCTAGCTACTTCGCACCTTGCTAGGTGAACCTCGGTTGGGAGGCATGCATTCATAGCTTAGGAATCCCTTCATGCCGACACGAGGGAGGGGGGCTGCTAGCTACTTTGCACTTTGCTAGGTGAACCTCGGTTGGGGGGGGGGGCATGCATTCATAGCTCAGGATTTCCTTCGTGCCGACACGATGGAGGGGGCTGCTAGCCACTTCGCACTTTGCTAGAACCTCGGTTGGGGGCATGCATTCATACCTTAGGATTCCCTTCGTGTCGACACGAGGGAGGGGGGCTGCTAGATACTTCGCACTTTGCTAGTGCATTCATAGCTTAGGATTCCCTTCATGCTGACACGAGGGAGGGGGGCTGCTAGCTACTTCAAGACTTTGCTAGGTGAATGAACCTCGGTTGGGGGGCATGCATTCATAGCTTAGGATTCCTTCAGGCCGACACGAGGGAGGAGGGGGTTACTAGCTTCTTCAAGACTTTGCTAGGTGAACCTCGGTTGGGGAGGAGGGACATGCATTCATAGTTTAGGATTCCTTCGTGTCGGCACACGAGGGGTGGGGGTGGGGTGGGGCAAGCAACACTGCCAAGGCTTATGCAGAGAGGTGCCACATCGGTTGCATTTGGTATTTGAAAATCAAACCACCTTTTTGATACATAAATTTGGTCCACATGCAAGTGTGTTCGTGTTCACCCTCTCCCGCGTCATTTTTCGCCAAATTTATGAACATTAGACAAGTCGGATGATGCAACAGACACGGTTCACTCAAACTAACCGTGTGCCACGCCAATGCACCTGTCACGCACACATCCGCATAGTACATTTGGATCCACGAGGCTCCCCCTCTCAAAAATATCTGCTCGCCTCGAGGGTTTTTCTGTTTCATAACACATGGTTGTTATCTCCGCACTGCAAAGCGGCGTTTCTTGTTCCCAATCCCGCCCGCATCCCTAGAAAATATCTACCCGCCTTTGAGGGTTTTTCTATTTCAGAACACACGGTTGTTATCCCCTGACCTGCAGCGATGTTTCTTGTTCCCAATCCTGCCTGCATCCCTAGAAAATATGTTCCCGCCTCGAGGGTTTTTCTTTTTCATAACACACGATTGTTATCTCCAGACTGTGTGCGATGCACTATCATCAAAATTTTCAATAGCCCGGCATTTCACTCCCGCTTGACTCTGCCAGAGTAAAATTTTCAGTACTACACATTTCCTCAAACACCTCGCGCCTCACACACACACACACACACACACACACACACACACACCAAAACCTCCTCGGCCTGCGCACACACACACACACACCCCTCCTGTAAGTGCATCTAGTGCCCCTTAGTGATTTTGGTGTATTGAAGACTTATATGTTAAGGAACTAATGTGTTTTGTGAGTGTACACAGGTCTATAAGTCTATGAGGAGTTTGATATTTACAGAGAAAGTCGAATTCTAAAATGAAGTTCTTCGATCAAGACTTTGAAATTTTGAAGACTTTTCAAGACTTTGAAAGTGAAGAAATTGGTGTGACCTTGAAGACTTGCTATTCATTTGAGGAACATGAAGCGTGAAGACTTTTGTTTTCGTTGTTTCATTTTCTTTCTTGAGTCATAGGAAACACCGCAGCTTAAAGGGGGTCGAGGAAATACTAAGGAAAATTTCCATGTGATGCTCAACTCAAAATCCTACACCTACCAATCCCTTCGAGTGAAGCCTTTGAAATCTCATACAGTTCACCGATTTCTTCAAAGGATGAGACGAAGCTCTTCCGGTCACGAGAAATTTGTTCGACCGAGGAGTTAGGAATTCGCCATGGATTGCCTACACAAAGGAGGAACATGATAGCCCCGAGGAATTTGAGATTCAAATTTCCGATCGCTGTCTTGTGCGCGCCACCTGTCCCAAAATATCTTATCCACCTAACGGTCATATCATTGAAGGGCATTTATGTCTTATCATGTCGGCTGCTCCCTAGGCTATAAATAGTCGCCTCTACAACCACTAGCTGGTTGGCTGCTCCGAGAGAACTTGACACTTGTCATTTGAGAGCAACCCATCCTCCGAGGACTTTGAGCGAAAATCATCGAAAGTGAGGAAAACCCAAAACCAAACCCCTACAAACCCAAAGTGATTGAGCATCATCAAGATATTGATCCCGCGTGGATCCGACGCTTGTTACCTTTGAAGACTGTGCTTCTTCCGATAGTTAGGTGTCATGGTCTAGAGCATCCAAGAGGAATTGTGGATCGCCGAGTGACCAAGTCTGTGAAGGTTTGGAAGTCGCTCAAGACTTACCACGAGTGATTGGACGAGGTCTGTGTGACCTTAGTTCAAGGAGAATACGGTGAGGACTTGGTGTCCCGAGCTGCGTGCTCAGCGATCGGGTGTCCGGACTGTGTGTCCTCGAGTTTAAATACTCACCGCTTCCAACCAGACGCATAACCGAGACAAAGCAGCTTGAACTGGTCTACCAAATCATTGTCTTCACCAACCTAATCGGTTCTATTTCCTCAACCCTTTCATTTCCTCATTATCGTGTTGAGTGTTTGTTCATATCTGTGTTTGAAGACTTTGATCAAGACTTTCTCAATTTCCTCGCTCAATTTCTTCACCGCTTTGTCTTCATCTTGTGCTATCCTCGTGTTTACGCTTTCGTACTCTTTTTTGTCTTCATTTCATCATGATGACCATGCCCGCATTCTCTTATTCTTACTTATGAGTACTTATTCCGCTGCAAGTAGTTCTTCGCTAATGAATTTCCTCACCGCAAATTCCTCGCTGAAGAATTCATAAAATCGCCTATTCACCCCCTCTAGTCGATATAACGACTTTCACCTCCTCGCCAAACCCTAGCAAGGTCCCCGCCTGGCCGCCGCCCCAAAGAAGACCTCCATTGTTAACATCTCCGGTTTGCCCGCAGCTTACTCCACCGATCTCCATACCCAAAGCCGCCCGAGTTTCTTAGATGACGCCTGCCAAACGCCCCCTTTCCCACAGATCCCCATCCCCATCCCCCACTCGAGAGCATCGCAGCCTAAGCCCGGCTACAGTTCCCGTGGAGCTCGAGGAGCGACTGGCCCAAAAGAGGTGTATAGCTATCTCTTCACCCGACGTCGCCGAGGAAGCTGACGACCATTAGTGGCAGGAGGCACTCAAGCAGCGGGCTTGAGTATGCGGGCATGTCTCGGCCGCCGGTTACGACATCAAGGTCATCGACAGCGAGGGCCTGAGGCGGGCTGTGTCGCACGTTAAGTGGCCCACCCCCAACCCCTCGGGTTCAACCGCCGTCGATCTCATCCATGGCCCCGCCGCTGATCTCCTCTGGCTCGTTGTCAACAATTTGCCATTCTACATCGCCATTGAGCCCATTTTGTCATTTCTGAAGGACACGTTCTGCGACGCTAGCTTGGGATCCATAGCTTCCAAGTCAGACCTCATCAATGGCGACCACGAGGAGGGCACCCTCTCCGAATCTTCCAAGGGGAAAGAGCCCATATGCTCTTCCAAGGGGAAAGCGCCCTTCTACGACATCAGGGAGGGCACCCTACAACCATGCTCTTCCAAGGGGAAGGAGCCCATCTGCGACAACATGGAGCGCATCAAGGGTCCGTGCTCTTCCAACGGGAACGAGCCCATCTGTGACAAGTGAGGAAACCCATGATTTGTTTTGCCATGCCTCTTCACTGTGGGGAAACCCATGATTTGTTTTGTCGAGTCCCTTTGTAGTGTAGTGAGAATATGTCCAGCTTTAATTGCTATATCCTGGTTGTTTGCAAGATGCCTTGTTTATTTCAGTTGTTCACAATGTGATGCTCTATATGTGCAATTATTTACTGGCAGTACATTTCATCAATCCAGTTTTAAACATACTGATAGGAATGCATATATTTGCTTGTTGTTAAGCCTGTTATAGCTAGCATATGCCTCTATTAAATTTTTTCATTGTTCGGTTGTTTCTAGTTAGCATATGTTCAGTTTCAAATGCTATCTTTTGTTGTTCGTAGTATCCCTTGTTTATTCCAGTTATTCACAACGTGATTCCTCATACAGTGACTTTGCCACAAATGCAAGAAACCTGGTCACTACATCCAAGATTGTCCTCAGTGGAAAAGGAATTAAAGAAGAAGAAACACAAGGATTACCGTTCTGATGATGTAAATAAGAAGAAATCATCGAAATCTTCATCATCAAAATCCTCAAAGCCTTCTTCTCACAAGAAGAGCAGCTCCAAAAAGGCTCGGGCATTCATTGGCAAGGAAATGGACTCTGAAGCTGAATCTGAGCAACATGAGGAAGAGGAGGCATCAAGAATCTGAGTCCGTGTGGCGTAGTCTAGCTCTCGCCATCGCTTTCACAAGAAGTCCATCTTCAACTCAAGAAAATGACCTCATCAACAAAGTTGTTGAAGATAGTGATGACTAGGCTCCCACCTATTGCTTCATGGCAAAGGGTGCCAAGGTACTCAAATATACCTCCTCCGAATCTAGTGAAAATGATCCGATGAAGATCTAAAGCCTAGTTACACAAAACTTGCTAAGATTGTCAAAACAACAAAGGGCCTTTGAAAAGGTTCAAAACATGCTAGATAAGAGTGATGATATGTTAGGTGAAGAAATGGATCGTGACTAAAGCCCCGATCGAAAATCTTCAGAGACTTCGCCTAGGTTTGATAGCCTTCAAGTTCATCATAACACTCTCTTATCTCGATCATGAGAAACTTTCTTATGAATTTCTTCAAAGAAAGCAAGATCTTGAGAAGCTAAGAGTGAATTATGAAGATCTTCAGAAAGAGCGCGATTCATTACTTGCTCAACAAATCAGCACTTCTCAGGAAGAATTTGTTCCTCCATGCTTAAAGTGCTTCAAAGAAATGCTTCAACTGTTACAAATTCTTCACCTGCCTCTGCTATCACTAATTCCTCATCTGAGGACATTGCTAGTATCACTGACGATGCAGGCTAAAGGAATTGTATATGACAGCATGTACAAAAGCCTCAAAGGGCATCGACTTTGTGATGTGCTTAAAAGCAGATCCTCAACAGAACCCTAGGAAAGAGGGTATTGCCTTTGAGAGGAAACTCAATGTCGATGGAACATATTGAAGCCCGAGCAAGATCCCAAAACCTCATGGGTTGCTGCAAAGGACCTCCAGCTTGATCCATCTAACTTATCCGCTTTACATGCTAATCTCCTCATTCTTCTCGATGAGTCATTTGACTCCAACTATAAACTGTTCAAAAATCAGAATGGTGAAGTATTTGCTAGATATGTTGGCACTAATCGCAGGAATGGTTCCCTATGAAGAAAATCTGGGTTCCCAAGAAATGCCTTGAAAGTCTTCAGTGAATGTCCTCATGACACCACCGTGAAGAATAGGAACCCCAGATCAAATTCTTCATATGGACCAAATTCTTCATATGGATCCAAGTCCTCATACGGACCAAATTCCTCACGTGGATCAAATTCTCAAAAGGATCAAAGTCCTCATATGATTATCATCGTGCTAATAACTCTGCTTTCACTGGTAGAGCTAAGGGCTATGAATATGTGCATTATTCTTCAAACCAATATGTTCACAAGTCCTCGAAGAATTTCTCTGCTTATTCATATGCTTACCCTAACCCCTCTTATGTGAAACGAAATGGATTGGCCTCTATGCCACCATTCTCATATGGTGCTCGCAGAGTGATGAACTCTTTGCCACCCCTTCAGATGTGGGTTGTGAAGAAAAAGAACTAACCTCTTCTGCAAGGTCAGGTCTCCAGAGGTGCTTTAAACGTCTCAAGAATTTGCTAGGGGCCTGACAAAATGCCTGAAAGGACGCAGGCTAATCATGATGAAATGAACTTTCATTTCACACGCCCTCATATCGCTTATCTGTTATATCGATCGATGAAATTCATCTCGATGAACTTGATATCATATTCTTCATCGATGAAGTATATGAGATCATAAGTTGTACTAATTCATCTGCAGGATGATCAACCCAAAGCCACCGAGTGGGTTCTCGATAGTGGATGTACAATTCACATGACCGGTGACAAGAATCTATTGATGGATGCTCCTTATCACCGCCACATCTCAAGCATATCATCTTTGGCCGACAAAGGCAAAAGTCAGGTGTTGTCTTGGTAAGGTTACATCTCTAAGGACATACACATGGACAAAGTCATGCTTGTTGAGTCCTTAGGATACAACCTCATGTTAGTCTCAATGCTTTGTGATCTTGATATGGTTGTTATCTTTGGCAAGTATCGCTGTGTTGTGATTATGGAAGTCGACAATTCCAAAGTCTTCAAGGCTTTAGGAGAGGAGACTTGTATATTGTTGACTTTCTACATGACCACAACCAGCCATGTGTCTACTTGCAAAGCTTCGTATATTGGCTATGGCATCGGCGACTTGGTCACGCAGCATGAGGACTTTGAACACGCTTGCAAAGAAGAAGCATGTCATTGGCATTGAGAATGTCAAATTCTCAAGGATCACTCGTGTGGAGCCTATGAAGCTGAAAAATGACCAAGGCCAAGCATCTAGCTTAAGACTATCATGACCACTACTCGTCCTTCGAATTGCTTCACATGGACCTCTTTGGTCCTAATTGTTACTCAGCTGTCATTAATGATGCATCTCTATATGGCTTTGTTATTGTTAATGATTACTCGCTACACATGGGTACACATTGTTACTTACAAAAATCAAGTGCAGGAAGTCTTCAAACGATTTTCCTCGAGGGCTTCAACTAATTTTGGTGTGAAGATCAAACACATCAGGAGTGACAATGGAACTGAGTTCAAAAATTCCGGTCTCGATGCCTATCTTGATGAACTTGGTATTACTCATGAGTTATCTGCTCCCTATACTCCTCAAAGAGAATGGCGCCGTGGAGCGCAAGAATGTAACTCTTGTTGAGATGGCTTGCACTATGCTTGATGAATACAAAACGCCTAGTCGCTTTTTGGATTGATGCAATTGATACCGCGTGCCACATCATCAACAGAGTATATCTTCACAAATTCTTCAAGAAGACTGCCTATGAACTCCTCACCGACAAGAAACCCAATGTGTTATTTCAAAGTCTTCGTGCTAAATGCTGGATTAGAGATCCTCATCACAATTCTAAGTTTGCACCAAAGCACATGAAGGTTTTATGCTTGGTTACGGAAAGGACTTCGACACCTACAGTAGTCTTCAACATCGCTTCTTCACAAGGTTGTTGACATCGAGATGTGCGGTTCGATGAAACTAATGGCTCGCAAAGAGAGAACCTACCTTCCGTGTTAGATGAACCAGCACCGAGGAATCTATCAAGTTCAAGGCAACCGAGGATGTCATTCCATCAAGAACCAGTCAAGAATTCATTCCAAGACGCAAAGAACGCCGAGCTGATGCACCAAGATAATGTCAAGACAATGGTGCCGAGGAAAATGATCAAATTCCTCGACGACAACCAGCTCATCCTTGCGCTGCAAAAAGAAGTACAAGTTGACAAGATCATCGATGACATTGAAGCGCCAGTCCTCTCACACGCCAAAAGCTTCACATTTATCTAACTTGTGGGCACTATGCTTTTGTCTCTATCACAGAGCCCACTAAGGTAGATGAAGCATTTCTGGAGCCTGAGTGGATTCAGGCCATGCAAGAAGAATTACATCAGTTCGAGCTCAATAATGTCTGGGAACTGGTCAAACGTCCAGATCCTCGCAAGCATAATATCATTGGCACAAAGTGGATCTACCGCAACAAACAAGATGAAAATGGCCTTGTGGTGAGGAATAAGGCACGACTTGTAGCTCAAGGCTACACACAGGTTGAAGGAATTGATTTCGATGAAACTTTTGCACCTGTTGCTAGACTTGAGTCTATTTGCATATTACTCGCCTATGCTAACCATCACAATATCACTTTATATCAAATGGATGTGAAAAGTGCATTCCTCAATGGTAAGCTTGAGGAAGAAGTATATGTTGCTCAACCCCCAGGTTTTGAAGATCCAAAGAATCCCGATAAAGTCTTTAGACTCAAAAAGGCCCTCTATGGCCTCAAGCAAGCCCCACGGGCGTGGTATGATACATTGAAGAAATTCTTCGTGAAGAATGGCTTCACACCCGGTTCACTCAATTCTACTCTCTTTACTAAATCCTATGATGGTGAACTGTTTGTGTGCCAAATATATGTTGATGATATTATCTTTGGCTGTATCGACCAACGTTATAGTGATGAATTTGCCTATATGATGAGTGAAGAACATCATGTCTATGATGGAGAGTTGAAATTCTTCTTAGGTCTTCAAATTCACAACAACACAATGGCATATTCATATCTCAGAGAAATACCTCAAAGATGTCCTCAAGAAATTCGCATGCAATATTGCAAAGGTGTCAAAATTCCTATGCCCACAAATGGCCATCTATGCAATCGATGAAAATGGAATTGACTTCGATCACAAGGTATACCGCCCATGATTGGTTCTTTATTGTACTTATGTGCATCTAGGCCAGATATAATGCTTAGTGTTTGCATGTGTGCTCGATTTCAAGCTACACCAAGGAATCACACCATAAGGCTGTGAAGCATATTCTTCAATATCTAGCTCACACACCAACACTAGGATTATGGTACCCCAAGGGCTCCACTTTTGATCTCATTGATATTCGACTGACTATGCTGGTGATCGTGGACCGCAAGTCAACATCTGGTACATGTCATTTCCTGACGATCTTTGGTCCGTTGGTCCTCAAGAAACAGTAATTGTGTATCACCGCTTCACCGCGAAGCTGAATACATTGCTGCTGCTCGTGTTGTGCTCAATTGTTGTGGATGAAGCAAACTCTCAAGGACTACGGCATCAACGTGAAGAATGTGCCTCTCATCGTGACAATGAGAGTGCCATCAAGATTGCTCACAACCCAGTTCAGCACTCAAGACAAAGCACATTCAAATTCGCCATCATTTTCTTCGTGGATCATGTGTTGAAGGGCTTACATCTCCATCGAGCATGTGAAGATCAAGAACAGCTAGCCGATATCTTCACTAAGCCCTTGGATGAGAAGAGATTTAGCAAGTTGTGTGAGCTAAATATCTTAGAATCTTCGAATGTTCTTTGAAAAGGACACACATCCCGACACTTATGCAAAATTGATGACTTAGATGTGCAACACATGAAGAAACGTTTTTCTTCAATCCATGAAGAATAACACTCTAAGTGTGAAGAAATTAATGAAGAATTTGATTCTCAGAACCCTACGACAATTGTTAAAAATCACCAGAACGTGATAAAACAGTTATTCCAATTGCTTCTGATCAATAAACAAATTACCTAGGTCTTCCTATTTTGCCTTAAATTTTGGAGTTCCGTAAGTTTATGCTAGTTACAGATTACTACAGACTCGCCTGCTTTTGACAGATTCTGTTTTTTGTGTCTTGTTTGCTTATTTTGATGCATCTATGACTAGTAAAATAGTTTATAAACCATAGAGAAGTTGTAATACAGTAGGTTTAACACCAAAATAAATAAAGAATGAGTTCATTACAGTACATTATGTGGTGGTTTTGTTTTCTTTCACTAACGGAGCTTATAAGATTTTCTGTTGAGTTTTGTGTTGTGAAGTTTTCAAGTTTTGGGTAAAGCTTTTATGGACTATGGACTAAAGGGTGGCAAGAGTTTGCTTGGGGATGCCCAAGGCACCCCAAGATATTCAAGGATAGCCAAAGTTTAAGCTTGGGGATGCCCCGGAAGGCATCCCTCTTTCGCCTTCGCTCATTGGTAACTTTACTTGGAGCTATATTTTTATTCGCCACATGCACTACTGGAATCAGCTACTTTGCCATCTGCCAGCTCTTTGCCGTCTGCTAGCGGACGGCAAAGAAGCTGTTTGCCATCAGCTACCGAAAAGCAGACGACAAAGAAGTGGCAGACGGCAAACAACCTCTTTGCCATCGGCCGACTCTTTGTCGTCAGCCAGCTGACGGCAAAGAGAGAGGTGGCCCCACCCTACCGCCCATTTTGAAAAAACTTAACGCCCCACCTCTTTGCCGTCTGCTAGAAGACGGTAAAGAGAGATAAAGGTGGACGGCAAAGAGCGGCGGACGGCAAAGAGCAGAGTAACTAACGGCCGCCACCCCCCCACTCACTTTCTTCTCTCTCCTCTCTCCCGACGCCCGCCACTAGCTAGATACCCACCCACCGCCGCCCGCCGCCTGGGCCAGACCTCCCCGGCCGCCTCGCCCGCTGCCCGGTGCCGCCTCGCACCCGCTGGCCTGCCGCCCCACCACCTCCGCCTCACCCCACCCGCCGACGCCTGCCGCCCCACCACCCTCCGCCACTCGCCGCCTGGCACCGCCACGCCATCGGGCGCGCTGCCTGCCTCCCCACCACCCTCCGCCTCACCCCACCCGCCGATGCCCTGTCCGCCGAGCCACCACGCTCGGCGCTGCCCCGCCACCGCCCCGCCCGCCGACCGGTGCCCTCCCCGCCACTCGCCACCGACCGCCCCATTGTTCGGTGAGAGACTACTTTTTTTTTTCTGTTTTTCATTTTTTTGCTGTTTTATTGTTAGTGCTAGATTGTGTTAGTGTTAGTGTTAGAAAAGAATCAGAGAAGTAGAAGAAGTAGAAGTAGTAGAAGAAGTAGAACAAGAAGAAAAGAAGTAGAAAAAGATGAAAAAGAAAAGAAGAAAAGAAGTAGAAGAAGAAGAAGAAAGGAAGAAAAGGTAAGAAGTAGAAAAAAGATGAAAAAAGAAGAAGAAGAAAAGAAGTAGAAGAAGAAGAAAATAAGAAACGAAAAGAAGTAAAAAAGTAGAAAAAAGATGAAAGAAGAAGAAGAAGAAAGGAAAGAAGAAGAAGAAGAAGAAGAAGAAGAGAAAGAAAGAAGAAGAAGGATAGAAGGAAACACCCCACCCCCTGACCCCGACACCACACCCCGAATTTCGACACCACCTGCTGACACCCCTAACACCCGACTCCTCGACCTCGATTTCGATTTCCGACCACACCACACCCCGACACCTCGACCTCGACCTCGACACCACATCCCGACACCCTACCTCGACCTCGAATTCGACATCCCGACCTCGACACTTTACACCCCGACCTCCCGACCCGAAAAAGCACTCGATCCCGACACGCACCTCGACACCAACACGACACCCCGACCCCCAACACCTCCCGAAAAGGTGTTCTTGGCCTTCCAGAGGTCGACGGGTCATATATTTGTGAATTATTAGTTAGGTCATATATTTTTCGATTTTGTTATGAAAACATCATATATAATTGTGTTGATCGGGTAGATTTAAATGTGCAGTTGTTTCATCGCCATGTAGATTTAAATGTGCACGCTATATATTCATGTCGGTATTTTTTTTATGTTGTACTAATTTCGTTTATTCTTTGTCATGGCAGGTGTTGAAAGATGGTGGGCGCTGGTCGGGAGCGCGTCGAGGCCCCTTCTTCGTCGGCGCGTGGTGTGAGGTCTTCGATTCCACATGCACCTCTCCACCGAGCGTTGCTAGACAGTATGGCGACACCGCCGGCCCTTCTTCGTCGACCGAGGTGCCCAGTAGGGGACGAGGTAAGAAGAAGAGAGAAGGCGGAGCACGTGGTTGCAGGCGAGGAGGTAGGGTGACTGCTACGACGCCTTCCTCGCCGCCACCCCTAGCTGTTTCACCCGAGCACGTGACTGCTAGGGTGGACTCGTCCGAGGAGGAGGCTACACGGACTCCGGTCCACGAGCCTCCGGTCCACGGGTCTTCGGCCCACGAGCCTCGGGTCGACAGGCCTTCGGCCCACGAGACCCCGGAGGAGCACACGTCTGGATGGGGTACCTGGCCGGATCATCCTGAGGAGCCGAGTGGCCATGCTGATGATGGCGGGGAACCGACCGATATTGAGGAGGAGGGGGCAACGCCTACTGCAGGGAGTTGTACACGGCCCTGGCCCATGCCGGGCGACCATGAAAGCAGAGGTGGTTGATTTTCCCTGATGGGGAGAGGTAAGTGCATTTAATATTTTTGTACCTTCTGCATTCATGTTTCTTCAAATAACTAATGCGTTGGCCTTGTCATGCTGCAGGGGTTGGGACCACCATCATAGTGTCCGCAGGCCCAACTCCGTCCTTGGAGTTGTTTGTCGGCAAAACTTCCCGGGGTTTGTGATGTTGCCTGGTGAGGGTCGGTTTCCAGAGCTTGGATTGAGTTGGGAGCACTACTTGGCTGCCTTGGCCCCGCTGGGTGAGATTATCAACGGTGTCTTGTGCAAGACGAGGGCAGACATGGTGATCAGAAAGTTCTGGGTAATTTCTCCTTTACACAATTAAAAATCTTCAACTAGCTAGTTATTAATTGTCCTAATCAATATTGTCTCATTTGATTGCAGACATTCTACAGGTGTGAGGAGGGATACGAGGAGGAAGCGGCAAATGTTATTGATAACGCTCAAGCGCTCTACTAAAGAACTTACGGCACGAGGCTCGGTGCAGGCTGTTCGAGACTACTACGCCTTTGTGGTATCAAGAAGACCAAGCCGGGCGTGTCGCGAGAAGTTCTTGAGTAAGGAGCAGTACATGAAGGTAATTTTAAGGCCTTGTACTTACTTCCTTCATTTAGTAATTCATAGTCGAAGCGCCAAGTTTCTATTTGCTAACTTAGGCCCCTCCGAGATGGTGTGCGGATCGGATGGATTGTTGGGAGGTGTTGGTCAATGAGTGGTGCTCAAATGAATGGCTAGCCCTCCACAACGAGGCCAAGGACAAACGTGCCCAAATGGAAGGTGTGCCACACCATCAAGGCAGCTCCAACTTATTTCAATATGGGTAGAACTGGGTATGTGGTTTGCTTCATGATTCATGCAATTCATTCATCATTCTAGCTTTAGCACTTTAATTACTAATTAACTTTGTTTCTCTCTTTCAGGCACGCTACAATAAGGCGGATAAGGGGCCAGAGGTGTACGACCTGTATGCCATGGCCCACACTGGCCCTTACAAGAAAGTCAAGGCATTCTCTACGTCTGACCTCGATGATCCAAAGAACTTCACCAACATCTCCTCCCATGACAAGCTCATGCAATATAAAGATCAGGGGAAGGCGAGGAAAGGGGAGGACTTTAACCCGAGTCAGGGTCCCATTGATATAGAGCTGCAAATGATATCTGTGTATGGAGGTCCCATGGCTCTGCCGTGTCAAACCGCGGATCTCGGTAGGGGGTCCCAAACTGTCAGGCCTAGGCGGATGGTAACAGGAGACAAGGGACACGATGTTTTACCTGTGTTCGGGCCCTCTTGATGGAGGTAAAACCCCACGCCCCGCTAGATTGATATTGATATTGTGGATGTTTACAAGAGTGGATCTACCATGAGATCAAGGAGGCTAAACCCTCAGAAGCTAGCCTATGGTATGATTGTAAGGGTTGTTGATGTTGTAGTCCCACGGACTAAAGCCATCCGTTTATATAGACACCGGAGAGGGCTAGGGTTACATAGAGTCGGTTACAATGATAGGAGATCTACATATCCAGACGCCAAGCTTGCCTTCCACGCCAAGGAAAGTCCCATCCGGACACGGGAGAAGTCTTCAATCTTGTATCCTCATAGTCTTGGAGTCCGTCAATGATGATAGTCCGCCAATGATAGTTCGGCCGATGATGGTAGTCCGCTATCCGACACCCCTAATCCAGACTCCTCAAGAGTCTCTCGAACCAGGCTTCAATGACGATAAGTCCGCGTATATTGCTTGGCATTGCAAGGCGGGTTCCTCCTCCAATGATAGAAGATTGTGAACACCAGATAGTGTCCGCTCGCAAAATAAATTCCACATTCCACCAGAGAGAATAATAATATATACACAAGTTCAATCTGCCGACGCTTTTTGTGGCATGACGTCACACCACTACCAAGCCATTACTTGAATTGTTTTTACTCTACCACCTCAGCAAGATTTAGCTAAGCGGTTTCTTTGGCACGCCTTGTCGAAGCAGAGATCGTGTTTCCTTAATCCGGATTCTCATCAATACGGGCGGGTAACCCAACCGCGCCATTGATGGTGACGCTTGGGAGATAAGCGAATTTTACCAGCCCGGTGGGGACGCGAAGACTTCGCCTACCATATAAGGGATAAGGATTCACCTTCTCACCCACGCCTTCTTCCTCCTTTGCTTATCCATCTCCACGCACTCGAGCCCACCGCCCAAGTTCATGCATCTCGCTCAACCTTCTCCGAACATGTCCGGAGCGGAGGTAAATGGTTGGCCTCCACCGCTAAGGAGGAGCACATCGCTAAACTGCGCAGCCGGATACCTCTCCGCGACATCACAGACCGGCTGCCCGACGAGGGGCAGCTCATCCCCACCCCTGTGCCCCATGAGAGGGTCGCTTTCTTCCCCACCTCCGCTGGACTGGGCTTTCCACTACATCCCTTTGTCCGGGGCTCATTTCTACTACGGCCTGGATTTCCATGATCCGCGCCAACTTCATCCTCAACATCTCGGCGCTTATCGTGGTAAAGCAGGCCTTCCTCTCGCATCCAGCCCCACTTCGCCTGTGGCTCAAGACCTTCAATGTCAAGTCAATGTAGTGAAGGGCACTCTGCCGGAGTGCGGAGGCGCCATGTTGGGCAAGATGCCCAATGTCCTTTGGTTCAAGGGGCCTTCGTGGAATCCGCCAATGGGTGGCAATCGGGTGGTTCTATATCACCGAGCCGCTGCGGATCTTACATAGGCGGCGGCCCCGAAGTTTAGATCTGGTACCCCACGCAGCTCACCTCCGGAAAGAGAAGGGCTTGCTGTGGGGTAGTTCAAGGAGCCGACGGACTCCAAGCCCGTGATCCGAAGCCGTGAAGAAGCTCAGCTGGTTAACGTGGTCCAAGTCATGCTCGCCCACCGGATACTCCCATGCCAAGAGCGGCATTCAATCTGTGGAGTTCGATCCGAACAGCACCAGCGCCGAGCGTGCTCTTCGACACGACGCATTTAAGGTGCCCGGAAGGTGCTGTTCAAGGGCGCCGGTTTCGCGATCCGCGATCAAGATCGCGGATTTCGCCGCAGCGCCAGCCGACGAGGTAAGTGATTCTACCCTTTACGGACACTTGTTTTTCATAGTTTGACTCTATGCGGTTTTAATTTCCCTTCCTTTGACAGACTCGATGAGGAAGGCGGAGCAGATCACCGCCTGCCCTATGCCGTAAAATCCAAAGGACGCCTGCCTAGCGGGCTGCTGGTTCCGCACCGCACGTGGTGCCGGAGAAGAAGGCCAAGAAGGAGGCCACGGTGCTCTAAAGAGTGCCTGCAGGTGTCCGACGACTGGGCGGACTCTCCCGAAAATGAGGAGGAGGAAGAGGACTCTCTCCTGCAGGAGGGAGAGAGGAAGAGGAAGGCTTCCCAACAGGGAGGCCAAGGGTCCAAGAGGGAAGGACTATTCTCGACAGCTCCGCCAACATCAACGCTGGCGAGGAAGAATGGCCTTCAAGGGCCAGCCTCCGCGAGATCGTAAGTATCCGGATTCCTGAATGATTTATAATTTTTTTTCTCGGTCACATAGTGTCATTCTCGATGCCGCATGCTGCCCGTAGTCCGCCTGATGATCTCCCCGCTTCATCGAAGGGTCGCTGGGTCCGCCGGATGTAGACTCCATCCCGACCGCCCACCCCCGCGACACCGAGGATGCGAGGTGGGATCCCAAGAAGGGACCCATCGGGGAGGCCCGAGGCGCCACAAGGCGCCCTCCCGACTTTGCGCCGACTCCACATCGTAACCCGCAGTGGTTCCGGAGTCCGCCGGGCGCCCTTCAACGGAAGGGAAAGACCGGACGCCGGGCGGCTTCCGGCCCAACCGGAGGCGCCGAGCATTTGTTGGAGGCGCCAGAGCGCCCATCGAGGAAGAACACCGCACTATTATGAGTGCGGTGATCCGAAGGTGCAGCTCGCCAAGAGCGGGCTGACCGAAGCTCGCAGAGCCTTCTATCGTGCTTTGAGGTAAGAAGTTAAAATATGCAATGTGATACCGCATAGACATAGCCCCGATGCTCGGTTCGTGTTCGGAAAGAAAAGCCGGACTGAGGATCTAAAAAAGAAGATATACGCAGGGTTGCTAAAAATTATGTCAATATGGGTTGCAGGCGACATCGCTGACCTCCGCCAGACCGATCATGGAGGTCGGTGCTGTGAAGCAGAGTCGAGCGGTCCGAGCAAGAGCTCGGCCGCCAGAAGCAGCTCCAGACAAAGAAGGTGAGTAACACCACTTTGAACTTGTACTCATGTAAAAGGATTTAGGTTGCAACAAAAATAACAAGGATAACATGGGTGCTGCAGGGCCACGAACGAGGTGGCGACTCAAGGAGGGCCGTGTCCGGGTCAACGCAATGCGCCACGGAACGGGCAGAGCGAGAAAAGCAGGAGGCGCGGTGGCGGTGGTTCAGCAAGAGCTCCTGTGCCTCATGGAAAAGCATGAGAGTTTGGAGCGTGACTCAAAGACTCGAGAGTCCGAGCTTGCCTCGCCTCGAAAGTGCCAAACTACCAAGGCCGAGGCCCATAAGTCCCTTCAGAGATTGAGTTGATGAGGAAGATAGCGGCGGTAAGGCATTTTTCATGCAAAGCAAGCATGTGAATGTAAATTACGTGTTACTTACCCGAATTCGAGCTCTCTGTATGCTTGCAGATCTGCCTCAAGCGTGTCTCGATGTCCGCCAGATTCTATCGAGCCGAGGAGGGAGCTCAACGGAGAAGGTCTTCGTCTCAAGATGCCGAGGCCGCCATCCGGTGTTTCTAGCGACCAGTCAAGCAGCTGGTCGAGCTTCACAAGGTGGCCGAGCAGGCCATGAAGGGCCTCATAGTCCGGCCGGGCTCGAGAGGCCATGCCTGGAGCTACTTCGCCTGCAGGCGACGGCTGGTGGATGCGCGCCTCGGGTGGAGGTTATCAAGCGCCCGCCTGTATTGAAGGTGCTTGCCGGGCCCTTGCCCGCAAAGGTGCATTGGGGCAAGCTGGATGCGGAGAAGCTAATCATCGACGCGCCACCAGCGGGCAAGGAACATCGACGCCGAAATGTACTATAAGGCTGTCCTCAAGGGTGCCCGCAAGATTGCGGATGAGTGCCCTGTGGATGTAATTTTGAGTAAATTCGCAATGTGTTATCCTGTGCGCTGAAAACTTTGTTCATATGCGCTTAAGCAACGCTTGTTAATTTAAAATATTACCTTCAGGCGGCCGCTTATTAAATCTGAGAGATGGCAAGTCGTCGGCTTCAGCCCCCATGCCACGAAAGTGTTGGGGTGTTCGATAAAGTTGAGCGCCTTGTTCCCATTTTTGGGTCCATCTAGGAGCCGCCAACACAACGTAACAAGGCAACCGGACTTATAGTGCTTGAACACTCTCACTTAGCCATAGAATTCTATAATTTTAAATTTCGCGAAGCCCCTAGTATTCGAGGACCAATTGGGGCGCTATCCACGCCTTCGCTGGACATAATCAAACTTCGTCAAGCGCGCGAGGTCTTTAAGGACCCGAAGGACCTCTTTAACAGCTTACTCAGCCTCTCGCCTTTATCATGACAAATAGTTTTAGCTTTCCATCGAGGCATTAACCTGCTCAACCGGGGCACTCGTAGGGGGTCCCCAACTATGCGCCTAGGCGGATGGTAACAGGAGACAAGGGACACGATTTTTACCAGTGTTCGGGCCTCTTGATGGAGGTAAAACCCACGCCCCTGCTAGATTGATATTGATATTGTGGATGTTTACAATAGTGGATCTACCACGAGATCAAGGAGGCTAAACCCTAGAAGCTAGCCTATGGTATGATTGTAAGGGTTGTTGATGTTGTAGTCCCACGGACTAAAGCCATCCGGTTTATATAGACACCGAGAGGGCTAGGGTTACATAGAGTCGGTTACAATGGTAGGAGATCTACATATTCAGACGCCAAGCTTGCCTTCCACGCCAAGGAAAGTCCCATCCGACACGGGAGAAGTCTTCAATCTTGTATCTTCATAGTCTTGGAGTCCGGTCGATGATGATAGTCCGCCAATGATAGTTCGGCTGATGATGGTAGTCCGCTATCCGACACCCCTAATCCAGACTCCTCAGCCCATAGCCATTGGAGATGGACTTATCCGCTGTCCTAGCACTCTCCCGAGATCAAGGCGCCAATGAGCTCCGCCCCGAGATAAGGCCTCGTGAACGGCCAGTCCAACTCGCTTCAAGGTTAGTTATACGTACTCAGCTATCTTTCTCCATTACATTGTGTGCGCTTCCATCAATGATTACAAATGGTCATCTGAGTGGTGTTGCAGGCTGCTATACAGAGTGAGAGAGATAGAACAGAGAAACTTCTGGCGGAGGCGGCGGAGAGGCAGCGGGAGTTGGAGGAGAGGACGACAAAGATGCTGGAGGAGGAGAGGGCACGGAATGACATGCAGGCAAGGGCCATGTACGAGCTCTTTGTGGTAAGTTTCTTCTACAGATTAGCCAAAACATTTGTCAAAACCAAATGTGCAGTCTGTGTGTGAGAAGTCTGGTCGCACCGCCTGCCGGATTACGGGTTCCGCACTTTAAAGTTTGAACTCTGGGTGCACACGGAGATCCAATCCTCCACCGCCTCGCACTCGCCAATCGCAGGGACCTAAACTACTAGCAAGAACAACACAAGAGACGCAAGATTTATATCGTTCAGGCCACCATCGTGGTGTAATACCCTACCCAAAGGTGTGGTGTGGATTGCCTCTGGGCTGATGAACAATAAGACAGGAAGAACAGCCTCGCGAGGGTCTGTTCTGGTGGAAGCGATGAACTGCTAAGTGGTGTCCTGCCGCCTAGCTTGAGGATCGGGTCTCTCTCTCTCTCTCTCTTCGGATGCTTCCCGCCTACCCGGTCGCCTCCCTCGCTATCGTGGCTAGCTCTACTTATATAGACGAAGGCTCGGGCCTCTTCCCAAATATTGAGCGGAAGGGCGCCAACAATTGGCCATTTTGAAGGGGAACAGCGGTACACTTATCCCGACTAAAGTTGGTCCTCGCCGCCAAAGGCTCGTGATGACGCCGCTTGGGCTCCACGATGATCGCATTCCAGCCGCCGGGCTGGTCTTGGTCTTGTTGCACCAAACGGATGCCTTTGCTTGATGCTCTCGCCGCGCTTTTGCCCCTTTGCACCAAAGAGGAAAGGAGGACGCGCTGGCCTGGCGCCTCGATCGGGCGCCTTGGTCGCCATGGTTTTGCGCCATGGGCACCTCGCGAGGTACCCCGCTTGAACTCTCCGCCTCGTGAGCCAGCCTCGACGAGGATGCGCTCGAGGAAGCTTTGTCGCCCGCCTCGCGAGGCTTGGCCTCCTTGAGCCACGCCGCAGCCGCAGTGCAAGTCTGGGACCCCTGCTCCTGTAACGCCGACAAGAGCCTCGGCCCATGGGGCCGCCCGGACTTGCCCGTAGAGAGGCGAAGGGCAAGTGCGAGCGTCAGGCCCTAACAGCTCATGCCTTGGGCGCCATGTGGAAGTTGATTGGACGTGGGAGCCTGCTCCCCCACGACGCCTTGGTAACCGCCCGGATTTGATAGGTCCTTGCATGCAGAGCTGGGCATGGTGACTGGTGATCGTGGAGGCCGACGGTTGGCCTCCGCCGGCTATAAGTACGGAACGGCGTGCGCCCTTCCGGTCTATCCTCCTGTCCTCTTCCTAGTCTTGTCTGGCTGCCATGGCTCCGATCCGCCGTTCTCTGTGGAGGAGAAGGGAAAGGCCTCAAGAGGATCCCGACACGCCCCCCAAGAAGCGGCTTGCTGTCCGGTGTCAGGCAGGAGCGCGCGCAGGAGGCGCCTGCGTTCTCGGTGTGTGTGGCCGCCACCAGGTTTTCTTCCTTGTACGCGCAGATTGGGGCCTCAAGGAGGTGACGCTGGCGCCACGAGAAGGCGCTGACGACGACGCCAGCTGGTCACGAAGGTGTGCGCCTTCCCCGGAGTCCATGCCGAGGGCTCTCGCCGGGAGTTCATGCTTGCAAGGCCGCCGCCTCCTAAGTCTTGGATCCGCCTTCCTTCTTTCTTCGCCCGCCGTCCCGGTAGGGGAGCCTCGACTCGCTACAAGACGCCGCTGCGGCACCTCGCGACCGGGCAGAGGTCGCAGAGTTGCCCCGGCGAGGTCTTCATGACTCGTGGCTGGAGCGAGGTCGCCCGGGTCTGCAGGACGAGGGGCGCCCTCACGATCCACCTGGAGTATGACGGTGCTTTGGTGATGTCCTTCAAGCTCTTCGATGCGGAGGGTCGCCGGCTGGAGTGCTGCCCCGGGAGAGGTGGTCGGGGGTCCTGCTGTGGTGAGACAGAGGCCAACCGCCCGCTCCCTTGGCAACTCCTCAGGCGACGAAGGCGCCGGAGGATCCAGCGACTCCACGAGCTCTTTCGCGACTCGAGACGAGCGACGAGAAGCATGAGTCCTCGAGCTCGCGCCGCTTCCCCCGAGCAGGGCGAAGCCACAGCCGCCGCCGCCTCGATCTCGATGGGGTTGGCCCTGACCGGGTGGCCCATCGTTGATGATGGCGCTCGCCGTGATGGTCCCTCGAGATAGGACTCCTTAGGATTCAAGGCTTTTGTTCCCGCGAGGAGCCAAGAATGTAGATTTCATGGGGCTTGTAAGATATTTGTAGCTTCGCTTGTCAATATGATCCTTGTTATGAGGCAATGCGGATGCTCATTCCGCTTCTAGCTCTGGGCTTTCTTCCTTTGAGACCTCGTGAGGGCTTGGTGCTCGGCCGACGGGTCCCAGCCCCAAGGCGGCTTCAGCCGCCGCTGGTATGCTGTGTCGCGATGCCGTGGTCAAGGCTGGGAGGTGAGCGCCCGAGGTCCGTAAGAGCCCCCGAGTCGCGATGCTCTGGGGGTCCCCTTGGCGCCAAGCAGCCATCATTCGTGAGAAAGGAGAGCGACGCTATAACACGGAGTTGCATTGAGTGGGGATGGTGCTGCGATGACTAGTGTGCCCAGAGGGTGATTTATCTCGAGGGTCGTGACAATGCTTCCGGTGCGGGCGCCAGTTCGTGCCCTGGCCGGGCGAGAGATTGCGTGGCGAGGTTGTTTCAGGCTCCTTGGAGAGACCCGCAGGTTCACCACAAAGGAACAAGAGCTCACGGGCGATCGTTAGTCCTGCTGTTAGTTGCTTTGGAGAGGCGCGAGAAGCCTCGCGAGGTGTGCCGGGCACTCGTGAGCCTCGCTGGACTCACGAGGCCCTACCTCAAGGCGGGTTGCGCCTGCCTGGGCCTTATCTTCAAGTGTGTTCCTCGCAAATTGGCCGATGCCGGTGTTTCACGCTCGGTCCCGGCCTCGGCTGGTCTCACTGTCACGGGCAAGCCTGTGTCGCGATGCCATGGACAAGACCAGAGGGTGAGGGCCGGAGAGCCGGTAGGAGCCCTGAGTCGCGATGCTCGTGCACCCCCTTTAACGCGCAAGCTAGGTTAGATGACGCAACTCACGCCCTCGGTCCCAGCTCGGCTGGTCTCTACTATCGCCGGCAAGCCGTGTCGCGATGCCATGGACAAGACCAGAGGGTGAGGGCCGAGAGCCGGTAGGAGCCCTGAGTCGCGATGCTCGTGCACCCCCTTTAACGCGAAGCTGGATTAGATGACTAAACTCACGCCCTCGGTCCCGGCTCGGCTGGTCTCTACCGCTGTCGGGTAAGCCTGGTCGCGATGCCATGGACAAGACCAGAGGGTGAGGGCCGAGAGCCGGTAGGAGCCCCGAGTCGCGATGCTCGTGCACCCCCTTTAACGTGCAAGATTTCGCCACCTGTGAGAAGGCACCAAATAACAAGCATGGTGGAACGAGAGCATAATCCTAAGGAAAACGATGAAGGATACATGCCACTGGATCGCCCGAGCGGCTTGGGGATGATGCAGCCCGAGGGTGCCCCAACAGATAAGCTAAAGACATGAAATAAAGGGATACATGCCGAGGGACGACCCACGCTGCCTGGGAACAATGCGGCCTCAAGGCGCCCCCTACCGGAAACAAAACTTAAAGATGTCCCCCGTGATGTTGGGGATGAAGGGTTGTTGATGTAGCAGACTGGGTGGGCTGCGGAGCCGATCCTCACGAGCCCCTCAGCCTGTGGGGCCTCGAGAGGCTCCGGAGGCGCTGGCGGCTCCTCACGGCCATCTCCATCTCCGCTGTGGCAGCGGCATGCCCGACCTCTTGAGCCTCCAGATGGTCTCATGAGACGCTGTGCGCAGCAGCAGCTGCTTGGCAGGCCATAAGGCATGCGACGTAGCTGGGGCGGACCTCGCAACGCCCCACTCACGAGGGCCGAGGCGCTTGAGATGCGGCTCGGCCGAGCCCTCGTGTGTCGATGCAGATGCGCAGCCCACCATCCTCGCTGGATGGGGGCCACACTGGTAGGCGGCGGCTGTCCCTCATGACCCTTGACTCAGAATTCCCGAATGGCCTTGCTGATGAATTCTTGGGGTTCTGCCCTCCGTCTTGCTCCCCGCTATGGAACGTGCTTCAAACACGCCCACGTGGTGCCCAAGCGCCCCTCGAGACCTTGGCGAGGTCGGAGGCCTCTAGGGAGAGCCCCGAGCCCTCGCCGAGGAGGGCGCCAAGGCTTCCCTATGCGATGGAAGGAGGCTCCTCGCACGGTGCGGGCCCCGAGGGGCCTGTCCCTTGAAGAGCTAGGCCGGTCGATGTCTTCTTCTTCTGGGTGCTGCCTCGAGGCGCCCCGCCGCTGTGGTCTGGTCTTCCAATGATGTGGCTCAAAAGCTCGCCTGTGGAGCACATCAGATCTCTCTCTTCACTGTGGCACCGTGGCCGACCCCGCCGCTTCTCGGCATCTTGAGGATATTGTAGCCATGGTGGGTTACAGCCATGAACTTGGCCAACGCTGGGTACCCGAGGATGGCGCGTAATGGCAGCGTAATGTGGGAGACGCCAAGTCAATGAGCTCGTGTGGTAGTTGTCGCGGGCCCCAAGGTGACAGGAAGGTGGACCTGCCCGATTGAGACCGTGGAGCCAAGCAGACCCCGAGAAAGGCTTGGTTGGCTGAAGCTGGCTGTAGGGCACTTGAAGATTGTTGAACGCCTCCACGGACAGACGTTGAGCCCCGCCCGCCAATGAGGGTCTTGGTGACCAGCACGCTGTCGATGATTGGGGAGCAAAGCATTGGGAGAACTCCGCTGTGGCTGCAAGACTTGAGCTGATCCGCTGAGCTGAACGTGATGGCGCACGCCACCACCGAGGGGGCGCGTGGACTCGAGCTTGGGGAGGACTGCATTCACTTCACGAGCGAACCGCTTGAAGATGCGGTGAGAGGTCGGGCTTGAGCTCCGCCCAGATGCAAAGCGATCGCACGCGCTTCCTCGGAAGCCCCCAGCCCCTCGCCCCGATGACGGTCTTCGATTCTCCTTGGCGGTGGCGGCAGCGGAGGGAGGCTCATGCGCCTTGCGGACGATCCTCACGAGGATGATCCTCCAGCCCTCGCGAGGTGGGTCTTGCCACCTGTCCTCGCGAGGTTGGTCGCGCCACCCTTGGCGCTGGGCCGCGGTCTTCCCAGCGCCCCGCTCCTTCCTCCTCCTCGCCAGAGTCTCCGTCGCTGCGCCAGGCGCCTCACGACCCTTCCTCACAAGACGGCCCGGAGCTCTTGACATTCATTGGTGTTGGGTGTGGAGGTCGTGGTACACGCAGATCGGCTGCCCTTGGAAGACTCGGGCTGATCTCGCCTCGCCAGGTGTCGGTTCGGCCATGCAGCACGGCAGCCCCTTGTGTTTCACGCCCTGGCCTTGACTTCTTTCTTCGGATCCGCGGCAGCAGCTCGAGGAGGAGAAGCGCCTCCTCAGCCCCGGCGCACTTGGTCGCCAAGTTGAACAGCTCTGTGGAGGTGCGCAGATCTTCATGCATCACCAGCTCCTCCTTCATCTTGACGCCGCACGCCGCCGCCGGAGAAGGCAGAGATGATGGCCTCCTTCGCTACTATGGGGATCTTGAGGCGCGCTGTTGAAGCGCTGGATGTACTTTTGTAGGGTTTCCGGCTGTTGCTTGATTCAGCGATGTCACCACGGCGGTGGCCGGTCGCGAGTGCCTTGAAGTTGGCGGCGAAGCTGGTGCGATCTCGCCCAGAAGAGATCGTGCCTGGGCCAGATTCAGGAGCCGTGCAGGCTCCGGCCCTGAGCACCATGGGAAACCAGTTCACCATGACCTTTTCATCTCCGCTAAGCAGTCATGATGCCCAGCTCAGAGCTGGAGGAACTCCGAGGGTCGGGCCGTGCTGTCAGAGCGTGGAGGCAGGTCCGCTTGAACTTGGCGGGCTACGAACGCCAAGCAGCTCGGTGGTGAAGGCGCAGCAGCCCGCCGTGGGTCGCTGGGGCCTCGGACGGCAGAGAGCTTGGTCTTGCAGGCCTCCTCGCGCCGCCGGGCCGGGGCAGCGCAGGTCTTGACATGCTGGAGCGGGAGCGCCGGGCAGCTTCTGCGGGTGAGGAACTTTTGGCAGCTTTGTTTGCTGCACGGGCGCCGGCGGAACGGGTTCCGCCAGGCCGCGCGCTTGGTGCCGTGGACGCTGCCTTGGGAGGAGGCGGCCGAGGCGCCCGAGTTTATCGCTGGGCGGGTGCGGTGTAGCGAGACGGACGACGCTGGGTCGCTTTTCAGCAGCGGATTTGAAGCTTGATGACGCGGTCGAGCTATTCTTCGAGACGCTGCCGACGGGCGGTAGCGCAGGAGCTCGCGGTCGCTGATGAGTGCAGCTCGGGTTTCATGCGCTGCTGGGCGCGCGCGACGAAGAACCAGCGGGTGAGCGGCGTGGCGGTGCGGCCGCCCCGCCATGGACGGGTGCTGACGACGCTTGTTGCCGTTTCGCCGGGCCGGTGGCGGCGTTGACAGCAGTGACGGGAACGACGAGGACGCCCACCGACGGAGCCGCTCTGGGCGATATGGGAGGCGAGGGCGGCTCGAGGCCGGGCGCTGGCCGGACGAGCGCCGACATGGTTATGTGGTCGGGAAGAACGAGGTGACGAAGCAGATTCCGCGCACTTTACCGGGCGCGCTAAATGTCGGATTACGGGTTCCGCAGACCTTAAGGTTCAACTCGGTGCGCGCGGAGATCCAATTCTCCACCGCCTCGCACTCGCCAATCACGTGGACCTAAACTACTAGCAAGAACAACACAAGAGACGCAAGATTTATATCGTTCGTGCCACCATCGTGGTGTAATACCCTACCCAAAGGTGTGGTGTGGATTGCCTCGGGCTGATGAACAATAAGATAGGAAGAACAGCCTCGCGAGGGTCTCGTTCTGGTGGAAGCGATGAACTGCTATGGTGTCCCGCCGCCTAGCTTGAGGATCGGGTCTCTCTCTCTCTCTCTTCGGATGCTTCCCGCCTATCCGTCATCTCCTCGCTATGGTGGCTAGCTCTACTTATATAGACGAAGGCCCCGGGCCTCTTCCCAAATATTGAGCGGAAGGGCGCCAACAATTGGCCATTTTGAAGGGGAACAGCGGTACACTTATCCCGACTAAAGTTGGTCCTCGCCGCCAAAGGCTCGTGATGACGCCGCTTGGGCTCCACGATGATCGCATTCCAGCTGCTGGGGCTGGTCTTGGTCTTGTTGCACCTAAACGGTGCCTTTGCTTGATGCTCTCGCCGCGCTTGCTCCCTTTGCACCAAAGAGGAAAGGAGGACGCCAGACGGTCGGGCGCCCGATCGGGCGCCTCTTGGTCGCCATGGCTTGCGCCATGGGCACCTCGCGAGGTACCCCGCCTTTAACTCTCCGCCTCCTCGTGAGCTAGCCCGACGAGGTCGCTACCGAGGAAGCTCTGGCCGCTCCGCCTCATGAGGCTTGGCCTCGCGAGGGTCTTGAGCATGCGCTGATGAAGATGGGCTATCCTGGCCTCCTTGAGCCACGCCACAGCCGCAGTGTGCAAGTCTGGGGACCCCCGTTCCTAGAACGCCGACACGCTCCACCCATGCCAGTTATTGCTCCTGGGACCATGGTGAGTTTAATTTGAATGGACATTACTTGCAAGTCTTAACATTTGAGTGTCATCATGGTAACGAGACATTGGTAATGATCATTGGTGCAGATAACCTGCATAAGCATCGCACGATCCTTCTCCACCACCGACACGAGCCAAAGATGCTCCTACACCTCAATGATCACGGTAAGTTTCTAGTGTTTTGCTTAACAACTGCATAAAGACCTAGACTTAGCTTTATTTCCTCCAATATGCTTACCATAATGACCTAGAGTTAGCTTCTTTTCCTCCAAAATGACTTAATAAGCTTACTGACCTCCAAAACAATCCATTTTACCTAAGTTAGCTCTAAAACGATTTGTACTTAGCTTACTTATGTCAAAATTGCATAATTAGCTCAGCTTAGCTCATAAACCATCCATTTTACCTAAGTTAGCTCTAAAATGACACATTTTACCTTAGTTAGCTTATAAATGATCCATTTATACAAGTTAGCTCTAAATGACCCATTTTACCTAGATTAGCTCCTAAATGATCCATTTTACCTATGTTAGCTTTAAATGACCCATTTCACCTAGGTTAGCTCCAAAATGACCCATCTTACCTAGGTTAGCTCTAAAATGACCCATCACACCTAGGTTAGCTCTAAATGATGCTTTTTACTAAGTTAGCTCATAAACCATCCATTTCAACTAAGTTAGCTCATAAACCATCCATTTCACCTAAGTTAGGTAAAAACCATCCATTTCACCTAAATTAGCTCTTAAATGATCCATTTCACCTAAGTTAGCTAAAAACCATCCATTTCACCTTAGTTAGCTAAAAACGATCCATTTCACCTTAGTTAGCTCATAAACCACCCATTTCAACTAAGTTAGCTCATAAATGATCCATTTCACCTAAGTTAGCTCAAAACGATCCATTTCACCTTAGTTAGCTCAAAACCATCCATTTCACCTTAGTTAGCTAAAACCATCCATTTCACCTTACTTAGCTCATAAACCACCCATTTTAACTAAGTTAGCTCATAAATGATCCATTTCACCTAAGTTAGCTAAAAACCATCCATTTCAACTTAGTTAGCTAAAAACCATCCATTTCACCTTAGTTAGCTCATAAACGACCCATTTCAACTAAGTTAGCTCATAGATGATCCATTTCACCTTAGTTAGCTCATAACCGACCCATTTCAACTTAGTTAGCTCATATATGATCCATTTCACCTATTTCTAACTTAGTTAGCTTCTTCTAGTCACCTATTTCTAACTTTCTTATTTGCCATTTTGCAGATTTCATTCACTTCATGGAAGCTAGCTTGCTATGATGGAGTGCTTGTTTTTTCTTTGATGAAACTTTGCATTGTATCTAGCTTGCTATCTTTAATAAACTTTGCATTGTAATATGTATATGGATGGAACTTGATGGAACTTGCTTATGTATGAATGGATGAAACTTAATTATATGCTGGATATGTGATATGTTTGTTGTCAAATAGCCCTATCAAATATATCTATATATGTCATATATATTTGCTGTGAAAATTGGTGGATTAAAAAAACACAAAAAAAGAGCCAATATACAGGCTCTTTGCCATCTGACACCGACGGCAATGATCTCTTTGCCGCCAGCCGCGGACGGCAAAGAAGCCAGGTGGTAGCCAACTATGCTCCCTGGGAGCTGACCCATTTGGTCAGTTTGCCTACAGTTGCAGACAGCAAAGAGTACACAATTTTGCCGTCAGCTGACATCATACGGCGGACGGCAAAGGCAGGACAAATTTTTTGCCAGCAACAAGGACGGCAAAGGCTCGCTGTAGTGACGCCTAGTCGACATCATACGGCGGACGGCAAAGGCAGACACATTTTCCGTCAACGGCGGACGGCAAAGGCCTCCCATTAGCCACCTAACGGACTAACAGCCGCAATTTTTGTCGCTCTGCTTTTTGTCGCTCGCTGCTGATGGCAAAGGCCCTTTGTTGTCACCGTGATAAAGTAGATGGCAAAGTAGCTGTTTTCCGGACCTTACTTTGCCGGAGCTTTTGTTGTTCACGCGCGGACGGCAAAGACCTTTGTCGTCTCATTATTCATGTTTTGCCGTCTGCAGCAGGGCGCACGGCAAAGTAGCTGATTCCTGTAGTGATGATATGTGTTTTGCTTGGAGTGTCATGTATTATATTAGTCTTTGCTTTTTAGTTTACCACAATCATCCTTGCTGTACACACCTTTTGGGAGAAGTTTATTTGATTAGAATTTGCTAGAATACTCTATGTGCTTCACTTATATATTTTGAGCTTGATAGTTTTAATTTAGTGCTTCACTTATACTTTTTAGAGCATGGTGGTGACTTAATTTTGAAGAAATTGCTAGTCTCTCATGCTTCACTTATATCTTTTGAGAGTCTTTTAGAACAACATGGTATTTGCTATGGTTATAAAATTGGTCCTAAAATGGTAGGCATCCAAGTTGGGTATACTAAAAACTATCATAGGAAGTGAATTGGATGCTATAACCAATTTGATACTTGATAATTGTTTTGAGATATGGAGGTAGTGATATTAAAGTCATGCTAGTTGGGTGATTATGAATTTAAAGAATGCTTGTGTTAAAGTTAGCAAGTCCCGTAGCATGCACGTATGGTTAAAGTTGTGTAACAAATTTGAAACATGAAGTGTACTTGGCTTGTGCATCCTTATGAGTGGCGGTCGGGGACGAGCGATGGTCTTTTCCTACCAATCTATCCCCCTAAGAGCATGCGTGTAGTACTTGATTTTTGATAAATTCTAAATTTTTGCAATAAGTATATGAGTTCTTTTGACTAATGTTGAGTCCATGGATTATACACACTTTTACCTTTCCACCAGTGCTAGCCTCTTCGGTACCGTTCATTGCCCTTTCTCACCTTGAGAGCTGGTGCAAACTTCGCCGGTGCATCCAAACCCCGTGATACGATACGCTCTATCACACATAAACCTCCTTATATCTTCCTCAAAACAGCCACCATACCTACCTATTATGGCATTTCCATAGCCATTCCGAGATATATTGCCATGCAACTCTCCACCGTTCCGTTCATCATCATCATGACATACTTTACTTTTGTCATATTGCCATTGCATGATCATGTAGTTGACATTGTATTTGTGGCAAAGGCACCATGCATTATTTTTCATACGTGTCACTCTTGATTCATTGCACCATCCCGGTACACCACCGGAGGCATTTATATAGAGTCATATCTTGTTCTAGTTTCGAGTTGTAATTCTTTTGTTGTAATCAATGAAAGTGTGATGATCATAATTATTAGAGCATTGCCCAAAAAGAAAAAGAAAGGCCAAAAAGAAGAAAAAAGAAAGGCCTAGAAAAATAAAAAGAAAGAAGAGAAAATAAAAAGGGAAATGTTACTATCTCTTTTTCCACACTTGTGCTTCAAATTAGCACTTTGTTCTTCATGTAGTGAGTCTCATATATTGTGCTTCAAAGTAGCATCACGTGTTTTCCTATAGTGAGTCTCATAAGTTGTCTTTTTCATACTAGTGGGAATTTTTCATTATATAACTTGGCTTGTATATTCCTACGATGGGCTTCCTCAAATTCCCTAGGTTTTCGTGAGCAAGCAAGTTGGATGCACACCCACTAGTTTTCTTTTGTTGAGCATTCATTTATAGCTCTAGTGCATCCGTTGCATGGAAATCCCTAATCCTCATGTTGACATCAATTGATGGGCATCTCCGTAGGCCGTTGATTATTATCCTCGTCAATGTGAGACTTTCTCCTTTTTTGTCTTCTCCACACAATCCCCATCATCATATTCTATTTCACCCATAGTGCTATATCCATGGCTCACGCTCATGTATTGCGTGAAGGTTGAAAAAGTTTGAGATTATTTAAGTATGAAACAATTGTTTGGCTTGTCATCGGGGGTATAGAAGTTGGGAACATCTTTGTGTGACTTAAATGAAGCATACCCTAACTATATGATTTTGTAGGATGAACTTTCTTTTGCCATGTTATTTTGAGAAGACATGATTACTTTGATTAGTATGCTTGAAGTGTTACTATTTATTTATCAATATGAACTTCTATTTTGAATCATTTGGATCTGAACATTCATGCCACAATAAAGAAAATTACATTGAGAATTATGCTAGGTAGCATTCCACATCAAAATTTCTTTTTATCATTTACCTACCGAGGACGAGCAGGAATTAAGCTTAGATGCTTGATACGTCTCCAACGTATCTATAATTTTTTATTGTTCCATGCTATTATATTACCCCTTTGGATGTTTATGGGCTTTATTTTACACATTTATATCATTTTTGGGACTAACCTACTAACCGGAGGCCCAACCCATATTGCTGTTTTTTTTTTGCCTACTTCAGTATTTCGAAGAAAATGAATATCAAACGGAGTCCAAACTTTGGGTGGGTGATTTTTGGAACGAACGTGATCAAGAGGACTTGGAGCGCAAGTCAAGAAGCAGCCGAGGCTCCCACAAGATAGGAGGGCGCCCCCCCCCCCCTATAGGCGCGCCCCCTGTCTCGTGGGCCCCTCGGGCGGCCACCGACGTACTTCTTCCTCCTATATATACCTATGTACCCCGAAAACATCCAGGGGCAGATTTAAACACAATTTCCACCATCAGAACCTTCAGATCCATGATATCCCATCTTGAGCCTTCGTCGCACTCACGGAGGGGAATCGACCACGGAGGGCTTCTACATCAACACCATAGCCCCTCCGATGAGTTGTGAGTAGTTTACCACAGACCCACGGGTCCATAGTTATTAGCTAGATGGCTTCTTCTCTTTTGGATCTCAATACAATGTTCTCCCTCTCTTGTGGAGATCTATTCGACGTAAACTCTTTTTATGTGTGTTTGTCGAGATCCGATGAATTGTGGGTTTATGATCAAGTTTATCTATGAATAATATTTGAATCTTCTCTGAATTCTTTTTATGTATGATTAAGTTATCTTTTCAAGTCTCTTCAATTATCAGTTTGGTTTGGCCTACTAGATTGATATTTCTTGCCATGGGAGAAGTGCTTAGCTTTGGGTTCAATCTTGTGGTGTCCTTGCCCAAAGGATGTAAAGGGTTTCAAGGCACATATTGTATTGTTGCCATCGAGGATAACAAGATGGGGTTTATATCATATTGCTTGAGTTTATCCTCTACATCATGTCATCTTGCTTAATGCGTTAACTCGCTCTTATGAACTTAATACTCTAGATGCATGCCGGATAGCGGTCGATGTGTGGAGTAATAGTAGTAGATGCAGTGGTGAGTCGGTCTACTTGTTATGGACGTGATGCCTATATACATGATCATGCCTAGATAATCTCATAATTATTCGCTTTTCTATCAATTGCTCGACAGTAATTTGTTCACCCACCGTAATACCTATGCTATCTTGAGAGAATCCACTAGTGAAACCTATGGCCCCCGGGTCTATCTCTTATCATATTTTCTTTCAATCTACTTTTATTTGCATCTTTACTTTTTGCATCTATATTATAAAATACCAAAAATATATTTATCTTATCTTACTATCTTTATTAGATCTCACTTTCGCAAGTGCTCGTGAAGGGATTGACAACCCTTTATTGCGTTGGTTGCGTAGTTCTCGCTTGTTTGTGTAGGTGCGTGACTTTGAGGAGCCTCCTCATCGATTGATACCTTGGTTCTAAAAACTGAGGGAAATACTTACACTACTATTGTTGCATCACCTCTCCTCTTCGAGGAAAACCAACGCAAGCTCAAGACGTAGCAAGCTACCGACGACCTTCTCAAAGAACATGGTCAGCTGCATTGGCGCCACGCCCGCCCGGACATACCTCATGTCCGCATCCCCATGATGGCCACCTGCTGGGCGACCTGGTTGGCGACGGTGGCGAGGCGATCGAGCCAACGGTTCTCGCCTCCACGTGATCCACGGTTGAGGCCCTCGTTCTTCCAAGAATCGCTTCTCGGCCTCCAGCCTCCTAGGCTGTGGTCCCTTCGGTTTTGGCCTCGACAAGACTCTCGAGACCCTCCAACTTCAGCTTGAGGTCTTTGATGGAGTTGTTGGCCTCGAGAGCTCCCTCGCTTTGCCGACGATCAGGCCCCGCCGCCTGCTGTGGCAATCAAGCGTGTCCTTCTCCTGGGACAGCTTTAGGGCCTGCTCCTTCAACCTGTCGCGATCCGCCTGCAGCTCCTCCACCTTGCCGGCATGAACCTGGGCCTGGGCTTTGAGTGCCTCTTGTGCCTCTCGCCCAGCTCACTGTGTCCGCTGCAAGACAAGCTTCTCCACCTCTGCATCCTTGGCGCTGGCATGACGGCAAGCTTCTCCTCGCTGCAGCGAGGTCCTCCTCCCGGGAGTTCAGCCATGCCCGTGGCTGGGTCCGGCGGCTCGGGCGGCCATGCCAAGTTCCTCGCCGCCTCTTGAGCTTTTCGACATCGGCGAAGCTTCATGGTGAGCTCCACGTCGCTTGGCCAGCTCGCCTGAGCAGCCTTGAGCTCCTTGTGGGCCTCAAGGAACCAGTCCCGCGCCTCGGCAACGCTTCGAGGTTCGCCCGCTTTCTCCACCATCGCCGCCCGGACTTAGCCTTGTCCAAGCGGTTGGTGGAGCGCCTAGAGCTGGAAGTTGGCGCCCATGGCGTGGAGGAGCCGCTCTTCCTGTGAACCGTCGCCACCAATTATCGGCTCGTCGACGACTTCAAGCTCGGCAGCGGCAAGCACTTCGTCGTCGAACACCTCTCCCTCAACGGGTGTCCTGGTGCTCGACGCGCCTGGAAGGTGGATGAAAAAGTCGTCGCTCACCCTCAGGTACTTGCCGGAGCCAGAAGCAGCGGAAGAGGAAAGGCTGGTCATCAGCCACCTCCTCCTCCTCCTCGGCAGCGGCCCCGCCGGCCTCTTCGGCAAGCCCCTTGCCAGTCTCCTCGGCGGCAGCCTTGCCGGGCTCCCCAGTAGGCCCCTTGGCGGCGTCCTCGGCAGCGCCCTTGGCGGCCTCTTCGGCGGCGATCTTCTCGGCGTCCGCCTGGGCGGCCTTGGCGACGTCCTCGATGACGGTGTCCATGTCCTATGGGTTCACCGAGGAGGAATCTGGACGCCAAAGAAGGGGGTGAGGCAAGGCCAGAACCAAGAGCCAGAAAGAAAAAGAAACAGGGACGAACGGCGAACGACTTACCTGTGCCGGTACCAGGCTGGGAAACGGAAGTCCCCTCCCCGCCAATATTTGGCGTCGAGGCAAAGTCGCCGGCGCCCAAGTTCTCCTCCTCCTCCACCATGTGCGTGGGCTTGGTGCTTGGCGCCCTTGCCGGGGATGCCCCTCGGGGGGGCGTGGTCGATGGGGGCTGCGTGTTAGGTGTAGCCCTTCTGCTCCTCCCGCCGCTGCTCTCCTCCCGTGATACCGCAAGGTCAAGACCAAGTGTCGTGGCCCTGACACATGTCGTAGGGGGAAGAATGATGAACTTACGCCGGGGGCTATGCCGGGTGAGGGAGTCCTAGATTAGGGGGTGTCCGGATGGCCGGACTATAACCTTTGGCTGGACTCCTGGACTATGAAGATACAAGATTGAAGACTTCGTCCCGTGTCCGGACGGGACTTTCCTTGGCGTGGAAGGCAAGCTTGGCGATACGGATATGTAGATCTCTCCCATTGTAACCGATCACAGTAACCCTAGCCCTCTCCCGTGTCTATATAAACCGGAGGGTTTTAGTCCAGAGGATCTAACAACAATCATACCATAGGCTAGCTTCTAGGTTTAGCCTCTCTCGATCTCGTGGTAGATCTACTCTTGTACTACCCATATCATCAATATTAATCAAGCAGCGAGGGTTTTACCTCCATCGAGAGGGCCCGAACTTGGTAAAACATCGCGGTCCTTGTCTCCTGTTACCATCCGCCTAGACACACAGTTCGGGACCCCCTACACAAGATCCGCCGGTTTTGACACTGACATTGGTGCTTTCATTGAGAGTTCCTTTGTGTCGTCATCTTTAGGCCCGATGGCTCCTCCAATCATCGATAATGATGCGGTGCAGGGTGAGACTTTTCTCCCCGGACAGATCTTTGTACTCGGCGGCTTTGCACTGCGGGCCAATTCGCTTGGCCATCCGGAGCAGATCGAAGCTACGCCCCGCCATCAGTCAGATTTGAAGTTTAAATTGCACGGCCGACGTCCGCTGGAGACTTGACCTTCGACGGATCTCGAGCCACAACCGAGCGAGCCGCACTGCTCGATGGGCATGATTTAGCTCGCCAACCGAACAAAGTGCCCCGAGGTCAAGACTCGTGTCCGGCCCGACCCTTAGCTCGAGCCGATCGCGCCAATCAAGGACGGGTGGCTGGACACCACTGGGGCTGCAATCTCTATGGCGATCGAAATAACACCAGCTTTGTCCTTCCGCGGGCTCATGACTCCAAGGTGCCGGACTCTCTCCGGACCAACCTTCCCGCTACCTACCGATCGAATCCGACACGCCAATCATGGAGTTCGCCGCATGGACATCTTTCAAGACTCTTCTTCGCGACATTCTGAATTCACTAAAGTCTCTCTCTTTATCAGAGAACCCTGGCCGACTATGGTCGCAAGGTTGGGATACGGATGACGAAGAAATTCAGAGCCCACCCACCACCCACTTCAGAGCCACCTCGATATTTAACCGACATGCTCGATTGACCAAGACATCGACGGTATGGAGGACGCATGTAGGAGATTTAACAAGAACCAGCACCTATAGGGCAATCGACAACCACCTCGCCTCACAATGTATACATGGTGGACACACCTAAAAGAAACGACGACGAGGAACAAGGGATGCAACGAGGATCGCTCTCTAAAAGAAGTCCAAGCGGCGCGTAAGCGCCGCCCAAACCCCACCTCGACAGAGACAAAGAGCCATGCAGACCAACCACGAGAGGGTATTAACCGCGCAGACGCATTTAACATGCCATCGAGCAACCGCTCAACAGGGCAACTTGATGAACAAACCGAACAACCCATCCTCATGAAAATAACAATCCGGACGACTCACGGACAAGTTATCGGAGCAGAAGAACTCCTCCTAAAAGGCTCGCCGCCATCGCACAGAGCCTCTAAAGAGCGTAGCGAAGCTCAAAACAGCGGAAGATGCACTCAGAATTAGATGGAGCAAAGTACTCAACACAGCAGACAAATACGGCGACAGTCTCCACACAAAGAGCTATCCGAAGCGAAAATTACTGCCAGAATATGATGAGGAGGCCTTAGAGCCCCCGCAATCAAAAAATAAGGAAGCCACCCGGTCGGGTGAACAACCCCATGGCCAACATAGAGCAGCAAAGGGCGCCGCACACAAGCTGGCACGCGATCCGCACAAGGATTCGCATCAAAAAGACGGCCCAGCCAGATCTATCTACGGGCCAAGAAAGCAAGCTCTAGTAAGCAACGCAACGCATCAAGTATCCGAACATCACGGTACACCCAAATATAGGGGTGCCGCACACCCCCTATGTTAAACCGATGAGGTGATGGATCATGAATTTCCAGTGAGATTCAAGCCCGTAAACATAGAGGCATATGACCGAACAACAAACCCTGGAGTCTGGATTGAGGACTACATCCTCCACATACACATGGCTAGAGGAGATGACCTCCACGCCATAAAATACTTACCCCTCAAGCTCAAAGGGCCAGCCCGGCATTGGCTTAAAATCCTTCCCGAAAACACCATTGGAAGTTGGGAAGAGCTCGAGGATGCTTTTCGGGCATATTTTCAAGGGACCATGTCCCACCTCCGGATGCGCATTTATTTAAGTCACATAACTCAACAACCCGGAGAGTCAGCCCGAAATTTCGAATGATTCCTTACTAAAAGAACCAGATAGTCGACCGTCCGGACGCCAAGCCTTAGCAGCTTTCAAACAACGTCCGAGACGAATGGCTCGCCAGACACCTCGCCAAGAAAAGCCAAGAACAATGGCCGCATTAATAAGCCTCATGACCCGCTATGAGGGAGAGGATAGCTGGTTGGCAAGATGCAAGATTAGCGACCCAAGTACATCCGGGTTAGGGATGGAACGGAAACCGCGACGCAGCAAGGACCAGGCCGACCAAGGAAACAGCCCAAGAGCACGATACCAACGCCAGATTCAAAAGCTCTCGCAGAATCGAAAAAGCTGCCCTCAAGGATAACAGGATGAGCTATCTAACCTAAACAAAATCTTGGAAGATATGCCAAATCCATAGTACTCCCTGTGAAGCCTCGCAAACCATACCCACAGAGATTGTTGGGTCTTCAAGCAATCCGCAAACTCAATGTCAACACAAGGCTCGACACACCAAGCGAGGACGATGACGGACCCCACAAGCAGAGCACCGAAAACAAAAGAATTTCCCACCAAGTCAAAACAAAGAACTCACTTCACGTGAAAAAGGGAAAAATAGAGTGCCGCTTATAGAGATATGCGCCATACGGCCTATCCCTGAGGAGTCCCACCACCGGGTTGTTAAAACCAATCACCTTCGACCATCGTGATTACTCTAGAAGTATCCGAATGCAGGCTGGACTGCCTTGATATTAGATCCGATAATTGATGACTCCACTTTACACAAGTCCTAATGGATGGCGGCAGTGATCTAAACCTGCTATATCAGGACACAATCCGCAAAATGGGGATAGACCCAACAAAATTTGCCATAGCAACACTTCCTTTCAAGGGTAACGCCAGGCCCAGATGCCCATTGTACGGGCTCTCCTCGCTAGAAGTTACGCTCGCCCCCGACAACTTCCGCCACTAAAAGCTAACCTTCCACATCGCCCCATTTACAAGTAGCTATCAAGCACCATGGGACGCCAAGCTTACCGCTTTAACGCAATACCGCATTATGCATCTCTTACACTTAAATGCCCGTCCACGAGGCATCATCTCATTAAAGGGAAATATCGAGTGCCTCGAGCTGAAGATCAGCGGCTGCCTTGACAGCCACACACTAAACCGCTTCACTAATCAAAGCACCTAAACAGGTCGTTCAGCACTCGAGACATGGCTAGACGAGTCCGGCGAAACATAAGGGCTTACTAGCCGATACCCCTCGCATAAGGCTCCGCGATGTACAACAAGAGGCAATAAAGCTCAATTTTATTCATTTTTGAATTATACTTTGTTTATTTAATATAACGACATTTTCGCACGATCTTTTCAACTAAGTTCTTCTTTACAGATGAACACCGTATACACCCGCCCGTGATACGGCACAACTTAGACACAAAGAGACGCAAGAGGGACCCGCTCCAAGGATTCTTTTTAGATTAAGACCCTGCGTAAACCTTTTCTACTGCCTCTTGTTGATACACATCCCCGGTTTTGTGATATAACCGAGGAGGAGGCTACGCCTTGGCATGAGGCCACGCCAGAATTTTATGCTGCACTGGACAATTGTGGGCTTATTACTAAGGGCGTTGTTCAAATTGTTTTCATAAAGACCCAATACCTTAGGGAGTGTTCGCGTCATGAAGTTTGGCCTTATATGCATCAGCTCGAATCATGTCTTTGGTCAAATGTTGGGTTTTCCTGCTCCGTGTTTTGCTGCCTTACGCTCGCTTCTATCGGCTAAGGAGGCACCAGGAGAACTATTGCGACAGCCCTCGTTCGCCAAAGTAGCACCTCAAGAGAGAAAGCCAAAACTGATCGTCATGATATAGCGTGAGACTGGTCAACCACTGATGACCCGCCGGAATTTTTAGGATTCCTCCAAGATTAACGGAAGGGCTATTTCCCTGCCAGCACACACGCCGCTCAATTCGTTGAGCGCTGTGCCCTAGGGCTATAGAAGTTAAACACGTTTAATATGCGACTCTATCCAAAAGGAACTCAAGGTCCCACCAAGGATAGACCCAAGATATTGAAACGCTTTTGCAAGGTGGATATCATTACATCAACATTACATAATAGATGGGGATACATACATAAGGCATACAATGCCACACTAATACAACATCACATCATATAAGAACAACATCCGACTACGGATGAAACATAAATGTAAACTCAAACAATATCCACCTGCTAGCCCAAAGGCCGACCGAACCTATCCCCGATCAAAGAAGAAGCATAAGGAGAACTCCAAAGTAAGCAAACATCGCCTCGCCATGATCATCGCACAACCTGTACCGCAACTCGTGGTGTAGTAATCAGGAGCCACGAGGACTCAAAGAATCCCATTACCATGGGTATCAAGACTAGCAAAGCTTAATGGGAAAGGAAGGATAAAGTGGTGAGGTTGCAGCATGACTAAGCATATATGGTGGCTAACATATGCAAATGAGAGCGAGAAGAGAAACAAAGGAACGGTCGACAACTAGCAATGATCAAGAAGTGATCCTGAACTCCTACTTACGCCGACATAACTGAAACCGTGTTCTCTTCTCGATCAACCCCGAAAAGAGACACTCACTTGTTACGCACACGGTTGGTGTATTTTAGAAGAGTTTGCTTCAAGTTTACTACAACCGATATTAACAAATTCCCATCTGCCACATAACCGCTGGCACGGCTCTCGAAAGTTTATACCTCGCAGGGTGTCCCAACTTAGCCCATGATAAGCTCTCGCGATCAACGAAGGATATTCTTCTCCCGAAGACCCGATCAGTCTCGAATCCCGCTACAAGGCATTTCGACAAAGAATAAAACAAGACCAAAGAAGCCGCCTGGACAAAGCCGACAATCTCGATAGGAGCTGCACATATCTCGTCTGTGGCACACCGGATAGGTCAGCCACGAGTAAAACCAGCCTCGAGTTGCCCTGGTGGCCTCAGCAGCTCGCTCTGCTTTGACCAACACTGAAGGAGCACCGCCCGGGGCTAAATAAAGATGACCTTGGGCTCCGAAACCCAAGGGAAAAAGGCATAGGTGAGGCAAATGGTAAAACCAATGTTGGGCCTTGCCGAGGAGTCTTATTCAAAGCGAACTGTCAAGGGGGTCCTATAAATCACCCGACCGTTAGGGACGCAAAATCCGGGAACATAATACCGATATGACGGAAACTAGGGTGGCAAGAGGAACAAAACACTGCATAAGGCCGAGCCTTCCACCCTTTACCAAGTATATAGATGCATTAATTAAATAAGATATATTGTGATATCCCAACAAGTAAACATGTTCCAACAAGGAACAACATCTCCATGTTCCAACAAGGAACAAACTTCATCTTCACCGCAACTAACAACGCTATAAGAGGGGCTGAGCAAAGAAGAATATAGCCAAACAACGGTTTGCTAGGAAGGGCAAAAGGTTAGAGGCTAACATGGCAATTTGGGATGGCTTGATAAAGTGTAATAGGTAGCGAGCATAGCGATAGAACGAAGCAACTAGCATAGCAATGATAGTAGTGAGATCCAGAAGGGTCATCTTGCCTGAAATCCCGCAAGGAAGAAGAACGAGTCCATGAAGAAGACGAACGGATGAAGTCGAACCAAGCGAGACGAACGAATCCTCACGATCGCAACGTAAACAGAACTAACAAGAAGAAGCACACAACATAGTAAACACACCACACATGAACAAGACATGATGCACAACAAGCATGATGCATGACAAAGCTACATGAAGCTACTCATGGCAAGAGATGATGCAAACAAGAGCAACACATCAAAGCAAGTTTAAATGAGGCCGGAAACAACATATAACAAATCCGGTAAGTCCTCATATGCAAATTTCGAAATTGGTCCAGATCTGAATAAACCTTATGTTCAAGTTTTTAAACAGCAAGTTAAGATGCACCAAGATGATCTACACAGAATTCTAGTCAAGTTACATATAAAGTTCATTTAATTCGGAGCTACGGCCTAGAAGATATGAGCAAAACAAGATAAGCCTGGCATTGGTGCAAAATGCATACTAACATCAAGCAAACACCTCAAAACAAAGGATGCAACATGATAATATGAAACTACATGCAAAATCAAGCAAGTTTCATATAGAGCACACTCAAAACGGAGCAACGGTTCAACACATACACATGAAACAAGTTATAGCAACAATCTGTCCAAAACAGCAACTAGACATATTGCAAGCATCAAAACAATATGCTACGGCACCTCAATATGAAAACAAAAGGCATGGGCATGAAGTACAGGTAAAGCATTACAAAACATGAACACTGAGCTATCTCCAGAAATCACTAGAACATGCTCAAACACACATGGCAAGATTGCAAATAATAACAGTTTCAGACTTTAGCAGAAATAACATCAGGTTGCAATGTTTAGAGCTATCAAACAACATGTTACAGGAACTTATCAAGGAAACCAAAGGCATGGCATGAATCAACTAAATGCGTAGATCAAATGTCCTTTAGTGACCATGAGCCACAAAGGATCAGAAAATATGATAGCACCCATGTAAACATGGCAAGTTATATTACAGATTCATACATGGCAGGAACAACAATAAGTAGGCATGTTGGTGAGCTTGAACCACTCACCACAGAGCATTACATGGCATGGCAAGGCAACCAACAGTAATAAGACATGTCATAGAAGCTAGACATGGCAAGAACAACATCACAGCATACACGGATCAACTACAACAACCTTGGCAAAATTGAATAACATGTAAACAACCTGCCAGGAAACATTTTATAGCAAAAGTAGAGCTCGATTGACTCAAGCTATGGCACTCCATAATTGCAAACAAGGGCATGAATGGATAGGGTATAACCACATGTTCAAAACATCCTTACTGAAGTATCTCAAAATAAGCATGGATCTCTCAGTAGCATCAAGTTTACATGGCATAAAAATATCGCAGTAATGAGGCTGAAATCAGCAACATCATGAAGCCTAGTTTGCATGCGTGCTAGTCACCACAGAGATCACAAAAATACATGGCATACACCCCTGTAAAGATGGCATGGCATATTACAAAACACATGTAGGACTCAAGTTCATAGGGTGCACACATCAATCATGGAAAATGACAAAAGTGCATGTTCGATAAGATCAAACTAACATCACATAGCCCTCTTTCAATAGCATTTCGCCATAAAGATGAGCTCAAATGCAAATGATGCAATGAGATGAAATGATGTACTGTCGAGACGAACAATTTGACATATTACACGCACGAAACGGATAAATATGCAGAGAGTTATGGCATGATGAATATGGCATGAAAATGCAAAAATAACTTCGGGACTTAGTGGACTTTCGGGGTCAACCTTGGCACGGAAAACAAGGATGGCCGGAGATGCTCGCCGGAGAGCGGCCGGAGGCGAGGATGAGGCCAGAGGAGGACGGGGAGAGGGCCGGGGAGGCGCGGCGGGGCGGATCCGGCCGCCCGGCCACCGGATCTGGCCGGAGCGGGCTTGACGGCGGGCGAGGGCGCGGAGGCGCCGGAGCTCCGGCGAGGACGGGCGGGAGGCGGCGGGCGGGTCGGGCGCGGCTCCGCTGGGCAGTAAGCCGGTCGGGGCGAGGCGATTGGTGCCGGCGGGCGTGGGGAGGCGCGGCGAGGGAGGCGGATGGTCGACGGGCGACAGACGGGCTGGGGCTCAAGGACATGGGCGCGGGCGGCGGCGCGGCCACGTGGCGGCGAGGGATTGTCAAGGCATGGCGGACGGACGGTCCGCATGGCGAGTGACGCGGTCGGGCGGGCGCGGAGGGGAAAAATTAGGGTTTCGGGGATTTGACCGCGAATTTCGGAGGGGAGGTGTATTTATAGGTAGAGGGAGCTAGGAGAGTCCAAATGAGGTGTGAGCTGCCACGCGATCGTGATCGAACGACCGAGAGCATGGAGGGAGTTTGCTGGGTTTTGGGCCAATTTGGAAGGGTGTTGGGCTGCAAAGAGAAGGAGGCTTTACGGTTACATTCTTGTTAACCGCTGAGTACCAAACGACCTCCAAATGGCACGAAACTTGACAAAGCGGTTCATCCGTGCTATACCAAGGCCGCTTGGCAAACCTCGTCCATTCCGAGACCGCTTAACACCCGCACACCTAAAAGAGGCAAAAAGGGCGCCGGAGAGATAGGAGTGCCGGATTGCAAAACGGACAACGGGGAAAAGCTCGGATGCATGAGACGTAACACGTATGCAAATGCGATGCACATGATGACATGATAAAAATGCAGATGATGACATGGCAAAATTCAACACGCAAGCAAATGACATGGCAACGACGCGAATAATCAAGCGGACACTGGGCGATCGAATCCGGGCGTTATAATAGTAGCCCCACCGCCAAACTCCTATGGCCAAGTGAAAGTGATAAAGCATTATAGTCCGTTACCTAGTTCGATACGCTTATCACCTCCTTAATAGGACCAAGATGTTGATCAAGTGTGAAATGTGCCTTTTATGAACACCCCCACATTATAACGCTGGGCAATAAGTCAAGACCGCCATCTTTCAAAGTGTTATATATACATGTACATTGATGGTCGACAGAGGTATTTTAATTTTGAAGGCACAAGTATAAAAAGCTTTTATATTCCCTCAAACATTGTTTTACAATACATGTTATTCGAACATAATATCCTTCAGCATCAAGGCTCTATTAAACGAGCGCCTCGCAGAACTTCCCGAAAATAGTGCTCGCAGTGTACTCGCCCCGTCTCAATCTTTGGGATGCAACAATGACAGCCTTCATCTCCGCCTCAGATGTCTTTGACATGGGCAAGAGCCATCCGCGCACCTCTATGCATGCTGACCTTTTCATTGCATTGATATGTGGCACCGCATCAAGGAACTGCTGCACCAAGCTAAAATAATTCTTCGCTCGGGCCTTTCCGCCATGATGACTCACACATACTTCATGGCGAGTCCGATAACCTATTCAGCTCGCCTATGCGCCAAACGATCGGTTAATGGAAGTGGGTGCTCGGATTGTGGAACCGCGACCAAAAAGCTTTTCCGCTTCGGATCCTTTTGATCTCAGAGTGTTCGGTCGCTGTCATGCACTCGCTGCCAAGTCCAGATAAGTGTTCCGCCAGACTCCATAGCCGGTCCAATGGAGCATATTTAGGATCCTAACTTCATCCGAGATAAAGGGCTTCCACCGCGATATCTCCTACCGGGACGTAGCTCCTCCTTCATAGCTCTCATCGCAGAGCGAGCATCCTTGGCCTCGTAGTGGCCTTCTTCAGTCCTTCCGTTCGCCCGATCTTCTTTTTCAAGAAGCTTGCAGCGGTCGGCAGCATTCTTCAACTTCACAACCATCTCGCCATTTCCTTCTTGCTTCGCAGTTTGCATCCTGTTCGCCTTTTCAGCTCTTCAAATTTTTAAGGCAGCCACATCACTTTTCCTGGCTTGTTCCTTGGCTCGGGCAAGTTCTGCCCGGGTTCTCCATGGCAGCGCACCATCTCGCATCAAGCACACATGTTGTAAGATACGGCATCAAGCTCCTCTTACCAGGTGTCTTCGAGAAATTACATACCTTGTGCCTCATCAAGCCGCTTAGTTGACAAGCGCTGGATGTCGCATCCGCCACGCTGTTGCCGCTTTAGCTCTAAGAATTCATCAGTCCGCTAGCCATCAACACTTCGCCACCTACATACGTAAGGGCGCACATATTATACTGGGATTATGATCCTCGGCGACCGTTATTTTTACAACGACCGAGTCTCGTGGGGCTACTATCTACACAGGCGATCTTATATGTGCGGAACTCGCCAAAAGGTACATCATTTCACAGACTCTCAAACCTGTCAAGAACTCTCGACGGCTCTCAGATAACCCGGCCTCCGCTGGATGAAATCTCTTTCAATCACCGTATCCATCAACGCACGGTGTTCTTCCGAGATAGACGCCGCCAAGCAGATCCTTCAGCCTTCTCCGACAGGCACCGGATTTGTGCTTTTGACTCTGCCTCAAGGCCGGACGCGTGAGGACCTTGGGGGGCCATACGATTGCCTTCCGCCCAGCCGGATTCGAGAAACCTCCGTGATTTACATTCTCGTGGTCGCCACCTCATAAGGCAGACGGCAGGGGAGGCGCCCGCCTCCATTATCTCTCGGACGAAGATCCTCAAGATGAGCTCACGAGAAGGGCCGAGATCCGAACTACAAGGTAAAATTTCGGTTATCTTCCTTAAATAGAATAGGATGTCTCTTATTTTAAAACTCCCCTCTCTACTTACGGCTCGGTGGAGGGCTGATCCCTTTGGGGCAAAGCAGGCCGAGGCATCCCCGGCGCAGACCTCCGACAAAGATATCTTCCCCGCTTTGAGACCATGGTCTCCGGTCTTCAGAGGCAGTCCTCTTCTTCTCGGATAGAGGAACCTTGATTCTCCTTTCCCGACAGCCTCCTTCGGGAGGCGGTAGCCTTGTTCCCTTCGCCTTCTTCCAAAGGCGCAACCTCCAAAGATCCTGGTTAACACGTGATCCAACAGTGGTCTGTGGAGGGGGCCGGACACCTGATTAGCTTTTGCTTTCGCTTATCCACTCCTGCTTAAGGGACATCTCTTTTAAGGGCAATTTTATGATAAATATACGGATAGCGTGTCCGGCACAGGGCTACTTACTTGAGTATCCGGCGACAGCTCAGACCTGCGCGCTCGGCGAAGTCCCGACACATTTCTTGTGATCCAAGAACAATTTGTACATCTCCATGGGGCCGCGCCCATAAAATATTGAGGGCTCATGGTCCCTCCAGTATTAAACTCCCATAGGCGGAGGGGCGACGCTTGTGGCAGTGGTGCGGCGAATCAACATGACTCACGCTACTACGACCAGATTGATGTCTCTTTCTAGGAGATCTCAATGCGGCCCCGCAACAAGGGCACGCCCTGGATGGCCCCAATTAAACCTCTATTGACCCATGACGCTAGCCTGTGGTGGGGGACCCGAGCTTAAAGGTAGGTGGCGCCACCCACTTGGTGCCCCTGGAGCTGTGATATAAAACCACTCGCCATAAGCTGAACTCCCTTGAAAAGAGTCCCTGCCATGGAGCGCCAAGATTCTTGCTTATGACAGCACCTCCAAGATCATGCAGCTGCTCCTCGATCATCTTCGGCTCTACTTTGAAGGACTTAAGACACAATCCAAGTGAGGAGTAATAAGGAGGAAGGCTTCAGACACGACAATGAACGATGAGATGTGGAGGATGGACCCAGAGCCAAGTCGTGAAATTCCAACCCATAATAAAACATGAGCCCTCACGAAGGGGTCCGGCTGGAAGCTCAGCCTCAAGGAAGTGAGACGCGAACACCATGCTCTCACCAAGCTTGGGAGTGGGAATAACCTACCTTGAGCAGGCAGCCTATGCGAGATTTCGCCGTTAGATACCCGGCATCTCTTAGCTTTAGCACGCCTTCTTTCCAGAACGGAGGAAGGCATCCACCGCCTTCAAGGTCGGAAGGACATCATCGAAGGTCCGGCACCTTAATCTGGAGCTTTGGGTGTTGGAACTCAATGAGAGGCGGATTCGATTGAGATTGAAAGAAAGGAGTCGAGCCTTGGTCTCTTTATAAAGAGCTCGAATACCAAGAGCCCTCCCTGCGGACCGCTTTGGGACTCCGCCGATAGAGGAGACATACCAACGGGCACGATTGGGTTACCCACGCCCGTATTAATGAGAATCCCTGAATAAGGGGTCACATCTCGCTTCGACAAGACGTTAAGGAAACCGATCGCTAAACGCTACCGTGGTGGGACAAAGAAACAATTCAATAAAGACTTGGGCGTAGGTGAAGTCATGCTACATGAATACGTCAGCAGATTAGACTTGTGCAAATATTATTCTCTCTACGGTGGTATGTGGAACTGATTTTGCAGAGCCGGACACTATCCTTGTGTTCAAAATCTTCTATGAAGTATTCGGAGGAGGAACCCGCCTTGCAATGCCGAAGACAACTGCGCTACCGGACTCGCCGTCATTGAAGCCTGGTTCAGGGGCTACCGAGGGAGTCCTCGATTAGGGGTGTCCGGATGGCCGGATTATAACCTTTGGCCGGACTCCCGACCATGAAGATACAAGATTGAAGACTTCGCCGTGTCCGGACGTGGACTTTCCTTGGCGTGGAAGGAAAGTCACGATACGGATATGTAGATCTCTCCCATTGTAACCAACTCGTAACCCTAGCCTCTCTCGTGTCTATATAAACCGTGGGTTTTAGTCCGTAGGGATCTAACAACAATCATACCATAGGCTAGCTTCTAGGTTTAGCCTTCTGATCTCGTGGTAGATCTACTCTTGTACTACCCATATCATCAATATTAATCAGCAGGAGTAGGGTTTTACCCATCGAGAGGGCCCGAACCTGGGTAAAACATCGTTCCTTGTCTCCTCGTTACCATCCACCTAGACGCACAGTTCGGGACCCCTACCGAGATCCGCCGGTTTTGACACCGACACGGGCTACCGTCCGGCTGCTCACCACCAAGGGCGCCTCGGCTACCAATCGGGGCTAGCCACCTGCCGAGACCTTGGCCCTTTCACTCCGGCCAGCGCCTCCACATCCGTGGAAATGCGAAGGGTTATCTTCCTCGAAATAGAATAGGGATGTCTCTTATTTTAAAACTCCCTCTCTACTTACGGCTCGGTGGAGGCTGATCCCTTTGGGGGCGGTGTGGCCGAGGCATCCCCGCGCAGGACCCTCGACAAGATATCTTCCCCGCTTTGAGACCATGGTCTCCGGGTCTTGAGGCAGTCCTCTTCTTCCCTGGATAGAGGAATCCTTGATTCCTCCTTTCTGACAGCCTCCTTGAGGCGGTAGCTTCCTTGTTCCCCTTCGTCTTCTTCCAAAGGCGCAACCTCCGACATCCTGGTTAACACGTGATCCAGCGTGGTCTCGGGGAGGGCGGACACTGATTAGCTTTGCTTTCGCTATCCCTCTGTTTAAGGGACATCTCTTTTAAGGGCAATTTTATGATAAATATCACGGATAAGCGTGTCCAGTGCAGGGCTACTTACTTGAGTATCCGAGGCGATTGCAGCTCAGACCTGCGTCTTCGGGCGAGTCCGGACACATTTCTTGTGATCCGAAGAACAATTTGTACATCTCCATGGGCGTCGCGCCCATAAAATATTGGAGGGCTCGCGGTCCCTCCAGATTAAACTCCCATAGGCGGAGGGGCGACGTTTGCAGGGCAGGGTGCGGCGAATCAACATGACCTGCGTCACTACGACCAGATTGATGTCTCTTTCTAGGAGATCTCGAATGCGGCCCTGCAACAAGGGCACGTCCTTGGATGGCCCCCAATTAAACCCTCTATTGACCCATGACGCTAGCTGTGGTGGGGGACCCGAGCGAAAGGTAGGTGGCGCCACCCACTTGGTGCCCCTGGGAGCTGTGATATAAAACCACTCTCGTTGCCATAAGCTGAACTCCTCTTGAAAAGAGTCCTCGGGCCATGGAGCGTCAGCATTCTTGCTTATGACAGCACCTCCGCACTCTGCGTGCTGCCCCTCGATCATCTTCGGCTCTACTTTGAAGGACTTAAGACACAATCCGAAGTGAGGAGTAATAAGGAGGAAGGCTTCGCACACGACAATGAACGATGAGATGTGGAGGATGGACTCCAGAGCCAAGTCGTGAAATTCCAACCCATAATAAAACATGAGCCCCCCTCACGAGGGGTCGTCGGGAAGCCTAGCCCTGAAGGAAGTGAGCCTTGAACACCATGCTCTCACCAGGCTTGGGAGTGGGAATAACCTACCCTTGAGCGGGCAGCCTATCGAGATTTCGCGGTTAGATACTGGCATCTCTTAGCTTTTACGTCTTCTTCCGTAACGGAGGAAGGCATCCACCGGCCTTCAAGGTCGGAAGCGGACATCATCGAAGGTCCGAAGCACCTGAATCTGGAGCTTTGGGTGTTGGAACTCAATGTGAGAGGCGGATTCGATTGAGATTGAAAGAAAGGAGTCGAGCCTTGGTCTCTTTATAAAGAGCTCGAATACCAAGAGCCCTCCCCGTGACCGTTTGGGACTCGCCTTCGATAGAGGAGACATACCAACGGGCACGATTGGGTTACCCACGCCCGTATTAATGAGAATCCCGGAATAAGGGGTCACAATCTCTGCTTCGACAAGACGTGCCAAGGAAACCGCATCGCTAAACGCGCTGTGGTGGGACAGTAAAACAATTCGAATAAAGACTTGGGCGTGGTGTGAAGTCATGCTACGGAATACGTCAGCAGATTAGACTTGTGCAAATATTATTCTCTCTACGGTGGTATGTGGAACTGATTTTGCAGAGCCGGACACTATCCTTGTGTTCAAAATCTTCTATGAAGTATTCGGAGGAGGAACCCGCCTTGCAATGCCGAAGACAATCTGCGCGCCCGGACTCGTCGTCATTGAAGCCTGGTTAGGGAGCTCTTGAGGAGTCTGGATTAGGGGGTGTCCGGATGGCGGACTATAACCTTTGGCGGACTCCGGACCATGAAGATACAAGATTGAAGACTTCGTCCCGTGTCGGGACGGGACTTTCCTTAGCGTGGAAGGAAAGCTTGGCGTCACGGATATGTAGATCTCCTCCCATTGTAACCAACTCTGTGTAACCCTAGCCCTCTGGTGTCTATATAAACCGGTGGGTTTTAGTCCGTGGGGCGAACAACAATCATACCATAGGCTAGCTTCTAGGGTTTAGCCTCTCTGATCTCGTGGTAGATCTACTCTTGTACTACCCATATCATCAATATTAATCAAGCGGGAGTAGGGTTTTACCTCCATCGAGAGGGCCCGAACCTGGGTAAAACATCGTGTCCCTTGTCTCCTGTTACCATCCACCTAGACGCACAGTTCGGGACCCCCTACCCGAGATCCGCCGGTTTTGACACCGACACCGGGGGCTACTGTCCGGGCTGCTCAACACCACCAGTGGCGCCCTCGAAGTACCAACTGGGGGCTAGCCACCTGCCGAGACCTTGGCCCTCTTCACTCTCTGGGCCAGCGCCTCCACATCCAGGGAAATGCGAAGACAAGTCAAGACGAGCAACACAGATTGAGGATGCAGAGATAACAAAAAGGAACCAGATACTTACTCGTCGTCCGCCTCCTCCTCTGCTGTTTTCCTCTTCCTCCTCGGGCCAAGGGATCCATAATTGAAAGTAACCTCCGTGTCGACATCCGTCGGAGGGGGGGAAGGAGGTTGTGTCTGGACACGCGTGGACGAAGAATGGGCGGCTGTCTTCTGCTTCACCGCGGCCTTCGTCGGCTTCTTTGCCGCCGCGGCCCTCGTGTGGCGCCCGGACCCCTCCAAGGCCAGCTGCGGCCGCCTAGCCCTATCAGGCCAGACCGGCACGCCGGAACTGGCCCGCCGCAGGACTCGCCCTCTCCCCATAGCCGGCGTCGGGCCAGCGGTCCCGGCCTCCTCCTCCGGCGACTCGCCGACCACATCTTCAACCAGAGGAGTCTCGGTGCCGGCGCTGATGGCTTCCCCGGCGGCCGCCACCCACCGGGCGAGCTCCTCCTCCTCTGCGGTCGCCGCGGCCTTGTCATCCACACCGCCAGTGTTGCCGGCCTCCTCGGCAAGCTGTGCCTCCCTCGTCCTGGTGGCGATGTAGTCCAATTCCGCCTAGGTGGTGTCCTGGACAAGCAGCCGCTCGGCGTCAGCGTTGATGTACCCCTCGTGTAGAGTATCAAAGAACTGCTGCATCTTGGCATCCTACGGCTCCTTCCAGCTCGGGTCAGGGCCATGCGTGTTGCAGTCCGGCATCATGGCAATGATATCGGACCGGCGCGAATTATTGCACAACGGGACCACCCTCATCGGCAGATTGAACAGGGGCCCCTTGAGGACCTTGCCGGCCTTCGCGGTGGCCCTCGCGACCTTGCCGGTCCGCTCGACCTCGCCGCCGCGGCCCACGTCAAGCTGGAAGAGCCGCTGGCAGAAATGGGCATGCCCCATCACCGTGAAATTGTGGTCGAGGCCGGGACGAAGCCACATGATGTCGGCGGGGTTCGTGAAGAGCCAGGCTGGCCTCCCTTGTTATCGATGGAAGCGATCCGTGGCGAATAAGTCCACCTGATCATCTCAAGGCTGAGGCCGGCCTCGGTGAGCCGGAGGATCCTGGTGGTGGCGACCATGAGCTTCTCGTTGTCAGCATCGACGTCGCTCCAATCTCTTCTGCGGACCGGCGGCGCCCGGCGAACTTCGCAGAACGCCGGCAGGTCCTTCTCCTTGATCCAGCACCACCGGCCCCGCCATTCTTCCCACCTCTCCTTCATGGTGCCCCTGGTTACGCTCCCTTGGATCTTGAGACCCAGGCGATGCAACCGGAGATAGCGCCCCCTGGTTGGATCCGAGGGGAGAAGTAATGGCGAAAGAGCGCCGTGTTGGGGTGCACCCCAGCAAAGCCCTCGCAGAGATGCGCGAAAAGGGCCATGCACACCACCGCATTCAGAGTAAAATCCAGGAGGCGAAAGCCAAAGGTATGCATGATGTCGCTGAAGAAATCGGAGAAGGGAGGATAGAGCCCACCGGAAAAATAATCGACAAAGAAGGGATACCGATTTGGGGCAGCCTCGGCGCAGTCGACATGGATGGCACGCGTGGCTGGATGCCCCGAATCCCCCCCCCCCATCTTCACTCCCCACAGGGGCCTAAAGGAGTCCCGAAGCTCGAACACATCAACATCACGTGAAGACTGTGGAGCGCGAAGACTTAGTTGTTTCGATGTTTCCTTTTCTTATTTCTTGAGTCATAGGAACCACCGTACTGTTAAGTGGGGTCCCAGTGAACAAAGTAAGAGTGACTGAAGTGATGCTCAACCAAAATCCTATGTATTCAAGCGAAGATAATGAGGGCAAATCTTATCCAGAGCTAGATGAGTCAGCTTTACTTGTAGCCCAAGTCAAGCTGCCGCCTGTGTTTGAAATCTGACTGTTGGAACACGTGTCAGTTCCTTAGTGACCCGGGGTCATTTCGGACAAATCTAGTCGGATTGCCTAGTGGCTATAAATAGCCTACCCCCTACACCATAAATTCGTGGCGGCTCAGAGTTAGTGCATGTCTTTTGTCATTTGAGAGCAACCCACCTCCGAAGCTTTTGAGAGAGAGAAATCCTTGCGAGAATAAAGCCCAAACACCCAAAGCCAAAGAGTGTTAGGCATCACTGAAGTCTTTCTGTCCGTGTGACCTGAAGAATTGTTACACTTGAGGACTGTGAATCCTCCAACCGGTTAGGCGTTGCGTTCTGAGCATCCAAGAGTCATTGTGGATCGCCGGTGAACGAAGTCTGTGAAGGTTTGGAAGTCTACCTTGAAGACTTACCAGAGTGATTGGGTGAGGACTGGGTGTCCTTAGCTCAAGGGGAATAAGGTGAAGATGTGGTCTTCTGAGTTGAATCTCAGCCTCCCTAACCAGACGTACAGTTGTCACAGCAACTAGAACTGGTCCAACAAATCATGTGTCATCACCAAGTGACTGGTTCTATCCTCTCCCTCTCTTTACTTACAGTTTGTCTTCGTGAAGTCATTGCACCTTGCACTACTGTTTGACTTCTTTGTGTGACTACTATCATTGTTTGGCTTCATACTATCTTCCATCCTGATCTTTACTACCTAGCTGCTATTAGTCTTCGTGCTTTCACTTCATTGCATACTTGACTATGGCTTGCTTAGTGTAGTCTACCTTCCGCTGCATATCAATAGGTTCATTTCTATTGTTTGTCTTCGAAACTCTCATGTTTTGAAGACATTCATAAAAATCGCCTATTCACCCCCCCCCCCTCTAGTCGATAACTAGCACTTTCAGCGTCGGTTCCAAATGTCGTCGCGAAAAGAGGTTAAAAACCATTTGTTTAGGACCGACGCGCACCAGTGAAGGTTCGTTCCGCTAAAAATGGACTGAATGAAGCCTTCTGCAACCTACTGACAAGCTTTGAGGTATTGAGGGAGTCCTGGATTAAGAAGTCCTCGGGCGTCTCGGCTATGTGACGTGGGCCGGACTAATGGGCCGTGAAGATACAAGACAGAAGACTTCTTCCCATGTCCGGATGGGACTCTCCTTTGCGTGGATGGCAAGCTTGGCATTCGAATGTGAAGATTCCTTTCTCTGTAAACCGAATCTGTATAACCCTAGGTCCCGGCTATGCGCCATATCTTGGCACCGCCCACCTCGAATATAGATCCTTTTTGGGTGTGAGGGACGAGGCAAAAAAGCTTCCTCCATAACTCAAAATGGGCCTCGCAGCCCAGGAATAGCTCGCAAAGAGAGACGAAACCCGCGATGGCGTAAGATTGTGCAGTTGGAGGCCATAGTACTCCAGGAGACCTCGGAGGAAAGGGTGGATTGGAAATCTGACGGCTCTTAATAAAAGGAGACGAACCACACTCGTTCCCCCCTGGTTGGATTGGGGGAATTTTTGCCAGGGCTTCCCCAGTGAAAGAAGTTAATCCTGCTGAGCAGGGGACTAGATCCAGGGGAGGAGGAATCCATGTGTTTGAAGCTTAACCAGCTGGTCGTGGGATACTGAACATCTCTCCCAATCGCCTTTTTCGGAGCCATGAGGGAGGGAGGAAGAACTGGGAGCGCTAACCATGTTTGAATGGTTTCTCCTAGCAAGCTCTAAGGATTTTCCGCCTGCTGTGGAATGGCATCTGAGATCCAATCTCTTTAAATAGACGCCTTTTTTATGGCCAGGGTGTTATGTGCAAAAAATACTCTGACCTTTTGTATTCGCTCGACACACGGAAGCAGAAGCGACAGAGGCGTAGAAGTCGACGGGTATGACACAAAATAAAAAGCCGAGTATAATTATTCGTGTCAGATGCTTTGAAATATTCGGAGGAGGAACCCGCCTTTCAATGCCGAAGAAAATTTGCGCGTCGGGCACCTCGTCATTGAAGCCTGGTTCGGGGGCTACTGAGGGAGTCCTGGATTAAGGGGTCCTCGGGCCTCCGGGCTATGTGACGTGGGCCAGACTAATGGGCCGTGAAGATACAAGACAAAAGACTTCTTCCCGTGTCTGGATGGGAATCTCCTTTGCGTGGATGGCAAGCTTGGCGTTCGGATGTGAAGATTCCTTTCTCTGTAAACCGAATCTGTATAAACCTAGGTCCCTCTGGTGTCTATATAAACCGGAGGGTTTAGTCCGTAGGGGCAATCATAATCATACAGGCAAGACATCTAGGGTTTAGTCATTATGATCTCGAGGTAGATCAACTCTTGTAAACCCCATATTCATCCAAGATAAACAAGCATGAAGTAGGGTATTACCTCCATCAAGAGGGCCGAACACAGGTAAACATCGTGTCCACTCTCCTGTTACCTTGATCCTCGGACACACGATTCGGGATCCCCTACCCGAGATCTGCCGGTTTTGACACCGACATTGGTGCTTTCATTGAGAGTTCCTCTGTAGCATCGACAACAGGATTGATGGCTTGCCTTGTTATCAAGGACATTATCACTTCCGGAGAACCTCTGGCCTCAGGCCAAACCCTCTGGCTGGGCAGCCCGTTCGGCCTTTAAGCCGATGATGACTTCCCAAGTCATCAAAAATCGCCTCCGTGTTGACCCCGAATACTCCAAACGGATGGATCCGGTGGACTTGTCGTCTTTAAACGAACTCCTGGATCGCATCGCCGCCCTGGGGGTCACTTCATACTATGATAGGATTGGGATTAAACCCAATCAGAGAGAAATCAAATCTCCACTGATCACCCATCAGATAGCGGTCGTAGAGGAGCAAAACAACAACGGCTCTTCCCCTATGTTGAAAACAAGCTGTGTTCGGATTTTCGAGCTCGGAGAACCGGATACCCGCCTGCGGGTGGACACTCCCAGTCCTCCGAACTTAGAATCGAGTGTTGAGCCTGAAGAATCATTGGACGTCCCGGAGCCCGAACTATTAAACTCAGAAGTTTTTCAAACTCCGAACTCCACATTGGGTCAGGGTTCGGATTTAACGCCGCCCACCCACCACAAGCAATATTCGCCAAGCAATTCCGGTACCCCGGATATACGTGACCTCATGTACATACGACAACAGTCTCAGGAAATAGTCCATCACTTTTGGGCCAGATTCCTCGTTATCAAGGACAAGATTAAATATTGCCGCGACGAGGACGCGATTTCAGTACTCTACAATAATTGCACGGACGAAGTGTTGGGGAACGTAGCAGAAATTCAAAATATTCCTACGTGTCACCAAGATCTATCTATGGAGAAACTAGCAACGAGGGGAAGGAGAGTGCATCTACATACCCTTGTAGATCGCTAAGCGGAAGCGTTCATGAGAACGGGGTTGAAGGAGTCGTACTCGTCGTGATTCAAATCACCGGAGATCCTAGTGCGAGCAGACGGCACCTCCGCGTTCAACACACGTACAGCCGGTGGCGTCTCCCATGCCTTGATCCAGCAAGGAGAGAGGAGAGGTTGAGGAAGACTCCATCCGATAGCAGCACAATGGCGTGGTGGTGATGGAGGAGCGTGGCAATCCAGCAGGGCCGCCAAGCACCAAGGGAGGAGGAGGAGGAGGAGGGGGCTGCACCAAGAGGAGAAGTTCTCATGTGTATGGCAGCCCCAAACCTCAACTATATATAGGGAAGGGGGCTGCGCCCTTTAGGGTTTCCCCACCCCATGGGGTGCGGCCAGCCCTAGATCCCATCTAGGGGGCGGCCAAGGGGGAGGAGTGCCTCCCAAGTCAAGTGGAGGCCTCCCTTTAGGGTTTACCCTTCCCATGCGCATGGGCCTTGGGGGCTGGTGCCCTGGCCCATTAAGGCTAGGCGCCCCTACAGCCCATGCTACTGTATTGGACGTGGTGGAACAATTTCCGGACCTCCGGACCCCTCCGAAATCCTCCGGAACCTTCTGGAAGCTTCCCGGTACAATACCGAAAAACCCGAACTTTTTCCGGAACCCGAACCACAACTTCCCATATATAAATCTTTACCTCCGGACCATTCCGGAACTCCTCGTGACGTCCGGGATCTCATCAGGACTCGAACAACATTCGGTAACCACATACAAACTTCCTTTATAACCCTAGCGTCGCCAGAACCTTAAGTGTGTAGACCCTACGGGTTCGGGAACCATGAGACATGACCAAGGCGTTCTCCGATCAATAACCAACAGCGGGATCTGGATACCCATGTTGGCTCCCACATGTTCCACGATGATCTCATCGGATGAACCACGATGTCAAGGACTCAATCGATCCGTATAAAATTCCCTTTGTCTAGCGGTATTGTACTTGCCGAGATTCGATCGTCGGTATCCGATACCTTGTTCAATCTCGTTACGGCAAGTCTCTTTACTCGTTCCGTAACACATCATCCGTGATCAACCCCTTGGTCACATTGTGCACGATATGATGATGTCCTACCAAGTGGGCCCAGAGATACCTCTCCGTTTACGGAGTGACAAATCCGATCTCGATTCGTACCAACCCAGACACTTTCGGAGATACCTGTAGTGCACCTTTATAGCCACCCGATTCGTTGTGACGTTTGGTACACCAAAGCATTCCTACGGTATCCGGGAGTTGCACAATCTCATGGTCTAAGGAAAAGATACTTGACATTTAGAAAAGCTTTAGCATACGAACTACGATCTTTGTGCTAGGCTTAGTATTGGGTCTTGTCCATCACATCATTCTCCTAATGATGTGATTCCGTTATCAACGACATCCAATGTCCATGGTCAGGAAACCGTAACCATCTATTGATCAACGAGCTAGTCAACTAGAGGCTTACTAGGGACATGGTGTTGTCTATGTACCCACACATGTATCTGAGTTTCCTATCAATACAATTATAGCATGGATAATAAACGATTATCATGAACAAGGAAATATAATAATAACTAATTTATTATTGCCTCTAGGGCATATTTCCAACAGTCTCCCACTTGGACTAGAGTCAATAATCCAGTTCACATCGTCATGTGATAAACACTCACACGTCACATCGCCATGTGACCAACATCCAAGAGTTTACTAGTGTCATTAAACTAGTTCACATCATCATGTGATTAAGACTCAATGAGTTCTGGGGTTTGATCATGTTTTGCTTGTGAGAGAGGTTTTAGTCAGCGGTCTGTAATATTCAGATCCGTATGTACTTCATAATTCTCTATGTCATATTGTAAACGCTGCTTCCACGCTCCACTTGGAGCTATTCAAATGGTTGCTCCACTATCGTATCGGCTTGCTACTCGAGCTATATCGGATAGGTGTTAAGCTTGCATCGGCGCAACTCTTTACGTCGAACTCTTTATCACCTCCATAATCGAGAAACATGTCCTTATTTACTCCAAGGACAATTTTGATCGCTGTCCAATGATCCATTCTGGATCATTCTTGTACCCTTGTGACTCATGGCAAGGCATACTTGGTGCGATACACAGCATAGCATCTTTGTAGAGCCTACGTCTAAGGCATAGGGGACGACCTTCGTCCTTTCTCTCTCTCTTTCTGCGTGGTCGAGCTTTAAGTCTTAACTTCATACCTTACATCTCAGGCAAGAACTCCTTCTTTGGTGATCCATCTTGAACACCTTCAAGATCATGTCAAGGTATATGCTCATTTGAAAGTACCATTAAGCGTTTTGATCTATCCTTATAGATCTTGATGCTCAATGTTCAAGTAGCTTAATCCAGGTTTTCTTTTGAAAACACCTTTCAAATAACCCTATATGCTTTCCGAAATTCTACATCATTTCGATCAACAATATGTCAACAACATATACTCATCAGAAATTCTATAGTGCTCCCACTCACTTCTTTGGAAATACAAGTTTCTCATAAACTTTGTATAAACCCAAAATCTTTGATCATCTCATCAAAGCGCACATTCCAACTCCGAGATGCTTACTCCAGTCCTTAGAAGGATCGCTGGAGCCAGCATAACTTTTAGCATCCTTAGGATCGACAAAACCTTTCTGATTATATCTCATACAACCTTTCCTTACGGAAACTGGTAAGGAAACTTGTTTTGACATCCATCTGCTAGATTTCATAAATGCAGCTTGTGCTAACATGATTCCGACGGACTTTAAGCATCGCTACGGATGAGAAAATCTCATCGTAGTCAATTCCTTGAACTTGTGAAAAACTCTTCGCCACAAGTCGAGCTTCATAGACGATGACATTACCGTCCACGTCCGTCTTATTCTTAAAGATCCATTTATCTCAATGGCTTGCCGATCATCGGGCAAGTCCACCAAAGTCCATGCTTTGTTCTGATACATGGATCCTATCTCGGATTTCATGGCTTTTAACCATTTGTCGGAATATGAGCCCACCATCGCTTCCCCATAGCTCGTAGGTTCATTGTTGTCTAGCAACATGACCTTCAAGACAGGATCACCGTACCACTCTGAAGCAGTCCGCATCCTTGTCACCCTACGAGGTACGGTAGTGACTTGATCCGAAACTTCATGATCACTATCATAAGCTTCTACTTCAATTGGTGTAGGTGCCACGGAACAACTTCACGTGCCTGCTACACACTAGTTGAAGTGATGGTTTAATAACCTCATCAAGTCTCCACCATCCTCCCACTCAACTTTTCGAGACGAACTTTTCCTCGAGAAAGGACCCGATTCAAGAAACAATCCCTATTGCTTCGGATCTGAATTAGGAGGTATACCCAACTGTTTTGGGTGTCCTATGAAGATGCATTTTGTCGCTTTGGGTTCGAGCTTATCAACCTGAAACTTTTCCACATAAGCGCCGCAGCCCCAAACTTTTAGGAAGCGACAACTTAGGTTCCTCCAAGCGGTGTCGTCTCAGCGGAATTACGTGGTGCCCCATTAAAGTGAGTGCGGTTGTCTCTAATGCCTAACCCATGAGCGATAGTGGTAATTCGATAAGAGACATCATGGTACGCACCATATCCAATAGAGTGCAACTATGATGTTGGACACACCATCACACTATGGTGTTCGGTGGTATTAATTGTGAAACAATTTGCACAATGTCTTAATTGTGTGCCAAAACTCGTAACTCAGATATTCATCTCTATGATCATATCATAGACATTCTTTCCTCTTGTCACGAAGATCTTAAACTTCACTCTGAAATCACTTGAACCATTCAATAATTCAGACTTGTGTTTCATCAAGTAAATATACTCAACATCTACTCGAATCATCGTGAAGTAAGAACATAACGATATTCATGCATGCCTCGGCACTCATTGGACTGCACACATCAAAATCGTTACTTCCAACAAGTTGCTATCTAGTTCCATCTTCTTTGAAACCGAGGCTTTTCGGTCATCTTGCCCATGTGGTTTGATTTGCATATCTCAAGTGATTCAAAATCAAGTGAGTCCAAACGATCCATCTGCATGGAGTTTCTTCATGCGTATACACCAGTAGACATGGTTTGCATGTCTCAAACTTTTCAAAAACGAGTGAGTCCAAAGATCCATCAACATGGAGCTTATTCATGCGTTTTATACCAATATGACTTACATGACAGTGCCACAAGTAAGTGGTACTATCATTACTATCTTATATCTTTTGGCATGAAAATGTGTATCACTACGATCGAGATTCAATAAACCATTCCTTTAGGTGCAAGACCATTGAAGGTATTAATTCAAATAAATAGAGTAACCATTATTCTCCTTAAATGAATAACCGTATTGCGATAGACATAATCCAATCATGTCTACGCTCAACGCAAACACCAAATAACAATTATTCAGGTTTAATACTAATCTTGATGGTAGAGGGAGCGTGCGATGTTTGATCACATCAAAATTGGAAACACTTCAACACATATCGTCACTCTCCTTTAGCTAGTCTCCGTTTATTCCGTAGCTCTTTTATTTGAGTTACTAACACTTAGCAACCGAACGGTATCTAATACCCTGGTGCTACTAGGAGTACTAGTAAAGTACACATTAACATAATGTACTTCTATCGACCTTGCCAGCCTTCTTATCTACCAAGTATCTAGGGTAATTCTGCTCGATGGCTGTTCCCCTTATTGCGAAGCACTTAGTCTCGGGTTTGGGTTCAACCTTGGGTTTCTTCACTGGAGCAACAACTGATTTGCCGTTTCATGAAGTGTCCTTCTTGCCCTTGCCCTTCTTGAAACTAGTGGTTTCACCAACCATCAACAATTGATGCTCCTTCTTGATTTCTACTTTATGTGTCAAACATCACGAATACCTCAAGGATCATCATATCTATCCACGATATGTTATAGTTCATCACGAAGCTCTAGCAGCTTGGTGGCAATGACTTTGGAGAAACATCACTATCTCATCCGGAAGATCAACTCCCTCGATTCAAGTGATTGTTGCACTCGGGCAATCTCGAGCACAAGCTCAACGATTGAGCTTTTCTCCCTTAGTTTGTAGGCTAAGAAAATCGTCTGAGGTCTCATACCTCTTGACGTGGGCACGAGCCTGAAATCCTAATTTCAGCCCTCGAAACATCTCATATGTTCCGCGACATTTCGAAAACGTCTTTCGTGCCTCAACTCTAAACCGTTTAACTGAACTATCACGTAGTTATCAACATGTGTATGTCCGATGTTCGTAACATCTACAAACAACGTTTGGGGTTCAGCACATTGAGCGGTGCATTAAGGACACAAGTTTTCTACTGTCCGCATAATCGCTACTGTCAACTTTCAACTATATTTTCTCTAGGAACATATCTAAAACAGTAGAACTAAAGCGCGAGCTATGACATAATTTGCAAAGGGCTTTTGACTATGTTCAGGATAATTAAGTTCATCTTATGAACTCCCACTCAGATAGACATCCCTCTAGTCATCTAAGTGATTACATGATCCGAGTCAACTAGGCCGTGTCCGATCATCACGTGAGACGGACTAGTCATCATCGGTGAACATCTTCATGTTGATCGTATCTACTATACGACTCATGCTCGACCTTTCGGTCTCTGTGTTCCGAGGCCATGTCTGTACATGCTAGGCTCGTCAAGTTAACCCTAAGTGTATTACGTGTGTTCCGAGGCCATGTCTGTACATGCTAGGCTCGTCAACACCGTTGTATGTGAGCGTAAGAATCTATCACCCGATCATCACGTGGTGCTTAGAAGCGACGAACTTTAGCAATGGTGCACAGTTAGGGAGAACACTTCTTGAAATTGTTGTAAGGATCATCTTATTTACTACCGTCGTTCTAAGTAAACAAGATGCATAAACATAATAAACATCACATGCAATTATATAGTAGTGACATGATATGGCCAATATCATATAGCTCCATTGATCTCCATCTTGAGGCTCCATGATCATCATCGTCACCGCATGACACCATGATCTCCATCATCATGATCTCCATCATCGTGTCTTCATGAAGTTGTCTCGCCAACTATTACTTCTACTACTATGGCTACCGGTTAGCAATAAAGTAAAGTAATTACATGGTGTTGTTTAATGACACGCAGGTCATACAATAAATAAAGACAACTCCTATGGCTCCTGCTGGTTGTCATACTCATCGACATGCAAGTCGTGAATCCTATTACAAGAACATGATCAATCTCATACATCACATATCATTCATCACATTCTTCTTGGCCATATCACATCACATAGCATACCCTGCAAAAACAAGTTAGACATCCTCTAATTGTTGTTTGCATGTTTTACGTGGCTGCTATGGGTTTCTAGCAAAACGTTTCTTACCTCACGCAAAACCACAACGTGATATGCCAATTGCTATTTACCCTTCATAAGGACCCTTTTCATCGAATCCGTTCCGACTAAAGTGGGAGAGGCGGCACCGCTAGCCACCTTATACACCAAGTGCATGTCGATCGGTGGAACCTGTCTCACGTAAGTGTATGCGTGTAAGGTCGGTCGGGCCGCTTCATCCCACAATACCGTCGAAACAAGATTGGACTAGTAACTGTAAGCATATTGAACAAAATCAACGCCCACAACTACTTTGTGTTCTACTCGTGCAAAGAATCTACGCAATAGACCTAGCTCGATACCTTTGTTGGGGAGCGTGGCAGAAATTCAAAATATTCCTACGTGTCACCAAGATCTATCTATGGAGAAACTAGCGAGGGAAGGAGAGTGCATCTACATACCCTTGTAGATCGCTAAGCGAAGCGTTCATGAGAACGGGGTTGAAGGAGTCGTGCTCGTCGTGATTCAAATCACGGAGATCCTAGTGCGAGCAGACGACACCTCCGCGTTCAACACACGTACAGCCCGGTGACGTCTCCCATGCCTTGATCCAGCAAGGAGAGAGGGAGAGGTTGAGGAAGACTCCATCCGGCAGCAGCACAATGGCGTGGTGGTGATGGAGGAGCGTGGCAATCCAGCAGGGCTTCGCCAAGCACCAAGGGAGAGGAGGAGGAGGAGAGGCAGGGCTGCACCAAGAGGAGAAGTTCTCATGTGTATGGCAGCCCCAAACCTCAACTATATATAGGGGGAAGGGGGGGCTGCGCCCCCTTTAGGGTTTCCCCACCCCATGGGGTGCGGCCAGCCCTAGATCCCATCTAGGGGGGGCGACCAAGGGGGGAGGAGTGCCTCCCAAGTCAAGTGGAGGCCTCCCCTTAGGGTTTACCCTTCCCATGCGCATGGGCCTTGGGGGCTGGTGCCCTGGCCCATTAAGGCTAGGGCGCCCCTACAGCCCATGCTACTGTATTGGATGTGGTGGAACAATTTCCGGACCTCCGGACCCCTCCGAATCCTCCGGAACCTTTCGAAGCTTCCGGTACAATACCGAAAAACCTGAACTTTTAGGAACCCAACAGCAACTTTCCATATATAAATCTTTACCTCCGGACCATTCCGGAACTCCTCGTGACGTCCGGGATCTCATCCAGGACTCCGAACAACATTCGGTAACCACATACAAACTTCCTTTATAACCCTAGCGTCATCGAACCTTAAGTGTGTAGACCCTACGGGTTCGGGAACCATGCAGACATGACCAAGACGTTCTCCGATCAATAACCAATAGCGGGATCTGGATACCCATGTTGGCTCCCACATGTTCCACGATGATCTCATCGGATGAACCACGATGTCAAGGACTCAATCGATCCCGTATACAATTCCCTTTGTCTAGCGGTATTGTACTTGCCCGAGATTCGATCGTCGGTATACCGATACCTTGTTCAATCTCGTTACGGCAAGTCTTTTACTCGTTCCGTAACACATCATCCGTGATCAACCCCTTGGTCACATTGTGCACATTATGATGATGTCCTACCGTGTGGGCCCAGAGATACCTCTCCGTTTACGGAGTGACAAATCAGATCCGCTTCGTGCCAACCAACAGACACTTTCGGAGATACCTGTAGTGCACCTTTATAGCCACCCGCCACGTTGTGACGTTTGGTACACCAAAGCATTCCTACAGTATCCGGAGTTGCACAATCTCATGGTCTAAGGAAAAGATACTTGACATTTAGAAAAGCTTTAGCATCTGAACTACGATCTTTGTGCTAGGCTTAGTATTGGGTCTTGTCCATCACATCATTCTCCTAATGATGTGATCCGTTATCAACGACATCCAATGTCCATGGTCGAAACCGTAACCATCTATTGATCAACGAGCTAGTCAACTAGAGGCTTACTAGGGACATGGTGTTGTCTATGTACCCACACATGTATATGAGTTTCCTATCAATACAATTATAGCATGGATAATAAACGATTATCATGAACAAGGAAATATAATAATAACTAATTCATTATTGCCTCTAGGGCATATTTCCAACAGTCTCCCACTTGCACTAGAGTCAATAATCCAGTTCACATCGTCATGTGATAAACACTCACACGTCACATCGCCATGTGACCAACATCCAAGAGTTTACTAGTGTCATTAAACTAGTTCACATCATCATGTGATTAAGACTCAATGAGTTCTGGGGTTTGATCATGTTTTGCTTGTGAGAGAGGTTTTAGTCAACGGGTCTGTAATATGAAGCTCAAGATGCCCGGGCACAACGGTATTATCACTCTCGCCAGTGATCCGGACATAGCACCCCGCGCCGAAAACAAAACCGCATCCCTGGCCCTCGAGGCACTATCTGAGGCCCTTGCAGCCGTAGAATTAACCGCACTACGCTCCACGATGGATAGGGACGACGTAATCCTCGATAAGCGGCCCAAATCCACCTCCTTCAAACCAGCAGATGAAATAGTCAAATTTCAAGTTCACCCGACGGACCCCAAGAAGAAAGCTTCCATCGGGGCACAGCTGGACCCGACAGTCGACGCCGCATTACGTGTGTTCCTACGCGAGAACTGGGACATATTCACCTGGCACCCTTCTTACATGCCAGGAATCCCACGAAGATTGGCCGAACACAACCTCAATATATTGAAGGGATACAAGCCGGTCAAGCAAGCACTGCGGCGTTTTTCCGAACCCAAACGACAAGCTATGGGGGAGGAGCTAGCAAACTTAATTGAGGTTGGGTTCATGAGAGAAATAAAACACCCTGAATGGCTAGCAAACCTGGTGATGGTACCAAAGAAGGATAAATTCTGGCGCATGTGCGTCGATTTCAAAGACCTTAACAAGGCCTGCCCTAAGGATCCCTTCCACCTCCCCCGCATCGATTAGATCATTGATGCTACTGCAGGACACGACTCATAGTGTTTACTCGATGCATACTCCGGATACCATCAAATCAAGATTAAAGAGTCTGATCAAGCCGCAACAAAATTCATTACCCCGTATGGGCCTTTCTGCTTCAAATCTATGCCCTTCGGGCTGAAAAATGCAGGCGCCACCTACCAACGCATGAATCAAACATGCCTGGAGAAACAAATCGGCAAGACGGTCGAAGCATATGTGGATGACATCATCATCAAAACTAAGCACGTCGAGTCACTAGTAGACGACCTACTTCTCACATTTGACAACCTCGGTACATATGACATCAAGCCCAATCCGGAAAAGTGTGTCTTCGGCGTCCCCGCCGGAAAACTGCTGGGCTTCATCGTTTCCAATAGAGGAATTGAGGCAAACCAGCTAAAATCCGAGCTTTGTCACAATTGGCTACACCAACAGACCTCAAACAGGCCCAAAAACTAGCCGGATGTGTGGCAGCTTTAAACCTCTTTATCTCCAGATTAGGATAAAAGGCATTGCCACTATATCGCCTGCTCCGACGCACCGACCACTTAGAGTGGACGGACACGGCAACGGCCGGACTAGAAGAAATAAAAGCTCTTTTAGCGAGCAACCCAATCCTGGCCGCGCCGACCGTCGGTGAACCCATGTTATTATACATCTCCGCAACACGCCAGGTGGTGAGTGCGGTGCTCGTAGTCGAATGAGAGGAGGACGAACATAAATTCCCACTTCAGAAACCGGTACATTATGTATCCACTGTCCTCACACCATGCAAATCCCGATACCCTCATTACCAAAAGATAGCATATGCGGTCTTCATGGCATCCCGGAAGCTACGGCACTACTTCCAAGAGTGCTCGATCATGGTGGCTTCCGAAGTACCACTCAATCACATAATAAACAACCGCGATGCTACAGGCTGGATTGCCAAGTGGGCCATTGAGCTCTTTTCGTTCGATATAACATACAAACCATGCTGAGCCATTAAATCGCAAGTATTGGCCGACTTCGTCGCCGAATGGACAGAGGCCGAACTCCCTAAAGAGTACGGTACATATTCCAACTAGGTCATGCACTTTGATGGCTCTAAAATGCTGGCCGGTTCAGGAGTGGGCATTGTCTTAACGTCCCCCACAGGAGATACGGTCCAGTACGTACTCCAAATATTATACACAGACTCCAATAGCGCAGCCGAATACGAGGCCTTATTGCATGGTCTTCGGATGGCTGTCTCCATTGGCATAAAACGCCTGGAGGTGCGCGGGGATTCAAATCTCGCAATATCCCAAATAAGCAGAGACTTCGACGCCAAAGATCTGAAGATGGCGGCCTATCGTAACGCCGTACTCAAAATAACTGCTTTGTTCGAGGGTCTCGAGTTTTATCATGTGGCTTGAGAAAGTAATCAAGCGGCGGATGTCCTCGCTCGCATGGGCGCAAAGCGTGACTCCGTCCCACCTAACATCTTTTTGGAAAGGCTTTTCAAGCCATCCGTGGTAGGGCAGGATGAGAGCGGCAACACTAGTCCGGATCCGATAATACCCCCAGATTCCGATCACAATACCGATATCATCGGGGGCTCAGCCACCAAAATAACACCATCGGCCCATCTAATAATGGCACTAATTGCCCCATGGACCGAACCCTTCTTGGCCTACCTTAATAGGCGAGAGCTCCCTGAGGATCAGAATGAGGCTCGATGCATCATTCGGTGTTCGAAAGCCTACAAGGTTCATGAAGGGGAGCTCTACAAGAAGAGCGCTACTAGAATACTTCAAAGATGTATCTCTGAATAAGAGACGGCAGCTCCTGGCCGAAATCCATGCTGGTCTCGGCGGTCACCACGCCACGGCTCGGGCTCTTGTAAGTAAAGCCTTCCGTACCGGTTTCTTCTGGCCAACGGCCCGAGCAGATGCACAGGACCTTGTCCAACGTTGTGTGGGATGCCGGCTTTTCGCCAATCAAAGCCATATGCCACCTACCTCCCTACAAACAATCCACATTACTTGGCCTTTCGCGGTCCGGGGGCTTGATATGGTCGGACACCTTAAAGGGGGAAGACATAAGAAAAAATATCTGCTAGTCATGGTAGATAAATTCACTATGGATAGAGGCGAAACCAGTTAAAACGGCCGAAGCCGGACCAGTGATAGACTTTATATCCGGTGTCGTACACCGTTACGGTGTCCCACACATCATCATCACCGATAACGGCTCCAACTTCACAGCCGACGAAGTGAAAACCTGGTGTGCTAACCTGGGCATCAAGCTCGATTACGCATCCGTCTATCAGCCCCAAACAAATGGTTAAGTCAAACAAGCTAATGATCTTATCATGAGCGGCATTAAGCCTAGACTAGTACAGTCTTCAAAAGAATCAGACAAACACTGGGTCGAGGAGCTCGACTCCGTACTCTGGGGGCTACGGACCACGCCCAATCGCACTACCGGTTACACACCCTCCTTCATGGTGTACGGCGCGGAGGCTGTTTTGCCCTGCGACATCATTCATGACTCACCTCGAGTGCGCATGTACGAAGAGAGAGAAGCCGAGCTGGATCGGCAGGACAGTCTAGATGCCCTGGAGGAGGAGTGCGACGTTGCAAAAGCCCGTTCCGCGTTCTATCAACAGCAAGCTCGCAAATACGAAAGCAGGGAAGTGCGGGCCAAGACTTATAATGTTGGTGAACTCGTTCTACGCTTTCCAGAAAAGAAAAAGGACAAACTCAAGCCCAAGTGGGAAGGTCCCTTCATTATAGATGAAGTTCTCACTGGAGGCGCGTACTGTCTGCGTGATGCATCGTATAATCGCTTAGAGACAAACCCGTGGAATGCCACCAGACTCCGAAGATTCTACGCCTAGAGCCGGACTTATTGTTCGTTTTCTTTTTCTCCTTTTTTCCATTTTCTCTCTCTTTGAGTTTTTTTAGCTTTATAGCTCTTTTGCGGCTAGACCGCACACTTATGAGGTACACATCCTTAAATATACACGCCCATAATACATGGGGGCTTCTTTTATAGAAGCTTATTATCATTGTCCGAGCATCAAGCTCACCACATATGTGTCCTTTTCTCATATATACCTTTTCTTCGCCATTATATGCACCTTTATGACTTAAGTTTTTGCCAAGCTGGGTTGCCTGGCTCATGTGCTTATGCCCTACGTTCCCATTTGTTCGGCTAGGGCATAAAGGGAGCACCTCTGTGATTGTTACAGCCGGGTCATCTGGACTTGTACCTCAGACTGGGTGAAGCCGAAAGCTAGCGTTCTTAAGGGAATAAATTGGTCGGTGGGATAAAGACGTTTTCCCCTTGTTGCACTATGAACCCCCAGATATTATGTATACTGCGATTTTTCGAATCACAGTTTGGACAGGCATACTAACGCATATTCACCCAGGGCAAGGAACCCTTAACGGAACTATTCTCTCTGGAAGATGTTTCTTACAATCAATAAGTAATCTAACATAGCTAGCAGAATACAACTTGTCTGTTTAAGCAACTATAACCCATACGCCTGGTTTCCACACATGCCTCGGTATTTATCGCCGGTCTGATATTTGGAAACACTCCGCACCTTCGGGTCTGAAGGTCGAAGTGAAAAGGTCTGCCAGGACAATCATTTTATAATTCGGCTAGGGATAAATTTGTCAATTGAAATACATAGTCACTTGGACTCAAAAACTTCTTCCTCTATACCATCTAACAGGCTGTCTAGCTTACAATCATGTTGTGAAAACTTGGCGGCTATCTTTACTTGGTCATATACCATACTCACCGGAATCTCTTGTCCATCCGACCCTCGAGGTCCGACCCAGGCCATATGATTCGGATCGAGTCCGGTGTACAGCGTTTTCACCATGGCTCAGGCCTCTCGCGCGCCTTCCCGGCAAGCCGATATCTTCCATAATCTAAAGTGGTGCCGAGCTCCCTTGAATAGCTTCACAAGCTCCTGCGTACTTCCTGGAGGAGATGCGGATGGCCATAAAGCCTTGGCAACACTCCGCATCGCTCTCCGAGCTCGTTCGTGCACTTGGGACAGCTCTTGCAGCAGATCGCCTTGAGATCCGGACATTTCCTCTTCGGGCCGGCCAGTCAGCATACCTGCAGACATAAATCTGTTAACTCGTTTCTTTACCGCACTACACAGAGGTAAATTCAAAAGCATACTGAATATGCCGCCCTTAGCCTCTTGTTCTCTTTTACGACGTTCGCTAGCTAGGCTCGCACGTCTTTTAGCTCTTTGCCCAGCTGGGTGTTGGAATCCTGCAGCTTGTTCTTATCATCCCTGGTCCGTGTCAACACACGTTCGCCAGTGGCCAGTTGCTTCTTGGCCTAATGCTTACCCGCTTGCGCGACCTTCAGTTCCTCTTTCAGTTGATCTAATGATCCTGCCATGGGAAATACAACAGTATTAACATTACTGGCATATGATTATATTTTTCTGGACGAAGGAAAACATTACGAGGCGGTGCCTCCTTGGATTTCTCCAGTTCGGTGGTAACAACAGCTAGCTGGGTCCGACACTTTTCCAGCTCATGAGACAACATGTTGTTCTTCTCCGTGAGTGCTTGATTATACAATGATCCTTAAATCAGTTGTTTCAACTGCTTCAAGTCTCGGGGGCTACTTGTATATGATTACCAGATCTATACAATGCGTACTTACCTGCATATCTTTCAAATGCTGGTCAGTGGCTCTGGCAAGCCCATCCCGAGCAGCTTGGATGTCCGCATTAGCCGAGCTGAAGGCATTGAACGCCTCTTTAGTAAAGCTAGGGTCGCAAAGAGCGGCCCTTCGGTGCCGATGATTCATGGCGCTCTCTACTTCAGCGTTCATGACGGATACATCATCTGAATCCTCTGAAGGAGGACAATCCGGCGTCACTCCCGTGTAACCCCCCGCCCTAGAGGCAGGGTCTGGAACTTGATTGGTGGGGGCGCGACCGGCAGGATCCCCGGACATAGTCTGGCGAACACTCTTCCTAATAAAACACAATGGACAATGTCACAATTCGATGTGACTGCCAGGGGGCATATTTAAGGACATACCTCTTTGATGAAGGCTCGACCATGTTGTCATTTGCCTTCCTCTTCGAATACCCGCCCGGCGCGGGCGCCGCTCTCTTATGAGACTCCTCAGGTGCAGCATGGCGTGCCGAGCACCTCCCCTTTAGAGCACGAGATAGTGCGGTGGGTGAGGCATAATGAGGAAGTTATTTCGGAGGAGATGTCTCCTAACTACTTACATACGAGGCAGGGAGGAGGCCAGGATAATTGGCCATGATGGCCATTTCTGTGCCATCATAGCTCGCCTGATAGAAGACTCCCTCCTTGAGCTCTATAAATATGTCCGGATCCTCTTCGAATCTGGGATCGAGATCCCGGTTATGATCCTCCAGCTTTGGAGCGGTGCTATGGATCCCCGCAACAACCTTTCGCCATTCCTATTGAAAATGGATGGGTTAATGTCAATTAAGCATGACTCGGGGAGAAGATTGAGTAAGGTGGTGGGATTAAAAATCACCCAATTAGGGGGATTGTACATGGAAAATCCCTCTCGCCGCTTAAGGCGAGTGAACTCCTCTTTCTCCTCTTTGTACAGATCGACCAATGTTGTGGCCAGGGCGGTGGGGGTGTCCGGACCCTTTCATCCGCAGCATGAGGCGTCATCTTCCCCATTGTAGTGCCACATAGGGAGCCCTCTGAATTGGAGCGGCTGGACACCTCGCACTATGGAAGTTGCCGTTACCTCGATTATTCATAATCCGGACTGGGCAAGTGTCCTTATTTTGCCCATTAATTTTTGAACTTCCGCTCTATCTTCCTCCTCGAGGTTCCGAGGGCGCCAGCTATGGCCTTTCCTCAATGGAGCGCTGGAAAATTTGGGAAGGCCCATTCGGACTGGGTCGGGGAGAGCGACATCTTCAATACAAAACCACTCCGAGGGCCACTCTTCGGACGCCTTCTTCGGCGTGCCGGACAGGTATCCTGTCCCGGCTATGCGCCATATCTCGGCACGGCCCACCTCGAATATAGATCCTTTTTGGGTGCGAGGGACGAGGCAGAAAAGCTTCCTCCATAACTCAAAATGGGCCTTGCAGCCCAGGAATAGCTCGCAAAGAGCGACGAAACCCGCGATGTGCAGGATTGAGGCCGGCGTAAGATTGTGTAGTTGGAGGCCGTAGTACTCCAGGAGACCTCGCATGAAAGGGTGGATTGAAAATCCGACGCCTCTTAATAAAAAGGAGACGAAGCACACTCGTTCCCCCTGGTTGGATTGGGGGAATTTCCGCCAGGGCTTCGCCAGTGAAAGTAGTTGATCCTTTCCGAACGGGGACTAGATCCGCGGGGGGAAGGAATCCCTGTGTTTGAAGCTGAACCAGCTCGTCGTGGGATACTGAACATCTCTCCCAATCACCTTTTTTGGAGCCATGTGGGCGGGAGGAAGAACTGGGAGCGCTTAGCCATGTTTGAATGGTTTCTGAAGGAAATATGACTTAGAGGCAATAATAAAGTTATTATTTATTTCCTCATATCATGATAAATGTTTATTATTCATGCTAGAATTGTATTAATCGGAAACTTAGTACATATGTGAACACTAAGACAAACGGAGTGTCACTAGTATGCCTCTACTTGACTAGCTCGTTAATTAAAGATGGTTATGTTTCCTAACCATAGACATGAGTTGTCATTTGATTAACGGGATCATATCATTAGGAGAATGATGTCATTGACTTGACCCATTCCGTTAGCTTAGTACTTTATCGTTTAGTATGTTGCTATTGCTTTCTTCATGACTTATATATGTTCCTATGACTATGAGATTATGCAACTCTCGTTTACCGGAGGAACACTTTGTGTGCTACCAAACGTCACAACCTAAATGGGTGATTACAAAGGTGCTCTACAGGTGTCTCCGAAGGTATTTGTTGAGTTGGCGTGTATTGAGATAAGGATTTGTCACTCTGATTGTCGGAGAGGTATCTCTGGGCCCACTCGGTGATACACATAACTATAATCCTTGCAAGCATTGCAACTAATGAGTTAGTTGAGGAATGATGTATTGAGATTGAACTAGGTATTGAGATACCGACGATCGAATCTCGGACACCGGAAGATCGATATATTGGACGACTATATTCGGACACCGGAAGTGCTCCGGGTGGTTTCGGAGAAAATAGGAGTGCCGGAGGGTTACCGGAACCCCCCAGGAGAAATAATGAGCCTTATGGGCTTTAGTGGAGAGAGAGGGCTGGCCTAGGGCAGGTCACGCGCCCTCCCCATCTGGTCCGAATTGTACTAGGAGAGGGGGGGCTCCGCCCCCCTTTCCTTCTCCCTCTCCCTCTTCCTTTCCCTCTCCTAGTAGGAGTTGGAAAGAGGGGAGTCCTGCTCCTACTAGGAAGAGGACTCCTCCTCCTGGCGCGCCATAGAGGGCCGGTCGGCCTCCCGCCTTTCACCTTTATATACGAGGGCAGGGGGCACCTCTAGACACACAAGTTGATCAGTTGATCTCTCCCAACCGTGTGCGGTGCCCCCTTCCACCATAATCCACCTCGATCATATCGTAGCGGTGCTTAGGCGAAGCGCTGCGTCGGTATCAACATCATCATTGTCATCACGCCGTCGTGCTGACGGAACTCTTCGGCGAAGCTCTGCTGGATCAGAGCTCGCGGGACGTCATCGAGTTGAACATGTGCTGAACTCGGAGGTGCCGTACGTTCAGTACTTGGATCAGTCATATCATGAAGACGTAGGATTACATCAACCGCGTTGTGCTAACGCTTCCGCTTTCGGTCTACGAGGGTACGTGGACACACACTCTCCTCTCGTTGCTATGCATCACCATGATCCTGTGCGTGCGTAGGAATTTTTTTGAAATTACTACGTTCCCCAACAGTGGTATCAGAGCCAGGTATATGCGTAGATGTTATATGCACGAGTAGAACACAAGTGAGTTGTGAGCGATACAAGTCATACTTCTTACCAGCATGTCATACTTTGGTTCGACGGTATTGTTGGATGAAGCGGCCCGGACCGACATTACGCGTATGCTTACGAGAGACTAGCTCTACCGACGTGCTTTGCACACAGGTGGCTGGCGGGTGTCAGTTTCTCCAACTTTAGTTGAACCGAGTGTGGCTACGCCCGGTCCTTGTGAAAGTTAAAACAACACTAACTTGACGAACTATCATTGTGGTTTTGATGCGTACGTAAGAACGGTTCTTGCTCAGCCCGTAGCAGCCACGTAAAACTTGCAACAACAAAGTAGAGGACGTCTAACTTGTTTTTGCAGGGAATGTTCTGATGTGATATGGTCAAGACATGATGCTATATTTATTGTATGAGATGATCATGTTTTGTAGTGGAGTTATCGGCAACTGGCAGGAGCCATATGGTTGTAGCTTTATTGTATGCAATGCAATTGCCCTGTAATTGCTTTACTTTATCACTAAGTGGTCGCGATAGTCCTAGAAGCAATAGTTGGCGAGACAAAAACATGCTATGATGGAGATCAAGGTGTCGCGCCGGTGACGATGGTGATCATGACGGTGCTTCGGAGATGGATATCACAAGCACAAGATGATGATGGCCATATCATATCACTTATATTGATTTCATGTGATGTTTATCCTTTATGCATCTTATTTTGCTTTGATTGATGGTAGCATTATAAGATGATCTCTCACTAAATTTCAAGGTAAAAGTGTTCTCCCTGAGTATGCACCGTTGCCAAATTTCGTCATGCCGAGACACCACGTGATTATTGGGTGTAATAATCTCAACGTTCATCCACAACGGGTGCAAGCCAGTTTTGCACACGCGGAATACTCGGGTTAAACTTGACGAGCCTAGAATATGCAGATATGGCTTCGGAACACCGAGACCGAAAGTTCGAGCGTGACTCATATAGTAGATATGATCAACATAGTGATGTTCACCATTGAAAACTACTCCATTTCACGTGATGATCGGTTATGGTATAGTTGATTTGGATCACGTGATCACTTAGATTATTAGAGGGATGTCTATCTAAGTGGGAGTTCTTAAGTAATATGATTAATTGTACTTTAATTTATCATGAACTTAGTACCTGATAGTATTTTGCTTGTCTATATTGTGTAGATAGATGGCCCATGATGTTGTTCCATTGAATTTTAATGTGTTCCTTGAGAAAGCTAAGTTGAAAGATGATGGTAGCAATTACACATACTGGGTCCATAACTTGAGGATTATCCTCATTGCAGCACGGAAGAATTAAGTCCTGGAAGCACCGCTAGGTGCCAAACCTGCTGCAGGAGCAACACCAGATGTTATGAACGTCTGGCAGAGCAAAGTTGATGACTACTCGATAGTTCAGTGTGCCATGCTTTACGGCTTAGAACCGGGACTTCAACGACGTTTTCAACGTCATGGAGCATATGAGATGTTCCAGGATTTGAAGTTAATATTTCAAGCAAATGCCCGGATTGAGAGATATGAAGTCTCCAATAAGTTCTACAGCTGCAAGATGGAGGAGAATAGTTCTATTAGTGAGCATATACTCAGAATGTCTGGGTATAACAATCACTTGATTCAACTGGGAGTTAATCTTCCGGATGATAGTGTCATTGACAGAATTCTTCAATCACTGCCACCAAGCTACAAGAGCTTTGTGATGAACTATAATATGCAAGGGATGGATAACACAGTTCCCGAGCTCTTCGCAATGCTAAAGGCTGCGGAGGTAGAAATCAAGAAGGAGCATCAAGTGTTGATGGTCAACAAGACCACCAGTTTCAAGAAAAAGAGCAAAGGGAAGAAGAAGTGGAACTTCAAGAAGAACAGCAAACAAGTTGCCGCTCAAGAGAATAAACCCAAGTCTGTACCTAAGCACGAGATCTGAGTGCTTCTCCGCAAGCGGTAGTCATCGAAGCGGAACTGCCCCAAGTATTTGGCGGATAAGAAGGATGGCAAGGTGAACAAAGGTATATGTGATATACATGTTATTGATGTGTACCTTACTAGAGCTCGCAGTAGCACCTGGGTATTTGATACTGGTTTTGTTGCTAATATTTGCAACTCGAAACAGGGACTATGAATTAAGCGAAGATTGTCTAAGGAAGAGGTGACGATGCGCGTGGGAAATGGTTCCAAAGTCTATATGATCGCCGACGGCATGCTACCTCTACATCTACCTTCGGGACTAGTTATAGACCTAAATAATTGTTATTTGGTGCCAGCGTTGAGCATGAACATTATATCTGGACTTCGTTTGATGCGAGACGTTTATTCATAAATCTGAGAATAATGGTTGTTCTATTTATATGAGTAATATCTTTTATGGTCATGCACCCTTGAAGAGTGGTCTATTTGTCTTAAATCTCGATAGTAGTGACACACATATTGATAATGTTGAAGCCAAAATATGCAGAGTTTATAATGATAGTGCAACTTATTTGTGGCACTGCCGTTTGGGTCATATTGGTGTAAAGCGCATGAAGAAACTCCATACTGATGGACTTTTGGAATCACTTGATTATGACTCACATGGTACTTGCAACCATGCCTCATGGGCAAGATGACTAAAATGCCGTTCTCCGGAACAATGGAGCGAGCAACAGATTTATTGGAAATCATACATACTGATGTATGTGGTCCGATGAATATTGAGACTCGCGATGGGTATCGTTATTTTCTCACTTTCACAGATGATTTGAGCAGATATGGGTATATCTACTTAATGAAACATAAGTCTGAAACATTTGAAAAGTTCAAAGAATTTCAGAGTGAAGTGGAAAATCATCGTAACAAGAAAATAAATTTTCTACGATCTGATCGTGGAGGAGAATATTTGAGTTACGAGTTTGGTCTACATTTGAAATAATGCGGAATAGTTTCGCAACTCACGCCACCCGGAACACCATAGTGTAATGGTGTGTCCAAACGTCGTAATCGTACTTTACTAGATATGGTGCGATCTATGATGTCTCTTACTGATTTATCGCTATCGTTTTGGGGTTATGCTTTAGAGACGGCTGCATTCACGTTAAATAGGGCACCATCGAAATTCGTTGAGAAGACGCCTTCTGAACTGTGGTTTGGCAAGAAACCAAAGTTGTCGTTTCTTAAAGTTTGGGGTTGTGATGCTTATGTGAAAAAGCTTCAACCTGATAAGCTCGAACCCAAATCGGAGAAATGTGTCTTCATAGGATACCCAAAGGAAACTGTTGGGTACACCTTCTATCACAGATCCGAAGGCAAGACATTCGTTGCTAAGAATGGATCCTTTCTAGAGAAGGAGTTTCTCTCGAAAGAAGTGAGTGGGAGGAAAGTAGAACTTTATGAGGTAAATGTACCTGCTCCCTTATTGGAAAGTAGTTCATCACAGAAACCGGTTCCTGTGACACCTACACCAATTAGTGAGGAAGCTAATGATGATGATCATGAAACTTCAGATCAAGTTACTCTCAAACCTCGTAGGTCAAGCAGACTAAGATCCGCACCAGAGTGGTACGGTAATCCTGTTCTGGAGGTCATGTTACTAGACCATGACGAACCTATGAACTATGAGGAAGCGATGATGAGCCCAGATTCCGCAAAATGGCTTGAGGCCATGAAATCTGAGATGGGATCCATGTATGAGAACAAAGTATGGACTTTGGTTGACTTGACGGATGATCAACAAGCCACCGAAAATAAATGGATCTTCAAGAAGAAGACAGACACTGACGGTAAGTTACTGTCTACAAAGCTTGACTTGTTGCGAAAGGTTTTCCATAAGTTGAAGGAGTTGACTACGATGAGACCTTCTCACCCGTAGCGACGCTTAAGTCCGTCCGAATCATGTTAGCAATTGCCGCATTTTATGATTATGAAATTTGGCAAATGGATGTAAAGATTGCATTCCTGAATGGATTTCTGGAAGAAGAGTTGTATATGATGCAACCTGGAGGTTTTATCGATCCAAAAGGTGCTAACAAAGTGTGCAAGCTCGAGCGATCCATTTATGGACTGGTGCAAGCCTCTCGGAGCTGGACTAAACGTTTTGATAGTGTGATCAAAGCATATGGTTTTATATAGACTTTTGGAGAAGCCTGTATTTACAAGAAAGTCAGTGGGAGCTCTGTAGCATTTATAATCTTATATGTGGATGCCATATTGTTGATTGGAAATGATATAGAATTTCTGGATAGCATAAAAGGATACTTGAATAAGAATTTTTCAATGAAGGACCTCGGTGAAGCTGCTTACATATTGGGAAGTAAGATCTGAGATAGATCAAGATGCTTAATTGGACTTTCGCAAAGCACATACCATGACAAAGTTTGGAAGAATCTCAAAATGGATCAGGCAAAGAAAGGGTTCTTACCTGTGTTACAAGGTGTGAAGTTGAGTAAGATTCAATGCCCGACCATGACATAAGATAGAGAGAAAATAAAGATGCTCCCTATGCTTCGGCCATAGGCTCTATCAGTTATGCAATGTTGTGTACCAGACTTGATGTGTGCCTTGCTATTAGTTTAGCAGGGAGGTACCAAAGTAATCCAGGAGTGGATCACTGGACAGCGGTCAAGAACATCCTAAAATACCTGAAAAGGACTAAGGATATGTTTCTCGTTTATGGAGGTGACAAAGAGCTCATCGTAAATGGTTACGTTGATGCAAGCTTTGACACTGATCCGGACGATTCTAAATCGCAAACCGGATACGTGTTTATATTGAATGGTGGAGCTGTCAGTTGGAGCAGTTCTAAACAAAGCGTCATGGCGGGATATACGTGTGAAGCGGAGTACATTGTTGCTTCAGAAGCAGCAAATGAAGGAGTCTGGATGAAGGAGTTCATATCCGATCTAGGTGTCATACCTAGTGCATCGGATCCAATGAAAATCTTTTGTGACAATACTGGTGCAATTGCCTTGGCAAAGGAATCCAGATTTCACAAGAGAACCAAGCACATCAAGAGACGCTTCAACTCCATCCTGGATCAAGTCCAGGTGGGAGACATAGAGATTTGCAAGATACATACGGATCTGAATGTTGCAGACCCGTTCCAAGATACTTCCACGAGCAAAACATGATCAGCACCAAGGCTCCATGGGTGTTAGAATCATTACTGTGTAATCTAGATTATTGACTCTAGTGCAAGTGGGAGACTGAAGGAAATATTCCCTAGAGGCAATAATAAAGTTATTATTTATTTCCTCATCTCATGATAAATTTTTATTATTCATGCTAGAATTGTATTAACTGGAAACTTAGTACATGTGTGAATACGTAGACAAACAGAGTGTCACTAGTATGCCTCTACTTGACTAGCTCGTTAATTAAAGATGGTTATGTTTCCTAACCATAGACATGAGTTGTCATTTGATTAACGGGATCACATCATTAGGAGAATGATGTGATTTACTTGACCCATTCCGTTAGTTTAGCACTTGATCGTTTAGTATGTTGCTATTGCTTTCTTCATGACTTATATATGTTCATATGACTATGAGATTATGCAACTCCCGTTTACCAGAGGAACACTTTGTGTGCTACCAAACATCACAATGTAAATGGGTGATTATAAAGGTGCTCTACAGGTGTCTCCGAAGGTATTCGATGAGTTGGCGTATATCGAGATTACGATTTGTCACTCCGATTGTCAGAGAGGTATCTCTGGGCCCACTCGGTAATACACATCACTATAAGCCTTGCAAGCATTGCAACTAATGAGTTAGCTAAGGAATGATGTATTACGGAACGAGTAAAGAGACTTGTCGGTAATGAGATTGAACTAGGTATTGAGGTACCGACGATCGAATCTCAGGCAAGTAACATACCGATGACAAAGGGAACAACGTATGTTGTTATGTGGTTTGACCGATAAAGATCTTCATAGAATATGCCGGAGCCAATATGAGCATCCAGGTTTCGCTATTGGTTATTGACCAGATATGTGTCTCGTTCATGTCTACATAGTTCTCGAACCCATAGGATCCGCACGCTTAAAGTTCGGTGACGATCGGTATTATGAGTTTTTCTGTTTTGATGTACCGAAGGTAGTTCGGAGTCCCGGATATGATCACGGACATGACGAGGAGTCTCGAAATGGTCGAGATGTAAAGATCGATATATTGGACGACTATATTCGGTCACCGGAAGTGTTCCGGGTGGTTTCGGAGAAAACCAGAGTGCTGGAGGGTTACCGGAACCCCCCGGGAGAAATAATGGGCCTTATGGGCCTTAGTAGAGAGAGAGAGGGCTGGCCTATGGCAGGCCGCGCGCCCCTCCCCCTCTGGTCCGAATTGGACTAGGAGAGGGGGGCGGTGCCCCCTTTCCTTCTCCCTCTCCCCTTCCTTTCGTCCTACTCCTACTAGGAGGAGGACTCCTCCTCCTGGCGCGCCATAGAGGGTCGGCCGACCTCCCCCCTTGCTCCTTTATATACGGGGGCAGGGGGGCACCTCTAGACACACAAGTTGATCAGTTGATCTCCCCCAACCGTGTGCGGTGCCCCCTTCCACCATAATCCACCTCGATCATATTGTAGCGGTGCTTAGGCAAAGCCCTGCGTCGGTAGCAACATCATCATTGTCATCACGCCGTCGTGCTGACGAAACTCTCCGGTGAAGCTCTGCTGTATCGGAGCTCGCGGGACGTCATCGAGTTGAACGTGTGCTGACGGTGTCGTACATTCGGTACTTGGATCGGTCGGATCGTGAAGACGTACGACTACATCAACTGCGTTGTGCTAATGCTTCCGCTTTCGGTCTACGAGGGTATGTGGACACACTCTCCCCTCTCGTTGCTATGCATCACCATTATCATTCGTGTGTGTAGGATTTTTTTAAATTACTACGTTCCCCAACAGTTTCTCCTAGCAAGCTCTAAGGATTTTCCGCCTGGTGTGGAATGGCTTGTGAGATCTAATCTCTTTAAATAGACGCCTTTTTTATGGCCAGGGTGTTATGTGCAAAAAATACTCTAACCTTTTGTATTCGCTCGACACGTGGAAGTAGAAGCGACGGAGGCGCAGAAGCCGGCGGGTATGACACTAAATGAAAAGCCGAGTATAATTATTTGAGTCAGATGCTTTGAAATATTTGGAGGAGGAACCCGCCTTGCAATGCCGAAGACAATCTGCACGCCGGACACATCTCATTGAAACCTGGTTCGAGGGCTACTGAGGGAGTCCTCGATTAAGGGGTCCTCGGGCGTCCGAGCTATGTGACGTGGGCCGGACTAATGGGCCGTGAAGATACAAGCCAGAAGACTTCTTCCTGTGACTGGATGGGACTCTCCTTTGCGTGGATGGCAAGCTTGGCGTTCGGATGTGAAGATTCCTTTCTCTGTAAACCGAATTTGTATAACCCTAGGTCCCTTCGGGATCTATATAAACCAGAGGGTTTAGTCCGTAGGGGCAATCATAATCATACAGGCAAGACATCTAGGGTTTAGTCATTATGATCTCGAGGTAGATCAACTCTTGTAAACCCCATATTCATCCAAGATAATCAAGCAAGAAGTAGGGTATTACCTCCATCAAGAGGGCCTGAACCTGGGTAAACATCGTGTCCCTGTCTCCTGTTACCTTCGATCCTCAGACGCACAGTTCGGGACCCCCTACCCGAGATCTGCCAGTTTTGACACCGACAGGTATGCGACGTAATGTTCTAAAAACCTTTCATATAAAAGAATAAACCTGTATAAAGACAGTATCCCCTGAGGCTCTATCAGGTTTAAAAGAGACCGGACAGAGGATCCACATAGTATTCAGGGGAGTAACATACTGCGTTGTTATTGTAACAGGCCTCCATGTTGGCGGTAACCGCCCATGCCGCAGAAGTTTCCGAACTCAATCGGAAGCTTCAGGTGGCAGATGAGGAACTCGACCACATTAATAAGCGGTTCGACGAGACGCAAGGTATGCGTATGATGTTTTAAAAAGGAATTTATTTTTATATCAGAAGTGATATGTATATTTAGAGGTTAACTCATGGAATGCTTTGATTATGATCATAGTTGGCACGGCCGGGGTCGAGACCCTCAAAGACGCCCTCGCCCAGGCCAAGAAAGTGACGGAGGCGAATAAGGGAGCCACTGACAAAGCGGCTATAGAACTGAAGACCGAGCAAGCTGCCCGCTACAAACACGAAGCTCGGGTGGCCGAAGCGAGCAGGAGCTGAAGGATGCCATCAGCAAATGTGAAGCTTTGGAGGAAAATACTTCGGCCTATTCGTCCGAGCTTGCCAAGGCTCTCCATGATGGCAAAGAGGTGCAGATCGAGTCCCGGAGTGCTCGTGAAGAGATCCATCAGGCGAGGCAGATCGCAGCTGGTAAGGCCTTTCTTTTGCAGAGTATCTTTGGAGGTCAGAGGTATGCTTTTCTCACCCGAGTGCGGAGTTCTCCAGGCGTGTTTGCGGATCTTCCGAAGAGTGTCGCCGATGCCGCATAGTTCTTTTGAGCCCAGGAGGGGAACTCGAAGCTGTTCTGGTTGCAATTTCTCGTGTCGGAACACCCAATGCCTCTAAACGACCAGCTGAAGCAGCTGACGGAGCTGCATAGGGTGGCAGGCTTGGCCATGAAGGATCTGATAGTCCAACTCTGGCCGGCCATGCCAATTCCTAGCGGCTACTTCGGTTTGGTGAAGCGGCTTGTCGACTGATACGTCTCCAACGTATCTATAATTTTTTATTGTTCCATGCTATTATATTATCTGTTTTGGATGTTTAATGGGCTTTATTATACACTTTTATATTATTTTTGGGACTAACCTACTAACCCAAGGCCCTGTGCAAATTGCTGTATTTTTTGCCTATTTCAGTGTTCCGCAGAAAAGGAATATCAAATGGAATCCAAACGGAATGAAACCTTCTGGAGAGTGATTTTTGGAACAAACGTGATCGAGAGGCCTTGGAGTGGACGTCAAGAAAGAAACGAAGAGGCCACGAGGCAGGGAGGCGCGCCTGCCCCCCTGGGCACGCCCCCACCCTCATGGGCCCCTCGCAGCTCCACCGACCTACTTCTTCCTCTTATATATATCCATACACCCCGAAAACATCCAGGAGCACCATGAAACCCTATTTCCATCGCCGCAACCTTCTGTACCCATGAGATCCCATCGTGGGGCCTTTTCAGGTGCTCCGCCGGAGGGGGAATCGATCATGGAGGGCTTCTACATCAACACCATAGCCTCTCCGATGATGTGTGAGTAGTTTACCTCAGACCTTCAGGTCCATAGTTATTAGCTAGATGGCTTCTTCTCTCTCTTTTGATCTCAATACAAAGTTCTCCGCGATCTTCTTGGAGATCTATTCGATGTAATTCTTTTGGCGGTATGTTTGTCGAGAACCGATAATTGTGGGTTTATGATCAAGATTATCTATGTACAATATTTGAATCTCCTCCGAATTCTTTTATGTATGATTTGTTATCTTTGCAAGTCTCTTCAAATTATCGGTTTGGTTTGTCCTACTAGATTGATCTTTCTTGCAATGGGAGATGTGCTTAGCTTTGGGTTCAATCTTGCGGTGTCCTTTCCCGGTGACAGCAGGGGCAGCAAGGCACATATTGTATTGTTGCCATCGAGGATAAAAAGATGGGGTTTATATCATATTGCTCGAGTTTATCCCTCTACATCATGTCATCTTGACTAATGCGTTACTCCGTTCTTATGAACTTAATACTCTAGATGCATGATGGATAGCGGTCGATGTGTGGAGTAATATTAGTAGATGCAGAATCGTTTCGGTCTACTTGTCGCGGACGTGATGCCTATATACATGATCATGCCTAGATATTCTCATAACTATGCACTTTTCTATCAATTGCTCGACAGTAATTTGTTCACCCACCCTAATACTTATGCTATCTTGAGAGAAGCCACTAGTGAAATCTATGGCCCCCGGGACTATTTTCCATCATATTAATCTCCCGTCAACTAGCTATTTATGTCACCGTTTATTTTGCAATCTTTAATTTTAATCTTTATCATAAAAATACCAAAAAAATTATCTTATCATCTCTATCAGATCTCACTTTTGCAAGTGGCCGTGAAGGGATTGACAACCCCTTTATCGCGCTGGTTGCAAGGTTCTTATTTGTTTGTGTAGGTACGAGGGACTTGCGTGCGGCCTCCTACTGGATTGATACCTTGGTTCTCAAAAACTGAGGGAAATACTTACGCTACTTTGCTGCATCACCCTTTCCTCTTCAAGGGAAAACCAACGCAGTGCTAAAGAGGTAGCAAGAAGGATTTATGGCGCCGTTGTCAGGGTCTACGCACAATTCAAGACATACCAAGTACCCATCACAAACTCTTATCCCTCGCATTACATTATTTACCATTTGCCTCCCTTTTTCCTCTCCCCCACTTCACCCTTGCCGTTTTATTCGCCCTCTTTTTCTGTTCATCTCTTTTTCGCTTGCTTCTTGTGCCCCGTGTGCCGTCATGGCAGTCCTTTATCTACTCCTTTGTCTCCCGAGTTTGAAGTTCTTCACTTCAAAAAAAGACAAGGAGAAAACTTAAAAGATGCTTGGTTTAGGATGATGGAATCTTATCGTAATTGCACCCTAGAGGTGAATTTCACATTACATTATTTTTCTGTTGGACTAAATATGTCCCATAGACAACTCTTGGATTGTGTTGCCAAAGGGAATTTTATCGAAATTGATCCCAGTATTGCGCATGAAACTACAGAGGGAATAGTGGGAACACTACCTCAACAAAAGGGGCCGCATCATACCCAGGAAGAAACACAAGTTTTTGAGAAAATTTGCGAAGTAACGAAATTTTTACAAAAGTCTCTTGAACCTCTTAAGAGTGTTAGCGGGAATCTTCACCGCATGAATATGTTGATCACTCTTCGTAATAAGCAGTTGGATTATTTAGATCTAAAAATTTCTGAATATGAAGGGAAACGTAAAGAACCTCCCGGATTCGAGCATGACTCCGCTAAAAAAAATTAAATACCAAAGATGATAATACCTGGATCTATCCTTGCATTTATGCCTAGCTAGGGGCGTTAAACGGTAGCGCTTGTTGGGAGGCAACCCAATTTTATTTTTATTTCTTGCTTTTTGGTTCTGTTTAATAATAAATATTTGATGTATCCTCTGGTTAGATGTGTTTTCATGTTTTAATTAGTGTTTGTGCCAAGTAGAACCTTTGGGAAGACTTGGGTGAAGTCTTTTTGATCTTGCTGTAAAAAACAGAAACTATAGCGCTCACGAGATTAGCCTCAAATTTTTACTGGAGAGTGATATTTACTTGATTATTTTTGCAGATGATTAATAGATAAATTCCTCACGTCCAGAAATTTATTTCAGAATTTTTGGAGTTCCAGAAGTATACGTTTGATACATATTACTACAGATTGTTCTGTTTTTGACAGATTATGTTTTTCGTGTGTTGTTTGCTTATTTTGATGAATCTATGGCTAGTATCGGAGGTTATGAACCATAGAGAAGTTGGAATATAGTAGGTTTAACACCAATATAAATAAATAATGATTTCATTATAGTACCTTGAAGTGGTTGTTTGTTTTCTTTCGCTAACAGAGCTCATGAGATTTTCTGTTAAGTTTTGTGTTGTTAAATTTTCAAGTTTTTGGGTAAAGATTTGATGGATTATGGAACAAGGAGTAGCAAGAGCCTAAGATTGGGGATTCCCAAGGCACCCCAAGGTAAAATACAAGGACAACCAAAATCCTAAGCTTGGGGATGCCCCGGAAGGCATCTCCTCTTTTGTCTTCTTCCATCGTTAACTTTACTTGATGCTATATTTTTATTCACCACATGATATGTGTTTTGCTTGGAGTGTCTTGTATGATTTGAGTCTTTGCTGTTTAGTTCACCACAATAATCCTTGCTGTACACACCTTTTGGGAGAGACACACATTAATCGGAATTTATTAGAATACTCTATGTGCTTCACTTATATTGTTTGAGCTAAATAATTTTGCTCTAGTGCTTCACTTATACCTTTTAGAGCACGATGGTGGTTTTATTTTATAGAAATTATTTTTCTCTCATGCTTCACTTATATTATTTTGAGATTCTTTCAGAACAGCATGGTAATTTTCTTTGGCTATAAAATTAGTCCTAATATGATAGGCATCCAAGATGGATATAATAAAAACTTTCATATAAGTGCGTTGAATACTAAGAGAAGTTTGATACTTGATGATTGTTTTGAGATATGGAGATAGTGATATTAAAGTTGTGCTAGTTGAGTAGTTGTGAATTTGAGAAATACTTGTGTTGAAGTTTGCAAGTACCGTAGCATGCACATATGGTAAACGTTGTATAACAAATATGAAACATGAGGTGTTCTTTGATTGTCATCCTTATGAGTGGCGGTCGAGGACGAGCGATGGTCTTTTCCTACCAATCTATCCCTCTAGGAGCATGCGCATAGTGCTTGGTGTTTGATGACTTGTAGATTTTTACAATAAGTATGTGAGTTCTTTATGACAAATGTTGAGTCCATGGATTATACGCACTCTCACCCTTCCATCATTGCTAGACTCTTCGGTACCGTGCATTGCCCTTTCTCACCTTGAGAGTTGGTGCAAACTTCGCCGGTGCATCCAAACCCCGTGATACGATATGCTCTATCACAGATAAACCTCCTTATATCTTCCTCAAAATATCCACCATACCTACCTATTATGGCATTTCCATAGCCATTCCGAGATATATTGACATGCAAATTTCCACCGTTCCGTTTATTATGACGCGCTTCATCATTGTCATATTGCCTTGCATGATCATGTAGTTGACATCGTATTTGTGGAAAAGCCACCATGCATATTATTTCATACATGTCACTCTTGATTCATTGGCCATCCCGGTGCACCGCCGGAGGCATTCATATAGAGTCATATTTTGTTCAGGTATCGAGTTGTAAATAAATAGAAGTGTGATGATCCTCATTAATAGAGCATTGTCCCAAATAAAAAAAGAGAAAGGCCAAATAAAAAAAGGGAAAGGCCCAAAAAAAAAGAAATACAAAGGGACAATGCTACTATCCTTTTTCCACACTTGTGCTTCAAAGTAGCACCATGATCTTTATGATAGAGAGTCTCTTAATTTGTCACTTTCATATACTAGTGGGAATTTTTCATTATAGAACTTGTCTTGTATATTCCAAAAAAGGGTTTTCTCAAATTCCCTAAGTCTTCGTGAGCAAGCAAGTTGGATGCACACCCACTTAGTTTCTTTTGTTGAGCTTTCATACATTTATAGCTCTAGTGCATCCGTTGCATGGCAATCCCTACTACTTGCATTGACATCAATTGATGGGCATCTCCCTAGACCGTTGATTAGCCGCGTCAATGTGAGACTTTCTCCTTTTTTCTATTCTCCACATAACCCCCCCCCCCCCATCATTATATTCTATTCCACCCATAGTGCTGTTGTGGAACATAGTGATTTCAAAAAAATTCCTACGCACACGCAGGATCATGGTGATGCATAGCAACGAGAGGGGAGAGTGTTGTCCACGTACCCTCGTAGACCGAAAGCGTAAGCGTTAGCACAACGCGGTTGATGTAGTCATATGTCTTCATGATCCGACCAATCCAAGTACTGAACATACGGCACTTCCGAGTTCAGCACAGGTTCAGCTTGATGACGTCCCGCGAACTCCGATCCAGAAGAGCTTCACGGGAGAGTTCCGTCAGCACGACGGCGTGATGACGGTGATGATGTTGCTACCGACGCAGGGCTTCGCCTAAGCACCGCTACGATATGACCGAGGTGGAATATGGTGGAGGGGGGCACCGCACACGGCTGGAATAGATCAATAGATCAACTTGTGTATCTAGAGGTGCCCCCCTGCCCCCGTATATAAAGGAGTAAGAGGGGAGGCCGGCCGGCCCTCTATGGCGCGCCAAGAGGAGGAGTCCTCCTCCTAGTAGGAGTAGGACTCCCCTCTTTCCTACTCCTACTAGGAGGGGGAAAGGAAGGGGGAGAGGGAGAAGGAAAGGGGGGCGCCGCCCCCCTCTCCTAGTCCAATTCGGACCAGAGGGGGAGGAGCGCGCGGCGTACCCTAGGCCAGCCCTCTCTCTCCACTAAGGCACATAAGGCCCATTATTTCTCCCGGGGGGGTTCCGGTAACCCTCCGGCACTCCGGTTTTCTCTGAAACCACTCGGAACACTTCCGGTGTCCGAATATAGTCGTCCAATATATCGATATTTACGTCACGACCATTTCAAGACTCCTCGTAATGTATGTGATCATATCTGGGACTTCGAACTACCTTCGGTACATCAAAACACAAAAACTCATAATACCGATCGTCACCAAGCTTTAAGCGTGCGGACCCTATGGGTTCGAGAACTATGTAGACATGACAGAGACACGTCTCCGGTCAATAACCAATAGCGGAACCTGGATGCTCATATTGGCTCCCACATATTCTACGAAGATCTTTATCATTCAAACCGCATAACAACATACGTTGTTCCCTTTGTCATCGGTATGTTACTTGCCCGAGATTCGATCATCAGTATCTCAATACCTAGTTCAATCTCGTTACCGGCAAGTCTCTTTACTCGTTCTGTAATGCATCATCCTGCAACTAACTCATTAGTCACATCGCTTGCAAGGCTTATTGCGATGTGCATTACCGAGAGGGCCCAGAGATACCTCTCCGACTATCGGAGTGAAAAATCCTAATCTCGAAATACGCCAACTCAACAAGTACCTTCGGAGACACCTTGTAGTGCACCTTTATAATCACCCAGTTACATTCTGACGTTTGGTAGCACACAAAGTGTTCCTCCGGTAAGTGGGAGTTGCATAATCTCATAGTCATAGGAACATGTATAAGTCATGAAGAAAGCAATAGCAACATACTAAATGATCAAGTGCTAAGCTAGCGGAATGGGTCAAGTCAATCACATCATTCTCCTAATGATGTGATCACATTAATCAAATGACAAATCATGTCCATGGCTAGGAAACTCAACCATCTTCGATTAACGAGCTTGTCAAGTAGAGGCATACTAGTGACACTATGTTTGTCTATGTATTCACACATCTATTATGTTTCCGGTTAATACAATTCTAGCATGAATAATAAACATTTATCATGATATGAGGAAATAAATAATAACTTTATTATTGCCTCTAGGGCATATTTCCTTCAGTCTCCCACTTGAACTAGAGTCAATAATCTAGATTACACAGTAATGATTCTAACACCCATGGAGTTTTGGTACTGATCATGCTTTGCTCGTGGAGGAGGCTTAGTCAACGGGTCTGCAACATTCAGATCCATATGTATCTTGCAAATCTCTATGTCTCCCACCTGGACTTGGTCCCGGATGGAATTGAATCATGTCTTGATGTGCTTGGTCCTCTTGTGAAATCTGGATTCCTTTGCCTAGGCAAATTGCACCAGTATTGTCACAAAAGATTTTCATTGGAACCGATGCACTAGGTATGACACCTAGATCGGATATGTACTCCTTCATCTAGACTCCTTCATTTGCTGCTTCTGATGCAGCTATGTACTCCGCTTCACACGTAGATCCCGCCACGACGCTTTGTTTAGAACTGCACCAACTGACAGCTCAACCGTTCAATGTAAACACGTATCCTGTTTGCGATTTAGAATCGTCCAGATCAGTGTCAAAGCTTGCATCAATGTAACCATTTACGACTAGCTCTTTGTCACCTCCATAAACGAGAAACATATCCTTAGTCCTTTTCAGGTATTTTAGGATGTTCTTGACCGCTGTCTAGTGATCCACTCCTGGATTACTTTGGTACCTCCCTGCTAGGCTAATAGCAAGACACACATCAGGTCTGGTACACAGCATTGCATACATGATAGAGCCTATGGCTGAAGCATAGGGAACATCTTTCATTTTCTCTCTATCTTCTAAAGTGGTCGGGCATTGAGTCTGACTCAACTTCACACCTTGTAACACAAGCAAGAACCCTTTCTTTGCTTGATCCATTTTGAACTTCTTCAAAACTTTGTCAAGGTATGTGCTTTGTGAAAGTCCTATCAAGCGTCTTGATCTATCTCTATAGATCTTGATGCCTAATATGTCAGCTTCACCGAGGTCTATCATTGAAAAACTCTCATTCAAGTATCCTTTTATGGTATCCAGAAATTCTATATCATTTCCAATCAGCAATATCTCATCCACATATAATATCAGAAATGCTACAGAGCTCCCACTCACTTTCTTGTAAATACAGGCTTCTCCAAAAGTCTATATAAAACCATATGCTTTGATCACACTATCAAAACGTTTATTCCAACTCCGAGAGGCTTGCACCAGTCCATAAATGGATCGGTGGAGCTTGCACACTTTGTTAGCTCCCTTTGGATCGACAAAACCTTCTGGTTGCATCATATAAAACTCTTCCTCCAGAAATCCATTCAGGAATGCAGTTTTGACATCCATTTGCCAAATTTCATAATCATAAAATGTGGCAATTGCTAACATGATTCGGACAGACTTAAGCATCTCTACGGGTGAGAAAGTCTCATCGTAGTCAATCCCTTGAACTTGTCGGAAACCTTTCGCAACAAGTCGAGCTTTATAGACAGTAACATTACCGTCAGCGTTAGTTTTCTTCTTGAAGATCCATTTATTCTCAATGGCTTGCCGATCATCGGGCAAGTCAACCAAAGTCCACACTTTGTTCTCATACATGGATCTCATCTCAGATTTCATGGCCTCAAGCCATTTTGCGGAATTTGGGCTCACCATCGCTTCTTCATAGTTCTTAGGTTCGCTTTGGTCAAGTAACATGACCTCGCGAATAGGATTACCGTACTACTCTGGTGCGGATCTTACTCTGGTTGACCTACGAGGTTCAGTAGTAACTTGATCTGAAGTTTCATGATCAATATCATTAGCTTCCTCACTAATTGGTGTAGGTGTCACAAGAACCAGTTTCTGTGATGAACTACTTTCCAATAAGGGAGCAGGTACAGTTACCTCATCAAGTTCTACTTTCCTCCCACTCACTTCTTTTGAGAGAAACTCCTTCTCTAGAAAGGATCCATTCTTAGCAACGAATGTCTTGCCTTCGGATCTGTGAAAGAAGGTTGTCGGCGTTCTGGGAACGGGGGTCCCCAGACTTGCCTGCCTGCGGCGTGGCTCAAGTGGGGGCCCAGCGCGGCCCAGCTTCATCAGCTCAAGCTCAAGACCCTCGCGAGGGGCCAAGCCTCGCGGGGCGGACGACAGGAACCTTCCTCATGAGCAGCCTCGTCAGGCAGGCTCACGAGGAGGCGGAGAGATCAAGGCAGGGTACCTCACGAAGGTGCCCCGTGACGCAAGCCATGACGATCGAGATCAGGCGGGCGCCGGCCTGCGCAATGTCCTCATTTCCCCTTTGGTCCAAAGGAGGCAAGCACAGGCCAAGGCATCAGGCAAAGGTTATCGCTTCGGTGCAACAAGACCAAGACCAGCAGAGCGGACGGACGGAGGTCATCGTGGAGCCCAGGACGGCGTCACCGTTAGAGCCTTTGGCAGCCGAAGACCAACTTAGTCAGGATAAGTGTACTAGATGTTCCCCTTCAAAATGGCCAATTGTTGGCGCCCTTCCCGCTCATTATTTGGGAAGAGGCCCAGGGCCTCCCTCTATAAATAGGACTAGCCACCACCGTAGAAGGCATCTGATAGAACCCTACCAGAGAGAGAGAGAGAGAAGCGACTGGACTCACCCAAGCAGTCCATTGCACCAGCTCAAGAAGAGCCCCTCGCGAGGCTGTTCTCCCTTTGTACTGTTCTTCATCAGCCCCGGAGGCAATCCACCACACCACACACCTTTGGGTAGGGTATTACACCTGGCGGTGGCCGAACCAGTATAAATCTTGCGTCTCTCGTGTTGTTCATCGTTCCTAGTTTAGATCCCTCGCAAACCATCAACGCGTGAGCTGGTAGGGGAAAGATCTCCGTGCGCACCACAGAGTTCGAACCACAAGGGTCTGCCGGAACCCGAAATCCGACAAAGGTGTACCCAACAATTTCCTTTGGGTATCCTATGAAGACACATTTCTCCGATTTGGGTTCGACCTTATCAGGTTGAAGCTTTTTCACATAAGCATCACAGCCCCAAACTTTAAGAAACGACAACTTTGGTTTCTTGCCAAACCACAGTTCATAAGGCGTCGTCTCAATGGATTTGGATGGTGCCCTATTTAACATGAATGCAGCCGCCTCTAAAGCATAATCCCAAAACGATAACGGTAAATCAGTAAGACACATCATAGATCGCACCATATCTAGTAAAGTACGATTACAACGTTCAGACACACCATTACACTGTGGTGTTCCAGGTGGCGTGAGTTGCGAAACTATTCCTCATTGTTTCAAATGTAGACCAAACTCGTAACCCAAATATTCTCCTCCACAATCAGATCGTAGAAACTTTATTTTCTTGTTACGATGATTTTCCACTTCATTCTGAAATTCTATGAACTTTTCAAATGTTTCAGACTTATGTTTCATTATGTAGATATATCCATATCTGCTCAAATCATCTGTGAAGGTGAGAAAATAACGATACCCGCCGCGAGCCTCAACATTCATCGGACCGCATACATCAGTATGTATGATCTCCAACAAATTTGTTGCTTGCTCCATTATACCGGAGAACGGCGCTTTAGTCATCTTGCCAATAAGGCATGGTTCGCAAGTACCAAGTGATTCATAATCAAGTGATTCCAAAAGTCCATCTATATGGAGTTTCTTCATGCGCTTTACACCAATATGACCCAAACAGCAGTGCCACAAATAAGTTGCACTATCATTATCAACTTTGCATCTTTTGGCTTCAACATTATGAATATGTGTATCACTACCATCGAGATTCAACAAAAATAGACCACTCTTCAAGGGTGCATGACCATAAATTACTCATATAAATAGAGCAACCATTATTCTCAGATTTAAATGAATAACCGTCTCGCATCAAACAAGATCCAGATATAATGTTCATGCTTAACGCTGGCACCAAATAACAATTATTTAGGTCTAAAACTAATCCTGAAGGTAGATGTAGAGGTAGCTTGCCGACGGCGATCACATCGACTTTCGAACCATTTCCCACGCGCATCGTCACCTCGTCCTTAGCCAGTCTTCACTTAATCCATAGTCTCTGTTTCGAGTTGCAAATATTAGCAACAGAACCAGTATCAAATACCCAGGTGCTACTGCGAGCTCTAGTAAGGTACACATCAATAACATGTATATCAAATATACCTTTGTTCACCTTACCATCCTTCTTATCCGCCAAATACTTGGGGTAGTTCCACTTCGAGTGACCAGTCTGCTTGCAGTAGAAGCACTCAGTCTCGGGCTTAGGTCCAGACTTGGGTTTCTTCTCTTGAGCAGCCACTTGTTTGCTGTTCTTCTTGAAGTTCCCCTTCTTCTTCCCTTTGCCCTTTTCTTGGCCCGGTGGTCTTGTTGACCATCAACACTTGATGCTCCTTCTTGATTTCTACCTCCGCAGCCTTTAGCATTGAGAAGAGCTCAGAAATTGTCTTATCCATCCCTTGCATATTATAGTTCATCACGAAGCTCTTGTAGCTTGGTGGCAGTGATTGAAGAATTCTGTCAATGACACTATCATCCGGAAGATCAACTCCCAATTGAATCAAGTGATTGTTATACCCAGATATTTTGAGTATATGTTCACTGACAGAACTATTCTCCTCCATCTTACAGCTATAGAACTTATTGGAGACTTCATATCTCTCAATCCGGGCATTTGCTTGAAATATTAACTTCAACTCCTGGAACATCTCATATGCTCCATGATGTTCACAACGCCGTTGAAGCCCCGGTTCTAAGCCGTAAAGCATGGCACACTGAACTATCGAGTAGTAATCAGCTTTGCTCTGCCAGACATTCTTAACGTCGTCAGTTGCATCTGCAGCAGGCCTGGCACTCAGCGGTGCTTCCAGGACGTAATTCTTCTGTGCAGCAATGAGGATAATCCTCAAGTTATGGACCCAGTCTGTGTAATTGCTACCATCATCTTTCAACTTTTCTTTCTCAAGGAACGCATTAAAATTCAACGGAACAATAGCACGGGCCATCTATCTACAATCAACATAGACAAGCAAAATACTATCAGGTACTAAGTTCATGATAAATTTAAGTTCAATTTAGTCATATTACTTAAGAACTCCCACTTAGATAGACATCACTCTAATCATCTAAGTGATCACGTGATCTAAATCAACTAAACCATGTCTGATCATCACGTGAGATGGAGTAGTTTTCAATGGTGAACATCACTATATTGATCATATCTACTATATGATTCACGCTTGACCTTTCGGTCTCAGTGTTCTGAGGCCATATCTGCATATGCTAGGCTCGTCAAGTTTAACCCGAGTATTCCGCATGTGCAAAAACTGGTTTGCACCCGTTGTAGATGAGCGTGAGAGCTTATCACACCCGATCATCACGTGGTGTCTCGGCTGTGAACTTTGGCAATGGTGCATACTCGGGAGAACACTTTTATCTTGAAATTTAGTGAGAGATCATCTTATAATGCTACCGTCAATCAAAGCAAAATAAGATGCATAAAGGATAAACATCACATGCAATCAATATAAGTGATATGATATGGCCATCATCATCTTGTGCTTGTGATCTCCATCTTCAAGCTTATCATGATCACCATCAACACCGCGACACCTTGCTCTCCATCGTAGCATCGTTGTCGTCTAGCCAACTATTGCTTCTCGACTATAGCTACCCTTAGTGATAAAGTAAAGCATTACAGGCGATTGCATTGCATACAATAAGCGACAACCATATGGCTCTGCCGAGTTGCCGATAACTTCGGTTACAAAACATGATCATCTCATACAATAAAATATAGCATCGTGCCTTGACCATATCACATCACAACATGCCCTGCAAAAACAAGTTAGGCGTCCTCTACTTTGTTGTTGCAAGTTTCACGTGGCTGCTACGGGCTGAGCAAGAACCGTTCTTACCTCGCATCAAAACCACAGCGATAGTTCGTCAAGTTAGTGATGTTTTAACCTTCTCAAGGACCGGGCGTACCCACACTCAGTTCAACTAAAGTTGGAGAAACTGACACCCGCCAGCCACCTATGTGCAAAGCACGTCGGTAGAACCAGTCTCGCGTAAGCATCTGGCGTAATGTCGGTCCGGGCGCTTCATCCAACAATACCGCCCGAACCAAAGTATGACATCTGGTAAGCAGTATGACTTGTATCGCCCACAACTCGCTTGTGTTCTACTCGTGCATATAACATCTACGCATAAAACTAGGCTCGGATGCCACTATTGGGGAACGTAGTAATTTCAAAACATTTCCCTCGCTTTACAGGATCATGGTGATGCATAGCAACGAGAGGAGAGTGTTGTCCACGTACCCTCGTAGACCGAAAGCGTAAGCGTTAGCACAATACGGTTGATGTAGTCGTACGTCTTCACGATCCGACTGATCCAAGTACCGAACGTACGGCACCTCCGAGTTCAGCACACGTTCAGCTCGATGATGTCCCGCAAACTCCGATCTAGTAGAGCTTCACGGGAGAGTTCCGTCAGCACGACGGTGTGATGACGGTGATGATGTTTCTACCGATGCAGGGCTTCGCCTAAGCACCGCTATGATATGACCGAGGTGGAATATGGTGGAGGGGGGCACCGCACACGGCTAGAATAGATCACCAGATCAACTTGTGTATCTAGAGGTCCCCCCTGCCCCCGTATATAAAGGAGTAAGGGGGTAGGCCGGCCGGCCCTCTATGGCGCGCCAGGAGGAGGAGTCCTCCTCCTAGTAGGAGTAGTATTCCCCTCTTTCCTACTCCTACTAGGAGGGGGAAAGGAAGGGGGAGAGGGAGAAGGAAAGGCGGGCCCCCCCCTCTCCTAGTCCAATTCGGACCAGAGGGGGAGTGGCGCGTGGCGTGCCCTAGGCCAGCCCTCTCTCTCTCCACTAAGGCCCATAAGGCCCATTATTTCTCCCGGGGGGGGGGGGTTCCGGTAACCCTCCGGCACTCCGGTTTTCTCCGAAAACAATCATAACACTTCCGGTGTCTGAATATAGTCGTCCAATATATCGATCTTTACGTCTGGACAATTTCAAGGCTCCTCGTCATGTCCGTGATCATATCTTGGACTCCGAACTACCTTCGGTGCATCAAAACAAAAAAACTCATAATAACGATCGTCACCAAACTTTAAGCGTGCAGACCCTACGGGTTCGAGAACTATGTAGACATGACCGTGACACGTCTCTGGTCAATAACCAATAGCAGAACCTGGATGCTCATATTGGCTCCCACATATTCTACGAAGATCTTTATCGGTCAAACCGCATAACAACATACGTTGTTCCCTTTGTCATCGGTATGTTATTTGCCCGAGATTTGATCGTCGGTATCTCAATACCTAGTTTAATCTCGTTACCGGCAAGTCTCTTTACTCGTTCTGTAATGCATCATCCCGCAACTAACTCATTAGTCACATTGCTTGCAAGGCTTATTGTGATGTGCATTACCAAGAGGGCCTAGAGATACCTCTCCGACAATCGGAGTGACAAATCCTAATCTCGAAATACGCCAACTCAACAAGTACCTTCAAAGACACATGTAGAGCACCTTTATAATCACCCAGTTACGTTGTGACGTTTTTTAGCACACAAAGTGTTCCTCCGGTAAACGGGAGTTGCATAATCTCATAGTCATAGGAACATTTATAAGTCATGAAGAAAGCAATAGCAACATACTAAACGATCAAGTGCTAAGCTACTGGAATGGGTCAAGTCAATCACATCATTCTCCTAATGATGTAATCCCATTAATCAAATGACAACTCATGACCATGGCTAGGAAACTCAACCATCTTCGATTAACGAGCTAGTCAAGTAGAGGCATACTAGTGACACTATGTTTGTCCATGTATTCACACATGTATTATGTTTCTGGTTAATACAATTCTAGCATGAATAATGAACATTTATCATGATATGAGGAAATAAATAATTACTTTATTATTGCCTCTAGGGCATATTTCCTTCAAGTGCTATATCCATGGCTCACGCTCATGTATTGCGTGAAAGTTGAAAAAAGTTTGAGAGTACTAAAGTATGAAACAATTGCTTGGCTTGTCATCGGGGTTGTGCCTGATGAGAGCATTCTTGTGTGACAAAAATGGAGCATGAATAAACTATATGATTTTGAAGGGATGAAGTTTCTTTGTCCATGTTATTTTGAGAAGACATGATTGCTTAGTTAGTATGCTTGAAGATTTTTTATTTTTATGTCAATATTAAACTTTTATCTTGAATCTTTCGGATCTGAATATTCATGCCACAATAAAGAAAATTACATTAAAGAATATGCTAGGTAGCATTCCACATCAAAAACTCCGTTTTTGTCATTTATCTACTTGAGGATGAGCAGGAATTAAGCTTGGGGATGCTTGATACGTCTCCAACTTATCTATAATTTTTGATTGTTCCATGCTATTATACTATCTGTTTTGGATGTTTAATGGGCTTTATTATACACTTTTATATTATTTTTGGGACTAACCTACTAACCCAAGGCCCAGTGCAAATTGCTATTTTTTTGCCTATTTCAGTGTTTCGCAGAAAAGTAATATCAAACGGAATCCAAACGGAATGAAACCTTCGGGAGAGTGATTTTTGGAAGAAACGTGATCCAGAGGACTTGGAGTGGACGTCAAGAAATAAGCGAGGAGGCCACAAGGCACAGAGGCGCGCCTGCCCACCTGGGCGCGCCCCCACCCTCGTGGGCCCCTCGCAGATCCACCGAGCTACTTCTTCCTCCTATATATATATCCATATACCCCGAAAACATCCAGGAGCACCACGAAACCCTATTTCCACCGCCGCAACCTTCTTTACCCGTGAGATCCCATCTTGGGGCCTTTTCCGGCGCTCCGCCGGAGGGGGAATCAATCACGGAGGGCTTCTACATCAACATCGTAGCCTCTCCGATGATGTGTGAGTAGTTTACCTCGGACCTTCTGGTCCATAGTTATTAGCCAGATGGCTTCTTCTCTCTCTTTGGATCTCAATACAAAGTTCTCCTCGATATTCTTGTAGATCTATTCGATGTAACTCTTTTTGCGGTGTGTTTGTCGAGATCCGATGAATTGTGGGTTTATGATCAAGATTATCTATGAACAATATTTGAATCTCCTCTGAATTCTTTTATGTATGATTTGTTATCTTTGCAAGTCTCTTTGAATTATCAGTTTTGTTTGGCCTACTAGATTGATCTTTCTTGCAATGGGAGAAGTGCTTAGCTTTGGGTTCAATCTTGCGGTGTCCTTTCCCAGTGACAGCAAGGGCAGCGAGGCACGTATTGTATTGTTGCCATCGAGTATAAAAATAAGGGGTTTATATCATATTGCTTGAGTTTATCCCTCTACATCATGTATCTTGCCTAATGCGTTACTCCGTTCTTATGAACTTAATACTCTAGATGCATGCTGGATAGCGGTCGATGTGTGGAGTAATAGTAGTAGATGCAGAATCGTTTCGGTCTACTTGTCGCGGACGTGATGCGCATATACATGATCATGCCTAGATATTCTCATAACTATGCACTTTTTTATCAATTGCTCGATAGTAATTTGTTCACCCACCGTAATACTTATGCTATCTTGAGAGAAGCCAGTAGTGAAACCTATGGCCCCTGGGTCTATTTTCCATCATATTAATCTCCCGTCGACTAGCTATTTCTATCGCCGTTTATTTTGCAATCTTTACTTTTAATCTTTATCATAAAAATACCAAAAATATTATCTCATCATCTCTATCATATCTCACTTTTGCAAGTGGTCGTGAAGGGATTGGCAACCCCTCTATCGTGTTGGTTGCAAGGTTCTTATTTGTTTGTGTAGGTACGAGGGACTTGCGTGTGGCCTCCTACAGGATTGATACCTTGGTTCTCAAAAAGTGAGGGAAATACTTATGCTACTTTGATGCATCACCCTTTCCTCTTCAAGGGAAAAACCAATGCATGCTCAAGAGGTAGCATCGACGCGCGACCTCGGATTGATGTTGTGAAGCGCTCGGCCTGCATAGAGGGTGCCCGGATGGCCTTCGCCCGCGTCAAGATGCAATGGGCAAAGATGAAGACCACCGAAGTGGTGCCCGCAGGCCCCCCCAAAGGCAAAGATCATCGAAAGCCGAAGAGGTACTTTGATGATGTCCTAGAAGGAGCCCGAATGATAGAGGGTCAATGCTCTAAGGACGTAATATTTGATTGAGTGTGTTCAGGTTGTACAAACTATGTGATGAACTCATGCTGTTTATATATCTATGTTTGCGCTTTTTTTCAAGCGATGTTTCCTCCTATGCAGCCGTTTATTGTTCTATTTCTGAAAGTTGCCAGTCGTCGGCTTCAGCCCCCATGTAGATGCTAACTGGGTGTTCGGCGTAACACGTGACCACACTTTATCCAACATGTTGGCCTGTAAAGGAGGTGTCCGCGAGGTGAACCAGGAAATCGGACTATGCGGCTTTATTACTTTCACCTACCATAGGAGTTTGACTGTGGAGCTAAGTACTAGCCCTTTGTGCGTGTGCGGCTATCCGGAGTACGGTGCCTCTTCCATGCGGCTGGACGAAGACCAGCCCCTCGTATAACACGGGGTGAATCGCTAACAATTTGTAGTATAATACTAAGTCGCCGACTCGCCGACCAGCTCTCGCCTATCATGACAGCCAGTTTTCGGCTTTCTCTACTAAGGTACTTGACTGGACGAACCAGAAATACAATCACAGTAGTTCCCCCTTTACTACCTTAGTCGAACGAGCGGAACGTAAGGTGGTAAGCACAGGAGCCGGGCAACCCAACTATAGACCAAAGACATGATTCGGAGCCGATGCATATTTAATGCAATATTCGGGACGCCGAAGAGTTCCCTATAGGTGGTCGGACTTGAAATGTGCATGGTCGAATACAACTCCCGGTGTTAAGGCCGGACTAAAGCATGTGCGGCAGTCTGAAGGAGGGAGGGAATACAGATGGTAATATGAAATAAAGTGAATGCCAAACAAAAGTGGTGATAAACTGGTTCCTTTATACCGTGATGAATACATCGGGCCGTGTTATTACAGATAATGCCATGAATATCGAGGCCATTTTACATGCCAAAAATTTACACAAGGGAAAGGTTTATACAGGGCCTAAAAGTAGTGGTTTGAAGATCCCAATGATGTCCTGCTGCATGTCTTCGCCATTTCTCCTTGGTGAGACATCCTTGCGGAGGAGTATAATGGTCGTCGGCTAGAAAGAGGGATGGGGAAAAGAGCCCCCGTACGACCGTAGATCCGGTAGGTTTCTTAACAAACTTGTAGTGGAAGAAAAAATATTTGAGGTCCGAATAGGGTCAAGCCGTACTATGGACCTTTTTTCGCAGTGTGCCTCCGGCGCCACCCAAGGTATTTTAAGTGTGTAATTATGTACGCACGGTACGTATGCCGTGACCTTATGGGGCGAACGGCGGAGGCTAGACTGCTATTGAAGCTCCGGCTCCACCGAGCTACCGCCTTGTAACATGGGTCGGACATGTTTAGCAGTGTCATGGGTCTTAATGACCGATGAGTTGTTCGGCTTGATGAGGCCGCCTCACATGCTTGGCTGCTAGGGCGCGGTATGCTCCTCGATGCGGGGCGCTCCATATTCCCATTCTTGTAATGGCATACGAGTCCATGCATTTTGAGCTTGAGATAGGCATAGTGCGGTACTACATTAAAGCGGACGAAAGCAGTTCGTCCGAGCAGTGCATGATAACCACTGCGAAAAGGGACGATGTCGAAGATCAATTATTCGCTTTGGAAGTTATCTGGAGAGCCGAACACTACTTCCAGTGTCAAGGAGCCCGGGCAGCAGGCCTCCACGCCGGGTATCACTCTTTAAAAGGTAGTGTTACTAGGCTTGATTCTTGACGGTTCGATACCCATCTTATGGACAGTATCCTTTTAAATCAACTTGAGGTTGCTGCCGCCGTCCATAAGGAATCTAGTAAGATGGTATCGATCAATGATAGGATCGAGTACCAGGGCCGCCGAACCTCCATGAAGGATACTGGTTGGGTGGTCCCTGCGATCAAAGGTGATCAGACAAGCCGACCATGGGTTGAATTTTGGGGCAACGGGCTCTATGGCGTAGACGTCCCTTAATGCGCGTTTGCGCTCCCTCTTGGGGATGTGGGTGACATAGATCATGTTCGCCATTTTCACCTCGGGGGGAAGCTGTTTCTATCCCCCAGTGTGTAGTGGGCAAGGCTCATCATCGTCCTCGCTGTGAGGTCTTTCCCCTTATGTTCGGCATTTAATTTACCGGCTTGTTTGAAAACCCAGCAGTTTCTGTTGGTGTGGTTGGCAGGCTTGTCAGGAGTGCCATGAATCTGGCAAGGTCTCTCTAGTATTTTGTCCAGGTTGGATGGACCGCCCCTATTACCTTTGAACGGCTTCTTCCGCTGACCAGGTTTAGAGCCACTGAATCCGGCGTTTACTGCCGTATCCTCTGTCTCTTCATTGTTGTTCCGACGCTTGTTTTTACTGCGCCGTGGCCTTCCGTTGCCATCCCAGGCCTCAAAAGTTTTGGGGTCGCTGGTACTGTTGCTTCTATGAGCCAACTAGCTATCTTCGCCCGCACAAAACCGGGTCATAAGTGCAGTAAGAGCTGTCATGGTCTTCGGCTTGTCCTGATCGAGGTGTCGGGCAAGCCATTCATCACGGACGCTGTGCTTAAATGCCGCTAAGGTCTCGGCGTCCGGACAGTCCATGATTTGGTTCTTTTTAATTAAGAACCAATTCCAAAGTTTGCGAGCTTACTCCCCGGGTTGCTGGATTATGTGACTCTGGACATCAGCATCCGGTGACCGGACATAACTGCCCTGAAAGTTGTCCCGGAAAGCATCCTCTAAGTCTTCCCAACTTCCAATGGAGTCCTCTAGGAGGTTGTACAACCAGTGTCATACTGGTCCTTTCAACTTTAGAGGGAGGTATTTAATGGCGTGGAGATCATCTCCGTTTGCCACGTGAATGTGGAGAAGAAAATCCTCAATCCATACGGTGGGATCCGTCATTCCATCGTATTTCTCGACGTTCACATGTTTGAGCCCCTCTGGAAATTGGTGCTGGATTACCTCATCGCTAAAGCACATAGGGTGTGCAGCACCTATGTACCGGGCGACATCGCGACGGAGTTTGGATGACATTTGTGTTCGGAGCTGATCTCGGACTTGGTTATGTTTGTTGTGTCAGACTTGATGGCCGTCATCTCGTGCTGGGGCACGTCCTATTGATCCATAGATTGATCTGGTATGGCCGGCTTTATTGGTCACGTCCTGACGTAAGTCATACGTGTAGCCCGGAGCCGCTGTCTCCTTGCCTCTATGGCGAGGGGGCGCGGGGCTGTTGTTCGGCATAATTAGCCGTTTTGTCCCATCGACATGGTGGTTGGGCCGGTTAATCAGCCTGATTGTATTTTGACGGTATTGGCTCAAAGGCCTCGTCGTCGAATTTAAGCAGTAGCCTGCGTTTGGGATAACTTTTTGTTTGGCGCTCAAAGCCATATCCTTCTTCGACGGCTAGGACCTTGGTCCATCTGTCATTGAGTGTATCTTGTTCGGCTTGAATCTGTTGTTGTTTATTTTTCAGGCTTCGTGAAGTGGCGACGATCCGTCGCTTGAAGCGTTCTTGTTCGAGGGGTTCCTCTGGGACGGTGAATTCTTCGTCGCCGAGGCTAACGTCCTCTTCGGAGACAGGTAAGTAGTTACTATCCTCCGAATCCTCGTGATTGGCGTGTTCGGGGCTGTATTGACCCTCTTCCCTTTCATCCTGCTCGAATGCAGGCTCAACGGGGTGATCGGGGTCTTCGGCATTGACCGGAGTGTTATTATCTCCAGTGTCGGTATTGCTTTCCCTTGCCCGACGCGATCGTGAGCGGCACCGATGACGCCTGCATTTTGGTGGTTCATCGACGATCTTATCCTCATCTGGATCTTGAGTGCCATCGTCGTTCTTCTTCTCAAGCGTGTCCACCATGTATACATCGTAAGTGGAAGTGGCCGTCCAACACCCAGTGATGGGCAGGTTTTGACCTGGTTCGGCTCCGACATCGTCGTCCTTGCCGTCGATGTCTTCGGAGGAATAATCTAGCATGTCGGTTAAATCCTCGACAGTGGCTATTAAGTGGGTGGTGGGTGGGACGTGAAATTCCCTACTCTCAGCCCCTAGATCAAGATGGGCGTAGTTCGGAGGTGATACTTCTGTGATGGCAAGAGATTGTATTAAGTCTAGCATTTCGTTTAAGAGCGAAAGCTGGACAGGCGTCTGAGGATCTGTGGGGCTAGGCTCGGTGATAAGCCTTTGGCCGAGACCAATGGACGCAGGCCTCGAGAGTTCAGAGTTGGTGTCCAGAAGCGAGTCCAGCTTCCCGATGACGGGGAGAGTCCTGTTTGACTCCAGGTCCGCCGATGACTTGGTCGCATCTGGGTCTCCGGCTAGGAGCTCTGTGATAGGGGAGAGTCCGGCGGGGTTCATCCTCCTGTCTTCAGACGAAGTAGTCCGCCCTGGATCTAAGCCCGAGATGAACATGAGCATCGACACCTGGATGGGATCAGATGGTAGATTCGGAGGGCCTCCTTCGTGTGGGTGGGGAGCAGTGGCCGAGGCCGTGAACCCGTCGAAGATCATGTCTCTCGGATATCGGTGATGTAGTTCATGCTTCCAAACCTGATCTGGTGACCAGGGGCATAGTTGTCGACCTGCTCAAGGTGACCGGTCGAGTTGGCACGTAGAACGAAGCCACCAAACACAAAGAGTTGACCAGGGAGAAAGGTCTCCCCGAAATCAGTGTTGTCGTTGATTACAAGGCGAGCCAGCGATCCTTCTGTCGACAACACAACGAAACTCTCAATGAAAGCACCAACGTCGGTGTCAAAATCGGCAGATCTCGGGTAGGGGGTCCCAAGCTGTGTGTCTAAGGATCAAGGGTAACAAGGGACAACAGGGAGACGATGTTTACCCAGGTTCAGGCCCTCTTAAAGGAGGTAAAACCCTACGTCCTGCTTGATTGTATTCGATGAGTATAGGGGTTACAAGAGTTTATCTACCTCGAGATCGCAATGGCTAAACCCTAGCTGTCTAGCCTATGATTATTCTGATAGCCTCTACGGACTAAACCCTCCAGTTTATATACACACCAGAGGGGCCTAGGGTTGTACAGAGTCAGTTTGCAATGGAAGGAAATATTACATCCAGACACCAAACTTGCCGTCCACGCATATAGGAGTCCTATCCGGACATGGGGGATAGTCTTTTGCTTTATCTTCACGGCCCATCAGTCCGTCCCATATTGAACAGAACGGACACCCGAGGACCCCCTAATTCTGGACTCCCTCAGAACGGTCTATGGCTCTAACGTTCGAGGGATAGATCCTGACAGTACAGAGGTACTGACTCTGATTAAAATGTCTGTACTGCTCTACCTGTTGGGGAATGTAGCATGAAATTTCAAAAAAAAATCCTACGCTCACACAAGATCTATCTAGGAGATGCATAGAAATGAGAAGGGGGAGTGTGTCCACGTACCCTCGTAGACCGAAAGCAGAAGCGTTTGACAATGCGGTTGATGTAGTCAAACTTCTTCTCGTTCCGACCGATCAAGCACCGAAAGTAGGGCACCTCGTAGTTCTGCACACGTTCAGCTCGATGATGGCCCTCAAACTCTTGATCCAGCAAAGTGTCGAGGGAGAGTTCCATCAGCACAGCGGCATGGTGACAATTATGGTGAAGTGATCATGAGGCTTCGCCTAAGCACTACGTGAATATGGCGGGCGTAAAGCTGTGGAGGCGCGCTACGGCTAACAATGTTTGTTGTGTGTTCTAGCAGTGCCCCTCATATATATATATATATATATATATATATATATATATATATATATATATATATATATATATATATATATATATATATATATATATATATATATATATATATATATATATATATAGGTTGGAGGGAGGAGAGGCCAAGGAGGCACCCCAAGTAGGAAGAATCCTACTTGGGGTCCTCTAGTCGCCCCTTTCCTATTCCTATTAGGAGTAGGAAGGAAGAGGGGAGCGGAAATCCTATTCCCTTTTTCCTTTCCTTCTTCCCCTTTCCTTCTCCAATTTGGCCAGCCCATATGGGGGTGCACCAGCCCCTTTGTGGCTGGTGTATTTCCCCTCTTGGCCCATTAGGCCCATATAGCTTGCTGGGGGTTGCCCGGAACACCTTCCGGTGACCCGATACATACCCGGTACCCCCAGAACACTTCCGGTGTCCGAATACTATCATCCTCTATATGAATCTTTACCTCTCGACCATTTCGAGACTCCTCGTCATGTTCGTGATCTCATCCGGGACTCCAAACAACATTCAGGCACCAAATCACATAACTCATATAATACAAAATCGTCATCGAACGTAGCGTGCGGACCCTGCAGATTCGAGAACTTTGTAGACATGACTGAGACACCTCTCCGGTCAATAATAAGTAGCGGAACCTTGATGCTCATATTGGTTCCTACATATTTTACGAAGATCTTTATCGGTTAAACCGTAATGACAACATACGTTATTCCCTTTGTCATCGGTATGTTACTTGCCCGAGATCTTCATACCTAGTTCAATCTCGTTACCGGCAAGTCTCTTTACTCATTCCGTAATGCGTCATCCCACAACTAACTCATTAGTCACATTGCTTGCAAGGCTTGTCATGATGTGCATTACCGAGAGGGCCCAGAGATACCTCTCTAATACTTGGAGTGACAAATCCTAATCTCGATCTATGACAACCCAACAAACACCTTTGGAGATACCCGTAAAGCATATTTATAATCACCCAGTTACGTTGTGACATTTTATAGCACACAAGGTATTCCTCCGGTATCCGGGAGTTGCATAATCTCATAGTCAAAGGAATATGTATATGACATGAAGAAAGCAATAGAAATAAAACTTAACCATCAATATGCTAAGCTAATGGATGGGTCTTGTCCATCACATCATTCTCCTAATGATGTGATCTTGTTCATCAAATGAAAACACATGTGTATGGTTTGGAAACTTAACCATTTTTATTAACGAGCTAGTCTAGTAGAGGCTTACTAGGGACATAGTGTTTTGTCTATGTATCCACACCTGTATCAAGTTTCTGGTTAATATAATTCTCGCATGAATAATAAACATTTATCATGATATAAGGAAATATAAAATAACAAGTTTATTATTGCCTCTAGGGCATATTTCCTTCAGTCTCCCACTTGCACTAGAGTCAATAATCTAGTTCACATCGCGATGTGATTTAACACCAATATTTCACATCTTCATGTGATCAACACCCGTAGTTCACATTGCCATGTGACCAACACCCAAAGGGTTTACTAGAGTCAATAATCTAGTTCACATCTCCATGTGATTAACACCCAAAGAGTACTAAGGTGTGATCATGTTTTTCTTGTGAGAGAAGTTTAGTCAATGGGTCTGCCACATTCAGATCCACATGTATTTTGCAAATTTCTATGTCTACAATGCTCTGCATGGAGCTACTCTAGCTAATTGCTCCCACTTTCAATACGTATCCAGATTGAGACTCAGAGTCATGTAGATTGGTGTAAAAGCTTGCATCGACGTAACTCTTTACGATGAACTCTTTATCACCTCCATATCCGAGAAATATTTCCTTAGTCCTCTTAGGTAACTAAGGATAACTTTGACCGATGTCCAGTGATCCACTCCTGGATCACTATCGTACACCCTTGCCAAACTCATGGCAAGGTACACAATAGGTCTGGTACACAGTATAGCATACTTTGTAGAACCTATGGCTGAGGCATAGGGAATGACTTTCATTCTCTTTCTATTTTCTGCCGTTGTCGGGTTTTGAGTCTTACTCAACTTCACACCTTTGCAACATAGGCAATAACTCCTTCTTTGACTGTTCCATTTTGAACTACTTCAAAATCTTGTCAAGGTATGTACTCGTTGAAAAATCTTATCAAGCATTTTGATCTATCTCCATAGATCTTGATGCCCAATATGTAAGCAGCTTCACCGAGGTATTTCATTGAAAAATACTTATTCAAGTATCCTTTCATGCTATCAAGAAATTCTATATCATTTCCGATCAACAATATGTCATCCATATATAATATCAGAAATGCTACAGAGCTCCCACTCACTTTCTTGTAAATACAGGATTCACCATAAGTCTGTATAAAACCATATGTTTTGATCACCTTATCAAAGCGTATATTCCAACTTCGAGATGCTTGCACCAGTCCATAGATGGATCACTGGAGTTTGCACACTTTGTTAACACCTTTAGGATCGACAAAACCTTCTGGTTGCATCATATACATCTCTTCTTTAATAAATCCACTAAGGAATGCAGTTTTGACATCCATTTGCCAGATTTCATAAAATGCAGCAATTGCTAACATGATTCGGACAGACTTAAGCATCGCTACGAGTGAGAAAGCCTCGTCATAGTCAACTCCTTGAACTTGTCGAAAAACCCTTTTTTTGCGTCAAGCCGAGCTTTGTACATAGTAACACTACCATCAGCGTATGTCTTCCTCATGAAGATCCATTTATTCTTAATGGCTTGCCGATCATTGGGCAAGTCCACAAAAGTCCACACTTTGTTCTCATACATGGATCCTATCTCAGATTTCATGGCCTCAAGACATTTATCAGAATCTGGGCTCATCATCGCTTCCTCATAGTTCACAGGTTCGTCATGGTCTAGTAACATGACTTCCAGAACAGGATTACCGTATCACTCTGGTGCGGATCGTGCTCTGGTTGACCTACGAGGTTCATTAGTAACTTGATCTGAAGTTTCATGATCATTATCATTAGCTTCCTTTCTATTTGGTGTAGGCATCACGGGAACGGTTTTATGTGATGAGCTACTTTCCAATTCATGATAAGGTACAATTACCTCATCAAGTTCTACTTTCCTCCTACTCATTTCTTTCGAGAGAAACTCCTTCTCTAGAGAGGATCCATTCTTAGCAACAAATATCTTGCCTTCGGATCTGTGATAGAAGGTGTCGTGGAATTGTCACGGCATATGTCCTCTTGCAAGGACTTAGTCGTGGATCCATCGCAACTAGGAAGCTTAAAGGGGTTAACGGGACAAGGGACACGAGAGAGGTTTTACACTAGTTCAGCCCCTTATCATGAAGGTAAAGCCTACGTCTAGTTGGGTTGGTATTGCTTGGGTTTCGATGACCAGGGAGCGAGATACGCTATGCCCGGCTCTCGGTTAGATGTTACTTGCCCTAAGCCGCTAGCGGGTCGTCCGCTTATATACACGGGTTGACGCCCTGCGGCCTACAGAGTCCCGGTCGGCTCATAAACAGTGTTCGGCTCGGTGACTAGTTAATCTTGCCTTATAATACAAGTCATGCCATTACGGCGGTTTATCACTACGGGCCTTAAGTCGCCTGTGGGATTTAGACCCTTTATTGAACCGCCATCTTTACGCTTGATCTTGGGCTTCATATGATGAATCACCTTTGCGTAACCCGGCCCCTCCTGGGCGGCTTACACAAATAGTTATATCCCCAACATTAGGCCCCAGATTGATTTGAACCGGTTCATGTCAATCTTGAAATACCTTAAAGAAAAGCCTTCTGACTTCTGTCTGTGCAATGGTTATACCCCGCCGTGACGTCATCTTCTGAATCCGTGACCACCCGTCGTGACGTCATCTTCCATTAAATTCATATTTTACCCCGTCATATCTTTAACGGATCTTTATCTTTACTGACCATTCCAAAAATCGAGGCGTCGGAGTCGTTGGATAATGATGCCTAGCCTCCTTGTTTCCCGCGCTTTCTCAGTCGGCCCTTCTTTATAAATAAGCACGACCCCTAGGTCTTTTTCCATTCTTCCCCTTCGGTCGTCTTCTTCCTCTCGCGACCCCGCTCATGCTCAAACTCCGCCGCCGCCACCGCCGTAGCAGAGCATCGCACCTTCATCGACCTTGGCCACTGCATCGACCTGAACCGTCCAAAGATCCGCGAGGAACCCCCGCAACAAGTCTGCATCTGTAAGTTTTCTTCTTCCCTGTACCTCAGATCCACATTAGGATTCTCGAGTTCCTCGGTGTTCTTCGTTGTTCGTCACGAACCCTTCATAGATTTCGCCACCACAGCCTGATTCGATCTATAAGAGAGTAAAAAAACTCATGCAGTAGCTGTTCCGCCCCCTTTTAAAATGTAAATAAACCCATTTTCACTTGCATAGAGGCCTCGTTCGAGCTTATGAACTCATCTGTATTGGCTTTAGGTATGGAATATTTTATTTTTTGGAACGACCATTTGATCCAAAATAATAACTGCAACTTGTGAAACCTGTTTGTTCCATACTTAGTCAAAAATCTGTTTCTGCCAGATCCATTTAGCCACAGCGACTCTCACCACCGGTTTAAAAAGACCATACTGATTGATAGCCTTGCCGACTTCTGGCGGTTTAAAGTAACAAGCATACGATATTCATAGCGGCTTAACCGACCGGATACAATTAGCCATAGGTCATTAGGCCCCTTATTAGCCGCCATATTGAATAGAATTTGAAATGTTTTTCTCCGGATTAAATTGAACCAGAAAATTTTACATTGTCATAGGCTTTCATCTGCATTATGGCACCCAAGGCTCCCAAAGCACTGTGACACATAAGCGGGTCAAGTCCATTATTCTTGAAAACACCTTGTCTGATTTCGTGAAGACTGGCTATCTGCCCGAGAAAGAAGTCATGTCCTATCGTGCTCCTAATCCTTCCGAAGAAAAACCTCAACCCAAGGAGGGGGAAGTGATCGTTTTTACTAAACATATGAACCGGGGCTTTTCTCCACCCGGCTCAAAATTCTTCAGGGATGTTTTACACTTTTTTGACCTCAGACCTAAAGATATCTGGCCCAACTTTGTGTCAAACATTTGCAACTTCCAAGTCTTTTGCGAGGTATATCTTGGAGAAGAACCCAACCTATTGCTTTTCAGAGAATTGTTTTATTTAAACCGCCAAAATGAGCGTGCTAGCAGGCCCAGCACGGAACTTGGTGGTATCTCCATTCAGCTGACGGAGGACTGCCTTTTCCCATATGCTGAACTGCCAAGCCACCCTAAGTTGGAACAGGCGTGGTTCTATTTCAGGATACTTCTCCAGCTAATGAGAACCCACTGCCCGGCTTTCTCGCTCTGCTCCTTGAATCCAACCATCCTTTGCGGACAAGTTATCTGCCGTTGAACGCATCTGATTGCTCCTACACTAAAGAAAATCAAAGCTCTCTAGGGAGCGGCTTAGATGGCATTGATTTGGTCCATGTCGGATCTCATGGCGGGTGATTCCGTTAAGCGCCGCCCGGCTTGATGTGCACTTACACAGGCGAAAAGGATGACCCACTGCGTCATTATCCTGATGATTTACCTGATGACATGATTGAAGCCACGACCCAATCTCTTTTGAAAGAGGGCTCAATGGTCAGTAACACCTTCGACTTACTTCCATTACGCAAGAATAATCCGGCTCTGCGATGAAGTCATCAATCTAAAAATTTACTCTTTTTGTGGAATGCCTTGCTTTTACTCATAACCTTTTCTCATTATTCGCAGGCAAAAGACAATTTCTGGAAGGTCAAATATGATCATGATGCTGCCAAACAGGCCAGAGCGGCCAAGAGAGCCGAGAGGAAAACCGCCAAAGTAGGAACCCAGAGGAAGAAGAAGCCAAGTGCTTCAGATCTGCTCAAACTGGATGATTCCTCTGATGATGAAGAAGAGGTAATCCTTAACTCCCCTGATTCCTTTACCATCATATTATTAGCACTAATTTCCTTCAGGAGGACATAGGAAATAGCCAAGCAGTTGAGGAAGAGGTAACTATAATTTCCTCGGACTCCGAGCCTTTGCCAAGGCAGAAAGTCCGAAGAGTGACCCGGAAAGTAAGATTTTCACATCCTTTAGCTTACCAAGATCCTCAATTTATTTTGAAGCGACAGACTCATGAGAGCCGGAGGCAGACCCGGACCAGCAAAGACTCAGAACTCTCCTCCGGCTTACCTGATGTGACAAGGAAGCGCCGGACCGAGGTTATCTCCGATTTACATTCTTTTTCACCTTTGGCGGGTTTCATTCGTCAACCCCTCAATTCATCTGACTCAAACTATCAGGAAACTTCACCTTCCTCCGGCAAATCCATGCAATCCAACATGCCGGCTTTCAAAACTGCTCCAGGGTAATGTCAACTTGTTTAACTTTGTTCTTATCTTACTTATGTTTTTGTACTAACCTTTCTGATTTGCACACAGCGTACAAGTGAAGCCCAGCAAAAGGGCGAAGAAAAATAAGCCGGTTAGAAAACCGGTCGTGACTGACCCGGAGCTCGAAACAACCGCTCCTGGCACCTCCACACCTGAGCCGCCGCCTGAACCTGCCCATGATAATCCAGCACCAACTTATGATCTGCCTGTCGAACAAGCTCTGGACGACTCTGATAACCCGGAGACTCCTAGCCCGGCCAAAACAAATGACCCGGAAGTCGAGATTCTTAAGACTCAGTTTGTTGACCCGGGAAGACCCACTATTCTTGCTAAGTGCTCTGCCAAGGAAGAACTTTCGGAGCGCCGAAAAGCCAAGATGGACGTCACTGATTATACTCATCTCAGTATTGGAGAAATTGTCTCTGGCTATATAAGTCAAGTGCACAACATCCATGACCTGGAAGTTGATATGGTGAAGCAAATACACCAAAAATCTGAGGTATAACTCTTGTTGATATTCCTTATTCCTCCTTACTATACCAGCCCCCAAGTCTATTGCTTATGAGAAAAAATATGTTGTAGACTTAGAATCCACTTAACCTTTGCTTGTCGGGCGCTTGACTTATCTGTAGCACTCGAAGGCCGGCTTTAAAAGAAGATATTTGAACCGGCGTAGTATAATACTTTGAACTGCAATATGCATTAGCCCCCAAGTGCCAAGTATCTTTTGCTTGCAAAGTGCTTGGGACATAATTTCCATGAACCGCCGCAGTAATTTAGAGTTCTTCAGCATACATTAGCCCCCAAGTGTCAAGTATCTTTGCTTGCAAAGTGCTTGGGACTTAATGCTATATTATAACAATGTTGACTGTAGCCCGACTTTGATTCAGGCCACCATAAGTCAATTTGAGTCGGAGATTGCTAATTTGAAGAGTCGCCTGGCAGCTCAAGAGACTGAAATCCAAAAGGCCAACTCCAAATTTGAGTTCAGCGTATCTAAACAAGAGAAATTGAAGAAAAGCTTTAAAGCTGATAAGAAGGTATGGGCTGATGAAAGGGCCTCCTTGGTCACCCGGGCAGAGAAAGGAGAAGCGGCTCTCGTAGACACAACGGCTGAGTTAACCGGCTTAAAACGCCATATATCTCAGATGGTCTCAGCAATCTTTGTTAAGCTATTCTGCAAGTGTTAAATACTGTAAATCTTTTTCCGACAAGTATCTTGTTTGTCATCTCCGGCTCACCAGATGTTTGTTAATGCAGGCCCCAGGAGCTCTAATCTGAACCAGAACATGTTAACAAAGTTGAAGGCGGTTTATACCTTGGTGGAACAACTCTACACCAGGTCACAACGTGCTTTAGCCATTGTGGCTTTGTCAAATGACGTTCCCAATCTCCTGGCTGATGTATTGAAGCGGCTTGCTGTGCTCCCTCAACGGGTCCAAGAATTGAGATGTGCTAGCCTGCAGAGGCAGACCATAGCCATTTAAGCCGAGCCAAGGTATGGTTACCAGAGCTGGACCCGGCCGACATCACCCTTGGATATCCAAGCTTTAAGGAGGATGGCACCCCATTTGAGGAGAAGGACTTCACCGCCTGCGTGAAAGAAATACGTGATGTGGCCACTCTGATCGGGAATGATACTGACCTCACCAAGTACCAGCCGGGTTACGACAGCCAAAATCAGAGGATCACAACACCACATTATGATGCAGTCTGCTTGATCCCTCCAATTCGTAAGAATACCTTCGCCCCCGAAGTCGATCCGGCCGGGTTAATTGATGATGAAACTGAATTTGAAGCTTTGAGTGGCATTGACTGGTCATCATCAACCTTCCAGGACAGGGCAGCCGACGGAGGAGCGGAAAGGGATGACCTGGAAGCTTCAGGCCAACAAAATGAGTGATCCGTCGGGCGTCTTATTTTTATGCCTTGTAGAAAACAATGATTCCTTATCCAGACTCAGGGAGTCTTGTAATAGGGTAGAAGAAAGACTTGACTTTTTCGTGCCATCGCGCACGTTTGAGGCGCTCAACACTTGTTCAAGCCGCCGTCGTTATATTCTTCCGGTTTATATTCATCTTCTGCTTTAGTTGCCCTGCATACAGAACAAAAACGCAAGTATCTTGGCGGCTTACCGCATGGCAGGTCATATGTTTTACAGATAACCCGGAGTATGAATCAAAAAATCATAAAAAGACCGGTTCTCAATTATATCCTTAAGACATAATCGTAACATCATACCTGTGATACTTTGATTACCTTGCCGGCTTATGCGATCCGAACAATGAGGGTAAGCTTTTTAATCTTGAAACCTTGCACATATGATGCTTGTTATGAACCAACAACTGTATTTGATCAAAAGCAAGCCGGTGGGATAAAAATCACCCCATAAGTGCTTTCAGAAAAAGATCTGCAAACCGTCAAACAATTCTGATTTGCAAAGTTTTATAAGAGATAGACAAAATTCAAAGGCTGCTGATTCGAATACGATCAGTAAACCGTTCCAAAAGGGTTAAGCTAAGATTTGGATATGATCATATAGGCCCCAGTGGCTCTGGCGATGCCGATCAAATGGGTATCGATAGCTATGTTCTCTTTGGTTCGAATACGACCTATGTTTGAACAGGAAGCCCCCAAGTGACCATAAGAGTTGTTTAATAACGCTGATTCGAATACGATCCACGTCAGACCCAAAGGGGTTGAGCTATGATTCAAATATGATCAAGAAGCCCCCTAGTGGGTTTGGCAGTATGCCGATCAAGAGGGTATCGACAGCTATGTTCTCTTTGGTTTGAATATGACCTATGTTTGAACAGGAAGCCCCCTAGTGATCATGGCTAGATTCAGATATGATCATAAGTCGTACCAAAGGGAAAGCCGGATTCAAATATGATCCGCTCCCTATTGGTTGTTTCAACAACATAATAAGGAAGACATGTAAACATTTGAGGATGAAAAGGATGGAGGTCCTGCTTTATTGCTTTTCATAATATATACATCTCAAAATATATGTACATCCTGAGAGCCGGTGGCTCAAGTATAGTAAGGCCGAAGATGAGCGATATTCCATGGCCTACGGGTCTCCTCCTCCGACTTACGTGAGTCTTTGTGTTCTCGAACATCGATGAGGTAATATGACCCGATGTTCAGGTTCTTGCTGACCACAAAGGATCCTTCCCAAGGGGGAGATAGCTTGTGCATATCGGATTGATCCTGGATGAGTCGGAGCACCAAATCACCTTCCTGAAAGGTTCTGGACCTAACCCGACGGCTGTGGTAGCGGCGCAGGTCTTGCTGGTAAACCGCCGAGTGGGCTATTGCCAAGTCTCGCTCTTCATCCAAAAAGTCAAGTGCATCCTGGCGAGCTCGTTCATTATCAGCTTCAACATAAGCCGCCACGCGGGGCGAGTCATGACGGATGTCACTTGGCAGGACCGCCTCTATTCCGTACACCATGAAGAAAGGTGTATAACCTGTAGATCTGTTAGGTGTAGTGCTGATGCTCCAAATCACAAAGGGTAATTCCTCCACCCAACAACCCAGCGTCCGCTGTAAGGGGACCAAGAGCCGGGGTTTTATACCTTTCAAGATCTCCTGATTGGCTCTTTCTGCTTGACAATTGGATTGAGGATGAGCTACCGCCAAAACATCAAGCCGGATATGTTCTCGTTGACAGAACTCTTGCATAGCACCTTTGGAGAGATTAGTGCCATTATAAGTTATGATGTTGTGTGGAAAACCAAAGCGAAAAATCACCTTTTTCATGAACTGAACCGCCGTGGCTGCATCACACTTACTGACCGGTTCTGCCTCAACCCACTTTGTAAATTTATCGACCGCCACTAGGAGCTGTGTCTTTTTATCCTTAGACCTTTTGAAAGGCCCGACCATATCAAGCCCCCAGACTGCAAATGGACAAGTAATTGGAATCATCCTCAATTCTTGAGCCGGCACATGAGCTCGTCGTGAGAATTTTTGACAACCGTCACATTTACTGACCAGATCTTCCGCATCAACATGAGCCGTCAGCCAATAAAAACCATGACGGAAAGCCTTGGCCATAAGAGATTTTGAGCCGGCATGCTGACCACAATCGCCTTCATGGATCTCCCGAAGTATTTCATGACCTTCCGCAGGCGATACACAACGTTGAAACGCCCCAGTGACACTGCGATGATGCAGCTCACCATGAACAATTGTCATGGACTTAGACCGCCGGGTGATTTGTCTCGCCAAGGTCTCATCCTCAGGCAACTCTCCCCGGGTCATGTAAGCCAAATATGGCACTGTCCAATCCGGGATGACGTGAAGAGCTGCCACCAACTATGCTTCCGGGTCTGGAACAGCTAAGTCCTCCTCTGTGGGTAACTTGACAGAAGGATTTTGCAAAACATCCAAAAAGGTGTTAGGCGGCACTTGCTTACGTTGAGATCCCAGCCGGCTTAAAGAATCAGCCGCCTCATTCTTCCTTCGATCAATATGCTCCACTTGATAACCCTTGAAGTGCCCAGCTACAGCATCAACTTCACGACGATAAGCCGCCATGAGGGGGTCCTTGGAGTCCCACTTGCTTGACACCTGTTGAGCCACGAGATCTGAGTCGCCCAAACATCTTACCCGGCTCAAATTCATCTCTTTGGCCATCCGAAGACCATGGAGTAAGGCCTCATATTCAGCTGCATTATTAGTACAAGGAAACATGAGCCGGAGCGCATAACAAAATTTGTCACCTCGAGGGGAAGTTAAAACGACTCTAGCCCCCGAGCCTTCCAACTGCCTGGATCCATCAAAGTGAATAGTCCAATACATGTTATCCGGCTTCTCCTCAGGTGTCTGCAGCTCTGTCCAATCATTGATAAAGTCCACCAGGGCTTGAGACTTAATAGCAGGGCATATACTTCAAACCATGAGGCCCAAGCTCGATGGCCCACTTGGCGACTCGTCATGTGGCCTCTCTATTCTGGATGATGTCTCCCAAAGGAGCAGAGCTTACCACAGTGATGGGGTGACCCTGGAAGTATTGCTTAAGCTTCCGGCTCGCCATGAACACCCCATAAACAAGCTTCTGCCAATGCGGATATCTTTGCTTAGACTCAATGAGCACCTCACTGATGTAGTAAACCGGTTGTTGAACCGGATGCTCCTTGCCAGCCTCCTTGCGCTCCACCACAATTGCAACACTGACAGCACGTGAGTTAGCAGCCACGTATAATAGCAGCGGCTCCTTATCAATGGGAGCCGCAAGAATCGACGGTTCAGACAACTATCTCTTTAAATCTTCAAAGGCAGCATTAGCAGCATCACTCCAGACAAACACATGCATTTTCTTCATCGGTGATACAGCGGTATGGCCTTCTCACCTAACGGCTTATGAACCGGCTTAAAGCAGCGATCGACCGCTTGATCCTTGAACTTCATTGATGCACGCCGGTTTAGCCAAAGAGGTGATTGCCTTGATCTTCTCCGGATTAGCTTCAATACCTCTGTTAGAGACCAAAAAACCCAAAAGTTTGCCTGCTGGCACACCGAACACACATTTGGCCGAGTTAAGCATCATCTTGTAGACCCGGAGATTTGCAAAGGTTTCCTTCAGATCATCTATCAAGGTTTCCTTCTCTCTGGACTTCACCACTATATCATCCACATAGGCGTGAACATTGCGCCCAATCTGATTGTGGAGACAGTTCTATACACACTGCTGATAAGTCGCCTGGGCACTCTTGAGCCCAAAAGGCATAGACACATAGCAGAAAGCTCCAAACGGAGTAATGAAGGCCGTCTTCTCCTGGTCCTTAACTGCCATCTTGATCTGATGATAACCAGAGTAAGCATCCAAAAAGCTCAAGCGCTCACAACCCGCCGTAGCATCAATGATTTGATCAATACGGGGAAGAGCAAAAGAATTAGCCGGACAAGCCTTATTTAAGTCCGTGTAATCCACACACATCCGCCAGGTGCCATTCTTCTTAAGTACAAGCACCGGGTTAGCCAACCACTCAGGGTGAAAAACTTCAACAATAAACCCGGCCGCCAAGAGCCGGGCCACCTCCACACCAATAGCTTTCCGCCTCTCTTCGTTGAACCGCCGAAGAAACTGCCTGACTGGCTTAAACTTTGGATCAATATTAAGAGTCTGCTTAGCGAGTTCCCTCGGTACACCCGGCATGTCAGAAGGTTTCCATGCAAATATGTCCCGATTCTCACGGATGAACTCGATGAGCACGCTTTCCTATTTAGGATCCAGATTGGCCCTGATGCTGAATTGTTTAGAGGAGTCGCCTGGAGTAAAATCAACAAGCTTGGTTTCATCAGCCGATTTAAACTTCATCGTCGGGTCATGCTCTGTGGTCGGCTTCTTCAGAGATGTCATATCCGCCGGGTCAACGTTATCTTGATAAAACTTTAGCTCCTCCGCTGCGCAAACTTACTCGGCATAAGCCGCGTCGCCCTCCTCACATTCCAGGGCTATCTTTTGACTCCCATGCACAGTAATGGTGCCCTTATGACCCGGCATCTTGAGCTACAAATAAACATAACACGGCTGTGCCATGAACTTGTACCCAACAGTTTCTTTTGGGTATCCTCTGAAGACGCACTTCTCCGATTTGGGTTCGAGCTTATCAGGCTGAAGCTTTTTCACATAAGCATCGCAACCCCAAAGTTTAAGAAACGACAACTTAGGTTTCTTGCCAAACCATAGTTCATACGGTGTCGTCTCAACGGATTTAGACGGTGCCCTATTTAACGTGAGTGCAGCTATCTCTAATGCTTAACCCAAAAACGATAGTGGTAAATTGCTAAGAGACATCATAGATCGCACCATATCTAATAAAGTATGGTTACGACGTTCAGACACACCATTACGCTATGGTGTTTGATACGTCTCCAACGTAGCTACTTTTCCTAACACTTTTTCTCTTGTTTTGGACTCTAATTTGCATGATTTGAATGAAACTAACCACGGACTGATGTTGTTTTCAGCAGAACGACCATCGTGTTGTTTTTGTGCAGAAATAAAAGTTCTCGGAATGGAATGAAACTTTGCTAGGAATTTTTATATAATAAATAAGAATTTCTGGAGCCAAGACCTGCCGGAGAGGGGCACCTGGGTGGGCACAACCCAACAAGGCGCGCCCCCTCTCCTGGTGCGCCCAGGTGGGTTGTCCCCACCTAGTGGCCCCGCTGACCCTGATTCCGACGCTATAAAATCCTATTTTTCCAGAAAAAAATCAGGGAGAAAGAATTATCGCGATCCACGAGACAGAGCCGCCGTCGCCTTCTGTTCTTCATCGGGAGGCCACATCTGGAGTCCGTTTGGGGCTCTGGAGAGGGGGATCTTCGTTCTTCATTATCACCAACCCTTCTCCATCTCCAATTCCATGATGCTCCCCACCGGGCGTGAGTAATTCCTTCGTAGGCTCGCTGGTCGCCGAGGACTTGGATGAGATTCATCATGTAATCGAGTTAGTTTTGTTAGGGCTTGATCCCTAGTATCCACTATGTTCTAACATTGTTGTTGCTATGAATTTGCCATGCTTAATGCTTGTCACTTTGGGCCCGGGTGCCATGAATTCAGATCTGAACTGTTTATGTTATCATAATTATATCCATGTTCTAGATCCGATCTTGCAAGTTATAGTCACCTACTACGTGTTATGATCCGGTAACCCCGGAGTGACAATAACTGAGACTTCTTCCGGTGATTACCGTAGTTTGAGGAGTTCATGTATTCACTATGTGGTAATGCTTTGTTCCGGTTCTCTATTAAAAGGAGGCCTTAATATCCCTTAGTTTCCAGTATGGACCCCGCTGCCATGGGAGGGTAGGACAAAAGATGTCATGCAAGTTCTTTCCATAAGCACGTATGACTATTTACGGAATACATGCCTACATTATATTGATGAACTGGAGCTAGTGCCGTATCGCCCTAGGTTATAACTGTCTTATGATGAATATCATCCAACAAGTCACTGATCCAATGCCTACGAATTTATCTTATATTGTTCTGCTAAGTTACTACTACTATCATCACTGTTACACTTGCTACAAAATTACTGCTATCATTGTTACTGTTACCGTTGCTACTGTCACTACTATCAAAACTATCATATTACTTTGCTACTGATCACTTTGCTGCAGATAATTAATCTCCAAGTGTGGTTGAATTGACAACTCAGCTGCTAATACCTTCAAATATTCTTTGGCTCCCCTTGTGTCGAATCTATAAATTTGGGTTGAATACTCTACCCTCGAAAACTGTTGTGATCCCCTATACTTGTGGGTTATCAAGACCTTTTTCTGGCGCCGTTGCCGGGGAGCATAGCTATATTTGTTGAGTCACTTGGGATCATTATCATATTATCACCATGAAGAATCTGAAGGATCCTAAGACCAAGATATTTCCCTCAAGTACGAGGGGAGGTAAGAAACTGCCATGCAGTTCTGCTTTACATTCACCTTCTGTTATGAGTAAACTTGCAACACCACCACATGCTATTAATTCTGATATGTCGCAAGTTATTGATGATGATACTTCTGCTATGGATAATGCTTATGATGATGCTAGTACCTTGCTTGATAATGATGATGTGCCACTTGGTGATTTTCTTGATGAACAAATTGCTAGAGTAATACAACATGATGTTGTTGAATCTGATGATGAGCTTGAAACTGAAACTCCTAAAACACCTGCTAGAACTAACCTTCCTGGATATGAATTGCCTAAGGTACATGAAGGTTATGTTATGAATGAGGAGACAACTAGAGATATTCTTGCTTGCAGAGATAGAGATGATCTAGAGAAATTATTACGCAAGTATAAAGAAAAATCTCTGAATGCTAGAATGAAATCTGATCCTAAGTTTGCTACTTCACCTATCTTTATCGATGATAAGGATTACGAATTCTCTGTTGACCCAGAGTTAATTACTTTGGTTGAATCTGATCCTTTCCATGGTTATGAAACTGAAACTGTTGTGGCACCTCGTACTAAGTTGAATGATATAGCCACCCTTTTTACTCATGATGAGAAAACTCGCTATTACTTTATTCTCAAATTATTTCCGTTCTCATTAAAGGGTGATGCTAAAGCTTGGTACAATACTCTTGCTCCTGGTTGTGTGCGTAGTCCCCAGGATATGATTTATTACTTCTTTGAAAAATATTTTCCTACTCATAAGAAACAAGCCGCCTTACAGGAAATGTTTAACTTTGTTCAAATTAAAGAAGAGAGTCTCCCACAAGCTTGGGGGAGGCTTTGCCAGATACTTAATGCCTTCCCTGATCATCCTCTTAAGAAAAGTGAAATACTTGATATCTTCTATAATGGATTAACCGATGCTTGTAGGGACTTCCTAGATAGTTGTGTTGGTTGTGTTTTTAGGGAACGAATTGTTGGACAAGCTAAAGAATTATTGAATAACATATTGAAAAATTACGACGATTGGACTATTCCTGAACCACCGCCTAAACCCACTCCGAAGAAGAGGGGTATATTATATCTCAGTCCTGAAGATATGCAAGAGGTAAAGAAATCTATGCAGGAAAAAGGTATTAAAGTTGAGGATGTTAAATTTTTACCTCCTATTGAAGAAATACATGGGCTTAATACACCACCACTACCTAAGGTGGTAGAGGTAAATTCTTTAATGAAGTTCAATGATAATGACACTCACAATATGCATCCTAGTCAATGCCTTTATGAGTTTGAAAACTATATTAGAAAACAAGATCACTTCAATGCATATGTTATGATACAATTGAAATATAATTCTGATATGATTGCTCACTTGAGTGACTTGTTATTTAGAATTTCAAATGATGTTAGAGGTGTTGGAAAACATGCTTCAAACTCAGTTAGAACAAGTTGCTAAATCTCAAAGAGAATTGCTAGATGAAATGAATCATAATTGTAACATCCCAAATTTTCAATTTGGAATGTTATACATTAAGTCATAATGCATATCATATTTCTTGCATTTTCCCGATCCTAGAAAATTTCACGCAACTCAAGGACCCTCGGAGAGAGTTGGAGATTTCAGTATTTTCATATTTGGGTTTACTCAAATTTTGAAAATAGGATTGTAACATCCCAAAATTCTAAATTTTGGAATGTTATATTAAATAAATAATTCAGATTTGTTTGTTTGATTGTTGAGTGATTGATTGAGAGAAATTGAGTGGAATTTGAAACTTTTTGAAAGTTAAATGAGAGGGAATAAAAGGACTTTCCCAAACTTTCATTTTTGCTTTTATGATCTTGAGGATTGAAATTCTTTTCATCACAAAACCACGGAGAGAAGATGACATGACTTCTTCCATTTATTTAAATGACAAGGGTGTTGAAAATATTTGAATTTCATTTGGAAAATATTTCAATTCTGAAACTTTATGCAACTCAATGGTTTTCATGAGAGAAGATAAAATGACTTCTTCAAATTAAATGAAATATGAGTTGGGAGTTTTAAAGGATTAAATTCAAAGTTCTTTTGAATTTATTTCCAATTTTGAGTTATTTGAGTTTTATTCAAATTATTTTTCTCCAAAAACAAAATATATGGAAAATAGGGTAACATGATTCCCTACATGGAGTTATTTGCAGTTTAAATTTGTGTTTGTATGAATTTTCTCAAATCACTAGATTTGAGATATTTTGAGTTAGGAATATTAATTTCGACCGATTCTTTTTGCTCCTGGTCTCTAGGACCTTTGTTTATCCATTAGTATTTAGTATTTTATTTTCAGGTTAATTTAAATTAGGTTTTAGCAAAACAGTACTGTTTTAGTATTAGTTCTGTTTTAGCTTTTTCTTTATTGTTTTTATTAGTTTTAAAGTATTTCTTTTGTCACTTTTGACAAAATTAGTTGTGTTTCTGTTAGACAACAGGAGAAAAATTATTTTATTTTAAAAATTTATTTTCCTTAGTTTTGTATGAAACCTTCTATAGGTCATAGTTAGAGTTTTATAAAAGCTTTTTATTTGTTTCTTTTTGCAAATAAAATTTTATGGAAAAATAAATACTTTCTGTTAAATTAGTTATTTTACATTTTATTTCTGTTAATTTATTAGTTTAGTATTTTAATTGTTGTTAAGTTTTTACTTACGGCAAAACTATATTAGATGTTTGTAGCAAAGTCATAGATCTTCGTTAGTAGTTTTTCTTTGTAGTTTTATTTGAAGTTTCTTTTGATTTTGTTTGAATTTTATTATCGATTTTCCTTGCTGTTTTGATTGTTATTTCAAGTGCTAAAATTGTTTGCTAGGATGTTTGCTTATTTGAATGCTATGTTTGACTATATAGATTTTCAACGGAGTGTGAATAGTTCTACCAAGTCTTTATTACGAGGCGTTATTATCTTCATCAAGTAATACCGAGCAAGTTCACTTTGACCATGTTTTCATACCTATGTGTTTTATTGCATCTAGTGTCATCTTCGCAACAATCCCTCTAGTAGTGATATTGAATCCTTGTAGTTGAGTAGTATGCATGAGGTAGGAACCCATCACCCTGTTACCAAGCCGGGGCGTTATTTATTTTAATGCTACGCTATAGTAGGCGGGGTTGGTATGAGTGCTCGGAGTGGTGTGAGAATGGAGGATCTCGTCAATGGCGACAACTCCATGATGGAATCTGCAAGGACTGCATCTTCAAGGCCTCAAGACTTCAAGACTCGAGACAAGAATTCAATACACACTCTTTGGGTGAAGGGCGGTTGTGGGCACCTGGAGAAACCAGTGATTGGCGGGATGCATGGAGAAGCGCCATGACATCTTGCGGAGCTTCACCCAGACTCAAAGAGGCGGAAGAATACTTCATGCCGGAAGCTTACCTGTGCAACCGCAAGTCACTATGGGCTCTGGCTTGGTTGACCTTAGTTGTGACTCTGGCTGGGGCGGTGCTAGCAGATGTAGAACTACGGTAGGATTGGATGAGCACGGACGGTGGTCGGGGAACTCTTGGAAGACCATGTTTGGTCGTCTTGTTCTCAAACACCACGAAGTGCGAGAACGTAAAAGAGGATCGAATCTTGCGGGTAAAGTGTACAAACCTCTGCAGAGGTTAAAACCTAATTGATTAGCCGTGTCCCGATTACGGACAATTTGAGCATCTGGACTTGGATCTATCTGGAACTCTCAACACGGATTGATAACTTAATTGTGGGCAACTTATGATGATGTGGGCTATGAGACATCGGTTGGCGGAACCATGTCATGATAGAAAACTCCATAGTACAGACTCAGTTATTCCTTTGATGTAGGAAAATAAATCAGCTTTTACATAAACAAAACTCGACCACGAGCCACAAAGCCATATTGCATATAGTATAGTTTATCATCTGTTTTCTCTTATTGTGATCTTGCGGTACATTCAATGTACTGACCTACATGGCTGCAACGTATCATGTTGCAGATACTTTCTTCCGACAAGTAAGAATACGGTACAGGGTTACAGTCTACACTCAACTTGCCGATGGCGTTGATGGGACTCCACACCCGACTATTTGTTTCCGCTGCGACTTATGAGGTATATATCAGTTTTACGTTATTTATACATGTGATTGCACTTTGATATATACATTGATGTCTTGTGTGTGCCGACATCTTGATCCGAGGATGGCACGGATACACAGAGGCTTGACCGTCTGAGGTCGGGTCGCTACAGATATGGTATCAGAGCACATGTTGACTGTAGAACGTGACCCTAGAAATCGGAAAGTCCCTAGGACAAGATGTCTCAAAAAACTTTATTTTCAAAAGGATCCTTTACTTCTCATCTTTTTTGATTTTATCAAGTAGTTCCTCTGACCTCAAATTGTTAGAATATACACCTTTCCCTTTTGACCACACGGAAGATCAACTGAAGTCACTCCAAGAATTAAAGATATCAGACAACTGATGGCCATCTCAGAGTAAAGAGGATTTCACCATGCGTTGGAAGAATTGCAGCTGCAACAATTGAAGACTCTGAAGACTTGAAGAATTTGAAGTTCCTTAAGAATTATTTGACCTTTAGAGACCAAACCCCTGTTACATACTTACGTTAGATGCGACGATTTGTGAGCTGTCATTTGTTTGATGTTTTCCGACAGCCACAAAGTAAAACCCGTTTCTTCAAAAACTATTGTTTGTATTGTGTGTATCCCTCCCCACCTCTCTCATATCTCATCCCAAAACTTTTGGACCCCATAGATGATGAATGAAGTTGGACTGATATTCTCTGGATCGAAGACTCAGCGGAGGCGAGCTATGGATTGAACATGGAGAATCACTTGGGAGCAATTTGGTTTCAAGGAAGAATGAAGTATCGTATGCTCTTGATACTTTGAAGGAAGTGCTGCAACATGGTGGCAGATGCATCAAGCTATACAGGATGGAATGGAGCAAAGACTTGGGAAGAATTCAAGAAGACTCGACAAGATCTCATCTTACCGGAAGCACCATGATACACCAAGAAATAAACCTTGTGCTGCAAGATTTTGGAGAAATAGGAGACACCAGGGAGGAACACAAGGATGGATGCCCTCATTGTGAGGAGAAACACCCAGGTGAGGAATGCCCAACTAGTCGGTGACTTGTTCTTGTGTGAAGGAACCACCCACTACCCGACCAAGTGTCACATTTACCCCATGGTGCAACAAACTAATCAGGAGCAGGAAGAAGGAATGAAAGAAGCCCTCAGAAGTTATGAAAGAACACTGTGATGAAGGAATGTGTTGAAGACCACGATGGAGAAGGCCTCAACAGATTTTACTCCAATGCGTGCTATACATGTGCGAGAAGAAGGACATTTTCGCAGATTGCACCAAGGAAAGAAAAAAGAGTATGGGATATTTCCGACAGCAAAAGTGAAGTTTGACCCTCGGAAATAGAAGCTCTGATCATTACAGAGAAATCCAGGAAGAGAAAAGAAGGCAACCCGAACAACACAATTTTCGCAGAGAAGGACCTGAGTCATATCACTTGTTACAGGTGCAAGGATTTAGGTCATTACGCTAGTAAATGTCCGAAAAGAGGCCAAGAATCCAAGGAGCCTACATAATCACAAAGAAGCCCCGAGACATGTCGAAAGTCATTTGTTTTCGCTGCAAGGAAGCAGGACATTATGCTACTAAATGTCACAACAAGATGAAAGCTGGAGTTGAGTAGTTGGAATTTTAATATTGGAAACAAGAGTAGTAGAAAGCAATTTCATTTTCATGAGTTCAATGAGTTGAGTTATGTAATGGGTGCTCAGAGTTTGTAATGGATTCATGAAATCAATAAAGTTAAGGTGACGTGTTTTTATATGTTTAATTGTATGAGTTGTTACTCTGTGAACAAAGATTTTGACCATTTTCGAGGATATGAGAAATATGGTCTATGGATGGATTTGTGAATTTCATTTTTAGGGTGGTAGTACCCTGTGAAGAAGACTAGACTAATGGATAAGAAAATATATATTCCACGGACTGTAGTTGAAGGAAAAAAGTTGGAGTTTTGCTTTTGATATGATGGTATGAAGAAGCAGTACTACTGGATTTAAAGGATGTGTAATATGGAACAAGAGAGTTACCCCAAGGATGAGTTAAAGTTGCAGTAGTGTGGAAGTGGGCCATAACCCACAGGCCCAAGAATTAATAAGGATCAAGTACCCACTGGAGAAAGAAATTTTGGGAATAGACTACGATTTGATCAACCGACGATTCTATAGGAGTTTACGCAAAACCTGAGGGTTGTTAAGAAACGATAGATGTTTGTTTAGCCTGCAGAATCAATGGATTTTCCGAACTTGGTTCGTCGACAAGAGAAATTCTGCAATGCTTGTGAGGATGACCGAGTGTTAGAATGCGAGATTCGCAAAACCATGTACAAGGTAATGATTTGGGTGCGGGATGGATTGATCACCATACCGACTTACTCTTATTATTCGCTTTGCTATATGGGATGGTAAATCTGAGTGACCTACCTATAGTAGAGTGACGACGATATTAAACCTTGTTGAACCTTAGAATGGTATAAGCATTTTCCCCTTGTACAAGGCCGTTGTTGCCAACCATAGGATATACGGTGAGGATCAACCCAGACCCATTTCCTACAGGAGAAACCATAAATTGTTGACCACCATGAGATATCGATAGTTGTTTAGCATTGGCGCCTGGACCTATCAGTTATGAAGACCAGTCTCGGAATAACCTTACCAAGATGAAAGGACAAAAGAATTGAGGAAAAGGTTATGCCGCTACGGAAGAGCCGGAGATGAAATTTTCCGAGATCTGGGAAGACCGACTTTGTCAAGAATGAGGATGGAGTATATAAGCATGGATGGGACCGTAACGATGTTTCTAAGGGTGGTAGCACCCCAGACCCCGGAGACGATCGATGGATTTTGAAGACCCCCAAACCCCTAACCTTTTCTTGCTAGCCTCTTCGAATCTCGAGGACGAGATTCATTTTAAGTGTGGTAGATTTGTAACATCCCAAAATTCTAAATTTTGGAATGTTATATTAAATAAATAATTCTGATTTGTTTGTTTGATTGTTGAGTGATTGATTGAATGAAATTGAGTGGAATTTGAAACTTTTGAAAGTTAAATGAGAGGAATAAAGGACTTTCCCAAACTTTCATTTTGCTTTTATGATCTTCGGGATTCAAATTCTTTTCATCACAAAACCCTGGAGAGAAGATGACATGACTTCTTCCATTTATTTAAATGACAAGGGTGTTGAAAATATTTGAATTTCATTTGGAAAATATTTCCAATTCTGAAACTTTATGCAACTCAATGATTTTCACGAGAGAAGATAAAATGACTTCTTCAAATTAAATGAAATATGAGTTGGGAGTTTTAAAAGGATTAAATTCAAAGTTCTTTTGAATTTATTTCCAATTGGAGTTATTTGAGTTTTATTCAAATTATTTTCTCCAAAAACAAAATATATGGAAAATAGGGTAACATGATTCCCTACATCGGAAATTTTGGAGAGAAATTATTTTGAAGTCATTTTGGTACTTTAAAAATGATTTTTATTGGATTTTATTGGACCGGTAGCACTGTGTGAATTATTAAAAATTTGTGTGTATCTTATTTGAAGCTAAAATAGTGTTCATGTTGTAGAAATTCTTTTTCTAAAAATTTTGATATATTATATGCCTATATAAAAAAATTATTTATTTTTGTTTTGTTGTCTCTGTCAAAAAAAAAAAATCGTTGCGCCCCGCCGGGCCAAGGGCCAAGGCCCAAGGCCAAGCCAGCGGCCGGCCGGCCACAAGGCCATCGCCGCACGCACCAAGGGAGCCAGGGAGCCTCCTTTTTCCAATCCTAGTAGGATTCTTTTCCTACTTCCGTTTATTCCGATTTGTTTCTAGATCTTTTCCCTTTTGTTTCCTAATCCTAATATATTTCTTGTCCCCTACCCCAAGAAAACCCCTCCCCTCCCCACTATAAATAGCCAAGCACCCCGCCAACACATCAAACCAAAACCTCTCCTCTCCTCTCCTCTCAGCAGCAGCAGCAGCCCCACACCCGCGCCGCCGCCGCCCCTCACCCGCGCCGCCGCCGCCGCTTGCCACCGCCGCCGCCAGGTGCTGCCGCCGCGCCCTCGACCTCTCCTGAGGTTTATATGATCTCCTCTCCACCGTCCCGTGATCTCCTTTCCTCTAGGAGCAACCGCAACATCGGATCCAATCTTCTTCCCCAACTCCGACGACTACTCCGGTGAGATCCACGAAATCCCGTAATTCATTTTTTTCAGAAAATAGCAATCTTAGAAAATTCATATCTTTTAGAGTTTTTAGTATTTTTGAGTGATTCCAATTGCTATGTGTCACAAATTTGCTGAAGTTTCTGTTAGTTCAATTGTATTTCATATTTGAGCAGTTTAAATTTGTGTTTGTATGAATTTTCTCAAATCACTAGATTTGAGATATTTTGAGTTAGGAATATTAATTTCGACCGATTCTTTTTGCTCCTGGTCTCTAGGACCTTTGTTTATCCATTAGTATTTAGTATTTTATTTTCAGGTTAATTTAAATTAGGTTTTAGCAAAAAGTACTGTTTTAGTATTAGTTCTGTTTTAGCTTTTTCTTTATTGTTTTTATTAGTTTTAAAGTATTTCTTTTTGTCACTTTTGACAAAATTAGTTGTGTTCTGTTAGACAACAGGAGAAAATTTATTTTATTTTAAAAATTTATTTTCCTTAGTTTTGTATGAAACCTTCTATAGGTCATAGTTAGAGTTTTATAAAAGCTTTTTATTTGTTTCTTTTTGCAAATAAAATTTTATGGAAAAATAAATACTTTCTGTTAAATTAGTTATTTTACATTTTATTTTCTGTTAATTTATTAGTTTAGTATTTTAATTGTTGTTAAGTTTTTACTTACGGCAAAACTATATTAGATGTTTGTAACAAAGTCATAGATCTTCGTTAGTAGTTTTTCTTTGTAGTTTTATTTGAAGTTTCTTTTGATTTTGTTTGAGTTTTATTATCGATTTTCCTTGCTGTTTTGATTGTTATTTCGAGTGCTAAATTTTTTTGCTAGGATGTTTGCTTATGTGAATGCTATGTTTGACTATATAGATTTCCAACGGAGTGACGAATAGTTCTACCAAGTCTTTATTCTGAGAGCGTTATTATCTTCATCAAGTAATACCAGGCAAGTTCACTTTGACCATGTTTTTCATACCTATGTGTTTTATTGCGTCTAGTTTCATCTTCGCAACAATCCCTCCATTAGTGATATTGAATCCTTGTAGTTGAGTAGTATGCATGAGGTAGGAACCCATCACCCTGTTACCAAGCCCGAGACGTTATTTATTTTAATGCTACGCTATAGTAGACGGGGTTGGTATGAGTGCTCGGGAGTGGTGTGAGAATGGAGGATCTCGTCAATGGCGACAACTCCATGATGGAATCTGCAAGGACTGCATCTTCAAGGCCTCAAGACTTCAAGACTTGAGACAAGAATTCAATACACACTCTTGGGTGAAGGGCGGTTGTGGGCACCTGGAGAAACCGGTGGTTGGCGGGATGCATGGAGAAGCGCCATGACATCTTGCGGAAAGCTTCACCCAGACTCAAAGAGGCGGAAGAATACTTCATGCCCTGAAGCTTACTGTGCAACCGCAAGTCACTATGGGCTCTGGCTTGGTTGACCTTAGTTGTGACTCTGGCTGGGGCGGTGCTAGCAGATGTAGAACTACGGTAGGATTGGATGAGCACCGGACGGTGGTCGGGGAACTCTTCGAAGACCATGTTTGTCGTCTTGTTCTCAAACACCCTGAAGTGCGAGAACGTAAAAGAGGATCGAATCTTGCGGGTAAAGTGTACAAACCTCTGCAGAGGTTAAAACCTAATCGATTAGCCGTGTCCCGATTACGGACAATTTGAGCATCTGGACTTGGATCTATCTGGAACTCTCAACACGGATTGATAACTTAATTGTGGGCAACTTATGATGATGTGGGCTATGAGACATCGGTTGGCGGAACCATGTCATGATAGAAAACTCCATAGTACAGACTCCAGTTATTCCTTTGATGTAGGGAAAATAAATCAGCTTTTACGCATAAACAAAACTCAGACACGAGCCACAAAGCCATATTGCATATAGTATAGTTTATCATCTGTTTTCTCTTATTGTGATCTTGCGGTACATTCAATGTCTGACCTACATGAATACAACGTATCATGTTGCGATACTTTCTTCCGACGAGTAAGAATACGATGCAGGTTACGATCTACACTCAACTTGCCGATGGCGTTGATGGGACTCCACACCCGACTATTTGTTTCGCTGCGACTTATGAGGTATATATCAGTTTCGTTATTTATACATGTGATTGCACTTTGATATATACATTGATGTCTGTGTGTGCCAAACATCTTGATCCGAGGATGGCACGGATACGAGAGGCTTGACCGTCCCGAGGTCGGGTCGCTTCAAGGATCCTTTGGATTTATTTAATTATCTTCAAATATTTTCCAAAAAAATTTAAGAGAGGGAATAATATGACTTTCCTAACATTTAGGAAAAATGAAGATTTAATAAATAAATCAAATTTTGGTTTTCCAAGTTTATTTGCTTTAGGGAAAAATGAGTATTTTAAAATATGCATTTTGCCCGTTTTAAAGTTCATTTTGTTAGACTCATTTTTAAGGGTCGGGAAAATTTATTTTATTTAATTTGGAGTTCGTTTAGTTTTATTTTAAATTGTTTGTTTTGTTTTTTTTTTTTTTAAACGCGTCGCGCCTTGCCTGGGCCAAGGGCCCAGCCGGCCCACCGCATGACGGCCCAACACCCTCCCCTCGCGCTCCTTGCTCGGGAGGAGTCCCGGCCGCCGCCGCCGACCGAGTCCGGCTCGGACACGCCACCCGCCGTTGCCCCCTCCCAAGGCACCCTCCTCCTTTTATACCCGAACCCCCCCTCTCTCCTCCTCACCCGTGCCGCCGCCCCCTAACCCGAGCCTCCCGCCGCCTTGCCGTTGCCGGAGCCGTCGCGCCGCCCGTCGCCATCGCCCGACCCGCCGCCACCCGCCGACCTCGCCCGACCCGCCAGAGCCGGAGCCCCACCGGCGACCTCGCGGAGGTAGCCACCGCGCCACCCCGGTCGGTTTGTTTCCAAAACCGTTCCGGTTTTTCTTTCGTTGATCGGTTTTTAAAAAAAAAAAACCTAGATTGGTTTTTTTTAGTCGGTTTTGTTAACTAGTGAACGTTCACCGATCCGTTCGTTTTAACGAACGTGTTCGCCGGTTAGTTTCTGTTAACGAACGCCCGTTCGGTTAACCGTTCGTCGTTTTTCTTTTAATCGGATTTAATCCGTTATTTTCTGAATTCGATTTCCGATCCAATCTTCAAATCAGTTTATTTTCTCGCTCGTTTATCGGAATCAGGTGATTCAAGCGCCTGGAGTTTCGTTTCGAAACCGCCGTTCCGACTAACCTACTTAAACGTAGTTTTGCTACTGTAAATTTTGACCTAGTTTCAAATTGCTAAAACCAAGTTGTTTTCTTTCGTCATCCGACTTTCGTTGCTTTAGTTGATTTGATTCTTTTTGCAACCAGGGTTCTTAAGTTGAACTTTCCGGTTAGATCTTTTATTTGAGATTTACCTGTGCATTAGATGAGTACTTATTGTATGCTTGTTGTTTGTCTGCGTTAGATCACAGGAGTGCGCCGCTTGTTACTTGAGTCTCTAGGTTTCATGGATCATCGCAAGGCAAGTAACACTTGATCACACCTTTTCTACTACCCAGTTTTATGCATTAGCCCTATTCCTCAAACACTTGCATGTTTAGGATCAACTTAAATTGTGGGATGGGAAGTAGATTGAGGTAGTACCTATTACTGTTTTACTTATGAAACCTTGGGAGTTACTTCTCGTTTGCTTACTTATGCCATGCTATGCCGATGAGCGTGGATTGGGTGAGTGAATATCCATGACAGATGTGAGATTGTTAATTAATGGTTTATCTAAGGTGGCAACCTAAACACACATCTGGGTGGATTGAGGCACCTGGTTTCTATCAGGACTTATGCGTATTTCTTGGACCGCCACCAGGATCTAAGGGATCATAAGATTATTCAAACTAGAAACTTCCGTGTGCAGCCACAAGCCAATATGGGCTCTGGCATAGTTGAGTAAGTTGTGCGAACTCTTACGGGTAGGCTAGCTGATGTAGGGGATGTAGGTTGGTGCGGTCTACCCACATGTAAGGTGCTAGTGCTTACGAAAGATCGTGTCTCGGTCATCCGTTTCTCAAACACCATGTAGTCACGAGAACCAAGCGGAGGCGATCGAGTCTTGTGGGGAAAAGTCATAAACCTCTGCAGAGTGTAAAACTAATCATGATTAGCCGTGTCCCCGGTTATGGACGTCTTGAGTATCTAGTACCTGAATATCATGTGAATCTCATCATGTTACTTCTAATTAATGATATTGGGTTTTTAATGAGTACTCCCTCCTTTCCGGTTTATAAGGCTCAATTCAAAAATCTCACCAACCAAGGTAGATGATGAGTGGTGGAATACTTTTTTTAGTTTGCAAAAGCACCCAATTAATGTTCTTGTTTTCCTCAAAAAGTATGTTTACCAATGCATTAATTGCAATGCATGCATGCATAAAGTACATGCATTGGTCAATTTTCTCTTAATACTTGCATGCAATGATTTAATGCACCTTGGAATCTGAACATGTGATGGGAAACAACCAAATTGAGCCTTATAAAATGGAAAAACTAAAATTTTGAGATAAGCCATATAAACCGGAAAGGAGGGAGTACTTTTTAATTGGGATTGAGGATGCTGTCAACCATTCTCAATGTTTAACAACCACCATGATAGTTAAATAAAATTATTCCTTTGCAGTAGGGAAAAATTAGCTTTATGCAAAAAAATGTAACCGTAGAGCTTTTCCACCAGCCATATATGCATGTAGTGTAGGCTTATTACTTCATTACTCTCTATGTGTTACATTGCCAGCATATTCCATGTGCTGACCCGTTTTCGAGCTGCAACTTTCATGTTGCAGACTTTTCAGACGACGAGTAAGGTGTTAGGTCGTGGTTCTATACTCAGTGATGCCGATGGAGTTGATGGACTCACTTATCTTCCAAGCCTTCCGCTGTTATTATTAGATGGCCTTAAGCCATATTATTGTAATAAGTCCTCTTTTGGACAACGCTGTAATAAGTGTGTGATTGCTACTCTGCTATAAATCCTTGAAGTACTATGTGGTGTCGGCATTCTTGATCAGGGATGACACTGAGCACAGAGACTTGATCCATTGGTCCGGTCGCTCTGAGAGATGGTATCGAGCACACACGGTTGTAGAGACACGACCACTAAGTTAAAGCCATAGATCACTACTCTCTTCCCATTTTCTAACTCCTCATATTTTCTACTCTTTTAGGATGAAGAGGAACACAAGGAACATTTGCGATTGGTTTTGGAGAAACTGAGGGAACACCAGTTATATGCCAAGTTCAGCAAATGTGAGTTTTGGCTAAAGGAAGTTGGATTTCTTGGACATGTTATATCCGGAGAAGGAATAGCAGTTGACCCCGCAAAGGTTGAGACTGTAACCAAATGGGAAGCACCAACGACAGTAGGAGAGATTCGGAGTTTTCTTGGACTCGCAGGATACTACCGAAGATTCATTCAGAATTTCTCAAGGATTGCAAAGCCTATGACCGAATTGTTGAAGAAGGATACCAAATTCGTATGGACTGAGGACTGCGAGGCAAGTTTTCAGGAGTTGAAGAAAAGATTAGTTACCTCACCAGTTTTAATATTGCCGGATCAGACCAAGGATTATGAGGTGTATTGCGACGCTTCACGTCGAGGACTTGGAGCAGTGCTTATGCAGGAAGGAAGAGTTGTTTCGTATGCTTCACGACAACTTAAGCCTCACGAGTTAAATTATGCCACACATGATTTGGAGTTAGCAGCCGTTGTGCATGCTTCGAAGACATGGAGACATTTTCTCATAGGAAATCATTGTGAAGTGTACACGGATCACAAGAGTTTGAAGTACATCTTCACTGTTGGGGAACGTTGCAGAAAATTAAAATTTTTCCTACGGTTTCACCAAGATCCATCTATGAGTTCTACCATGCAACGAGTAACGAGAGAGAGTTTGCATCTACATACCACTTGTAGATCGAATCGGAAGCGTTCTTGAGAGTGGTGATGACGAAGACGTTCCCAACGTGATTCCGATCACCGATGACCAAAGTCTTGAAAGGACAGTACCTCCGTGTTCAACACACGTACGGGACGATGGCGTCTCCTCCGTCTTGATCCAGCAAGAGTGAAGGAGAGGTTGAAGAAGACAATCCCGATGGCAGCACGACGGCGTGGTGCAGCAGGTACGGTAGTTCTCGGCAGGGCTTCGCCAAGCTTGCGTGAGAAAGAGAGGTGTTGGGAGGGAGGGCTGCGCCTACAACTGTGTTGGCAGCCCTCCCCCACCCCTCTATTTATAGGAGGAGAGGGTCAAGGGGTGGCCCGGTACTTTACCGCATACCACGAAACTTCCCGAGTCCGTTTAACCACTTTCCATATATAAATCTTTACCTCCGGACCATTCCGAACTCCTCGTGACGTCCGGGATCTCATCCGGACTCGAACAACATTCGGTAATCACATACTTGTCTTCCTATTAACCCTAGCGCCACCGAACCTTAAGTGTGTAGACCCTACGGGTTCGGAGACATCTGAGACATGACCGAGACTACCTCAAGTCAATAACCAACAGCGGGATCTGGATACCCATGTTGGCTCCCACATGCTCCTCGATGTTGTCATCGGATGAACCACGATGTCAAGGGTTCAAGCAACCCGTATTCTATTCCCTTTATGCGCCGGTATGTTACTTGCCCGAGACTCGATCGTCGGTATCCCAATACCTCGTTAGTCTCGTTATCGGCAAGTCACTTTACTCGTACCGCAATGCATGATCCGTGACGGACACTTGGTCACTTTGAGCTCATTATGATGATGCATTACCGAGTGGGCCCAGTGATACCTCTCCGTCATACGGAGTGACAAATCCAGATCTCGATCCGTGTCAACCCAATGGTCACTTTCGGAGATACCTGTAGTGCACCTTTATAGTCACCCGATTACGTTGTGACGTTTGATACACCCAAAGCACTCCTACGGTATCCGGAATTGCACGATCTCATGGTCGAAGGAAGAGATACTTGACATTGGAAAAGCTCTAGCAAAACGAACTACGATCTTTGTGCTATGCTTAGGATTGGGTCTTGTCCATCACGTCATTCTCCTAATGGCGTGATCCCGTTTGTCAATGACATCCGATGTCCATAGTCAGGAAACCATGACTATCTGTTGACCAACGAGCTAGTCAACTAGAGGCTTACTAGGGACGTATTGTAGTCTATGTATTCACACGTGTATTACGATTTCCGGATAATACAGTTATAGCATGAATAAAAGACAATTATCATGAACAAGGAAATATAATAATAATGCTTTTATTATTGCCTCTAGGGCATATTTCCAACATTCACACAGAAGGAATTAAATCTCAAACAGAGGAGATGGTTAGAGCTTATCAAGGATTATGATATGAGATTGCATTATCACCCCGGAAAGGCTAACGTTGTAGCAGACGCATTGAGCCGTAAGAGCCACGTCAATACCCTAATGATGGGAGGAATACCAAATGAGTTAGCCGAGGACCTTCGAGAGCTATGTTTGGAAATAGTTCCGAGAGGCTGTGTAGCAGCATTGGAGATTCAGTCTACACTAATGGAGAATATCAGAGAAGCCCAAAAGGCAGATAAGGAAGTTGCCTCTATAAACGAGAAAATGAGCAAAGGAAAAGCTAAAGGATTTCGTGAGGATGAGCACGATACCCTATGGTTTGAGGACCGTGTTTATGTGCCAAATAACCCGGAGATCAGGAAGTTGATTTTGCAAGAAGCTCATGATTCACCCTATTCGATTCACCAGGAAATACCAAGATGTATTTGGATTTGAAGAATACTTTCGGTGGACGGAATGAAGAAGGATATTGCGGAGTATGTAGCAGTTTGCGATGTATGTCAGAGAGTAAAGGCAGAGCATCAGAAGCCAGCAGGATTGTTACAACCATTGCCGATACCCGAATGGAAGTGGGATAAATTAGGCATGGATTTCATCACAGGTTTGCCAAAGACTCGTTCAGGATATGACTCGATTTGGGTTATAGTCGACCGCTTGACGAAGGTAGCTCATTTCATTCCAGTCAAGACTACCTATAGCAGTGCTAAGTTGGCAAAGATATACATGACCAGAATTGTGTGCTTACACGGAGTTCCGAGGAGTATCGTATCAGATAGAGGAACCCAATTTACCTCAAAGTTTTGGAACCAGTTGCACGAAACATTGGGGACCAGACTGGAATTCAAGACAGCTTTCCACCCACAGACCGATGGATGACCGAGAGAGTCAATCAGATTTTGGAGGATATTTGAGAGCTTGTGCATCGGATTATGGATCTAGTTGGGATGATAATTTGCCGTATGTAGAATTTTCTTATAACAACAGTTACCAAACCAGCTTGAAGATGGCACCTTTCGAGGCTCTGTATGGAAGGCGATGCAGGACACCGTTGTCATGGGACGAAACTGGAGATCGTCAGTTGTTTGGACCAGATTTGATTAAGGAGTCTGAGCAGAAGGTTAAACTGATTCGAGATAGGCTCAAGGTAGCCCAGTCCAGACAGAAGAGCTATGCGGATTCAAAGCGCAAGGCGATTGAATATGAAGTTGGAGACAGGGTATATCTTAGAGTATCCCCGCTTCGAGGAGTTAAGCGTTTTGGAGTTAAAGGAAAATTAGCACCACGTTTCGTTGGACCGTATAAGATTTTGCAACGCATGGGGGAAGTTGCTTATAAGCTGGAATTGCCAGAAGGACTGTCAGGAGTTCATGATGTATTCCATGTTTCTCAGCTGAAGAAATGTCACTCCGAGATAGCAGAGATACCGCTAAGAGACACAAAGTACACTGGAAGCAATTCAGTTGAAGGATGATTTAACATATGAGGAAAAACCAGTCAAGATTCTCGATTATGCCAGCAGAGTTACTCGCAGCAAGGTTATCAAGTTTTGCAAGGTTCAGTGGAGCCACCACACTGAAGATGAAGCCACCTGGGAAAGAGAGGAAGATTTGCTCAAGGACCACCCTCACCTATTTTCTAGCCAACCCGAATCTCGAGGGCGAGATTCAAATTAAGGGGGGTAGGTTTGTAACATCCCAAATTTTCAATTTGGAATGTTATACATTAAGTCATAATGCATATCATATTTATTGCATTTTCCCGATCCTAGAAAATTTCACGCAACTCAAGGACCCTCGGAGAGAGTTGGAGATTTCAGTATTTTCATATTTGGGTTTACTCAAATTTTGAAAATAGGATCCTTTGGATTTATTTAATTATCTTCAAATATTTTTCCAAAAAAATAATTAAGAGAGGGAATAATATGACTTTCCCAACATTTAGGAAAAATGAAGATTTAATAAATAAATCAAATTTTTGGTTTTCCGAAGTTTATTTGCTTTAGGGAAAAAAATGAGTATTTTAGAAATATGCATTTTTGCCCCGTTTTAAAGTTCATTTTGTTCGACTCATTTTTAAGAGTCGGGGAAAATTTATTTTATTTAATTTGGAGTTCGTTTAGTTTTATTTTAAATTCGTTTCGTTTTGTTTTTTTTAAGCGCGCGCGCCCTTTGGGCTAAGGACCTAGTTGCCCACCGCCGTCGGCCCAGCACCCCTCCCCCTCGCGCGCTCCCCCGCTCGGGAGGAGTCCCGTCCGCCGCCGCCGACCGAGTCCGGCTCGGCCACGCCACCCGCCACCGTTGCCCCCTCCCAAGGCACCCCCCTCCTTTTTATACCAAACCCCCCCTCTCTCCTCCTCACCCCCCGCCCGCCGCCCTAACCCGAGCCTTGCCGCCGCCCCCGTCGCCATCGCCCGACCCGCCGCCACCGCCGACCTCGCCCGACCCTGCCGGAGCCGGAGCCCTTGGCGACCTCACCGCAGGTAGCCACGCGCCACCCCGGTCCGTTTTGTTTCCAAAACCGTTCCGGTTTTTCTTCGTTGATCGGTTTTAAAAAAACTAGATTGGTTTTTAGTCGGTTTTGTTAACTAGTGAGCGTTCACCGATCCGTTCGTTTTAACGAACGTGTTCGCCGTTAGTTTCTGTTAACGAACGCCGTTCTCGTTAACCGTTCGTTGTTTTCTTTTAATCGGATTTAATCCGTTATTTCCGAATTCGATTTCGATCCAATCTTCAAATCAGTTTATTTTCTCGCTCGTTTATCGGAATCAGGTGATTCAAGCGCTGGAGTTTCGTTTGAAACCGCCGTCCCGACTAACCTACTTAAACGAAGTTTTGCTACTGTAAATTTTGACCTAGTTTCAAATTGCTAAAACCGAGTTGTTTTCTTTCGTCATCCGACTTTCGTTGCTTTAGTTGATTTGATTCTTTTTGCAACCAGGGTTCTTAAGTTGAACTTTCCGGTTAGATCTTTTATTTGAGATTTACCTGTGCATTAGATGAGTACTTATTGTATGCTTGTTGTTTGTCTGCGTTAGATCACCGGCGCCGCTTGTTACTCGAGTCTCTAGGTTTCATGGATCATCGCAAGGCAAGTAACACTTGATCATACCTTTTCTACTACCCAGTTTTATGCATTAGCCCTATTCCTCAAACACTTGCATGTTTAGGATCAACTTAAATTGTGGGATGGGAAGTAGATTGAGGTAGTACCTATTACCTGTTTTACTTATGAAACCTTGGGAGTTACTTCTCGTTTGCTTACTTATGCCATGCTATGCCGGTGAGACGTGGATTGGGTGAGTGAATATCCATGACAGATGTGAGATTGTTAATTAATGGTTTATCTAAGGTGGCAACCTAAACACACATCTGGGTGGATTGAGGCACCTGGTTTCTATCAGACTTGTCTGTATTTCTTGGACCGCCACCGTGCTCTAAGGGATCATAAGATTATTCAAACTAGAAACTTCCGTGTGCAGCCACAAGCCAATATGGCTCTGGCATAGTTGAGTAAGTTGTGCGAACTCTTACGGGTAGGCTAGCTGATGTAGGGGATGTAGGTTGGTACGGTCTACCCACATGTAAGGTGCTAGTGCTTACGAAAGAGCGTGTCTCGGTCATCCGTTTCTCAAACACCATGTAGTGCGAGAACCAAGCGGAGGCGATCGAGTCTTGTGGGGAAAAGTGCGCAAACCTCTGCAGAGTGTAAAAACTAATCATGATTAGCCGTGTCCCCGGTTATGGACGTCTTGAGTATCTAGTACCTGAATATCATGTGAATCTCATCATGTTACTTCTAATTAATGATATTGGGTTTTTAATGAGTACTTTTTAATTGGGATTCAGGATGCTGTCAACCATTCTCAATGTTTAACAACCACCATGATAGTTAAATAAAATTATTCCTTTGCAGTAGGGAAAAATTAGCTTTATGCAAAAAAAAATGTAACCGTAGAGCTTTTCCACCAGCCATATATGCATGTAGTATAGGCTTATTACTTCATTACTCTCTATGTGTTACATTGCCAAGATATTCCATGTCTTGACCCGTTTTGGGCTGCAACTTTCATGTTGCAGACTTTTCGAACGACAGTAAGGTGTTAGGTCGTGGTTCTATACTCAGTGATGCCGATGGAGTTGATGGACTCACTTATCTTCCAAGCCTTCCGCTGTTATTATTAGATGGCCTTAAGCCATATTGTTGTAATAAGTCCTCTTTTGGACAACGCTGTAATAAGTGTGTGATTGCTACTCTGCTATAAATCCTTGAAATCTTGTGTGGTGTCGACATTCTTGATCGAGGATGACACTGAGCACAGAGACTTGATCCATTCGGGTCCGGTCGCTACAATAATATACATGACTTTGCTGTTAGAGTTGCAACTAGAGGAGGTAAAATGACTCAGGAACCACTTTATCCTGAGGGTGTGATTTAGGAGCTGGTGTTAATGTTATTCCTTTCTCTTTATATAAAAGACTTGATTTGAATAAACTCATACATACCGAAATATCTTTGCAAATGACTGATAAATCGGTTGACATACCTATCGGTATCTGTGAGGATGTGCCCGTTGTTGTTGCTAATGTTACTATCTTGACTGACTTTGTTATACTTGAGATGCCCGAGGACGACAACATGTCGATTATCCTTGGTAGACCCTTCTTGAATACTGCAGGGGTTGTTATTGATTGCAATAAAAGCAAGGTCACTTTTCATATTAATGGTAATGAGCATACAGTGCACTTCGAAGTGAATGGTATTAATGTTATTGAAAAATCTCCGACAATCACTATTGGAAGATTTCAAATACCTCAACCTACTGTTAAAAATAAATATGAAACGCTTATTGTTGGGTAAATCCATATCCCCATTGAGGTAACTTAGTGATTTATGAAAGTTCTTCGATTTCATGCTAATCGAAAGTGGTTGTTAATAAGACCTGATCAGCCTTATTAATGGATCATTTTTGAATGGTATGAAGTTGATGAATTTAGTAAGCACTACTTTATGTCCCTAATTTTTATTTTCTGCTTTTATTAGTTAAATAAAATAAAATGCCATATTTTATCTCTTTTCTGAATTTCCTATGCAATAGAAAATGACCCAAAAATAAAAGTTCTCAAAATGCCCTGCAAATTTAATACGATTTTTTCTGAATTTTTCTGAATTTCTGGTGCAAATAATATCAGAGGGAGGTGCACCAGGTGGGCACAACCCACCTGGGCGCGCCAGGACCCCCAGGCGCGCCCTGGTGGGTTGTGGTCCCCACGCGGGCCCCCTCACTTATCTCTTCATCCCACATCACCACTTACCTCCAGAAAAAAATCTCCCTTGCTCTCTCTCCCGTGTTCTTGCTCTCAAACCCACGGATTTCGATCTCTTTGCTTGAAGCTCTGTTTCCGAAACTGTTTCGGGGGATTGTTGCTTGGTATGTGACTCCACTGTTTGTCCAATTATTTTTTGTTTTAGTGGTTTATATTTTGAATAATTAGCTACTCTTGGTGCTACTGTAGATGAGCTTGCATGTTGAATTCTAAGATTTCTAAGTAGTTTGAATGCTTGCTATGGCCTCTATGTATTCCTATGAGTTGTTGCTATCAATTTAATAAAGTTTTGTTGACAAATTTTTGTCACCCAAAAATTTTCAAAAAAAATTACGCGAACATGACGAACTTGTTTGGAAGGAGTTCTTTGAGGAGGATATCCTCGGGGGCATCTTCTAGTGACAGCTCCGCTCACCGGTCATATGTTGAACCAAGTGAAAGTTCTACTCGAGATGCCGCCACCAAAACATGCTTATGGCCTTGCGATGAGTATATGATGCGTGTGGGTATTAAAGAGGAATATGAGCAATATGTTCACAATGCCGGTCTCGGTCCCTACCTTTCAGATAAGTGCGAACAACGCCACCTTCTCACTGAATCATTTGTCAAAGGATTTAAATTCCTTCCCCGTGAGTCTAGGGTGTCGTTTATGCTTTATGATAATACATTTACCATATCACTAGAGAGTTTTGCTTACCACTGCAAACTCCTGTTCTGGGGTTCGCTTGACGAACCACCAACAGCTGAGTATCAAACTTTCTTAACTAGTCTTTGTTGCGGTGAGACGAGGGGAGTGACACAAGGTAGAATAAAGAGCATTCATTTTCCCGCAATTCAGTACTTTGCATTATTTAATGGGAAATGCATAGTAGGCAAGCAAGACTGCAGTACACTTTGTGCTCCAGACTTGAGCCTCATTCGCACAGCTCTCACAGTGAAAGGAATTATAACCTTGGAGCAATTGTTGCACGCAGACTTCAGCACAACGCAAACAGTGGCTATTTCTATGGTGGAATATATGCTACGCGTTTAGCACGAGGGCTTGATGTTTCACCTTTACCCTTTGATCCTATCTTACCCACGCAGTATTAAGATTTGACACCTTAAAAGATCATAAGATCTGTTGGAAATATGCCCTAGAGGCAATAATAAAAGCATTATTATTATATTTCCTTGTTCATGATAATTGTCTTTTATTCATGCTATAACTGTATTATCCGGAAATCGTAATACACGTGTGAATACATAGACTACAATACATCCCTAGTAAGCCTCTAGTAGACTAGCTCGTTGGTCAACAGATAGTCGTGGTTTCCTGACTATGGACATCAGATGTCATTGACAACGGGATCACGTCATTAGGAGAATGACGTGATGGACAAGACCCAATCCTAAGCATAGCACAAGATCGTGTAGTTCGTTTTGCTAGAGCTTTTCCAATGTCAAGCATCTCTTCCTTAGACCTTGAGATCGTGTAACTCCCGGATACCGTAGGAATGCTTTGGGTGTACCAAACGTCACAACTTAACTGGGTGACTATAAAGGTGCATTACAGGTATCTCCGAAAGTGTCTCATTGGGTTGACACGGATCGAGACAGGATTTGTCACTCCGTATGACGGAGAGGTATCACTTGGGCCCACTCGGTAGTGCATCATCATAATGAGCTCAAAGTGATCAAGTGTCCGGTCACGGATCATGCATTACGGCACGAGTAAAGTGACTTGCGTAACGAGACTGAACGAGGTATTGGGATACCGACGATCGAGTCTCGGAAAGTAACATACCGTCGACAAAGGGAATAGTATACGGGTTGCTTGAATCCTCGACATCGTGGTTCATCCGATGACATCATCGAGGAGCGTGTGGGAGCCAACATGGGTATCCAGATCCGCTATTGGTTATTGACCGAGAGCGTCTCGGTCATGTTCACGCATGTCTCCCGAACCCGTAGGGTCTACACACTTAAGGTTCGGTAGCGCTAGGGTTATTAGGAAGACTTGTATGTGATTACCGAATGTTGTTCGAGTCCGGATGAGATCCGGACATCACGAGGAGTTCGGAATGGTCCGGAGGTAAAGATTTATATATGGGAAGTTGTCAAGCGGACAGGAAAAGTTTGGGTCATATCGGTATTATGGAGGGCCCACGAAAGGTTCGGAGGACCACGGGAGGGGCCACCCTCCGGGGCCATTGGGCTGCGTGGGGGCAGCCAGCCCCTAGTGGGCTGGGCGCACCCCCCCTGGGCCCATGCGCCTAGGGTTGAGGGGGAACCCTAAGGGGCCCCTTGCTTGGGGGCAAGCCCCCTCCCTTGGCCGCCCCCTCTAGATGCATCTAGAGGGGCCGCCCCTCCTCCTTCCCTATAAATAGAGGGGTGAGGGAGGCTGCAACACACAATTGAAGGCGCAGCCCTCCCTCCCCAACACCTCTCCTTCTCGCGCGCGCTTGGCGAAGCCTGCCGGAGAACTGTCACTCCATCATCATCACGCCCGTCGTGCTGTTGTTGGAGCCATCTTCCTCAACCTCTCCTTCCTCCTTGCTGGATCAAGACGGAGGAGACGTTGCCCGTACCGTACGTGTGTTGAACGCGGAGGTGCTGTCCGTTCAGCACTTGGTCATCGGTGGTCCGAGTACGACTCCATCATCACCATCCCCTCGAAAGCTTCCGCACGCGATCTACAAGTGGTATGTAGATGCAAACTCACTCCCATGACTCGTTGCTTAGATGAACTCATAGATGGATCTTGGTGAAACCATAGGAAAATTTTAATTTTCTGCAACGTTCCCCAACAGTGGCATCATGAGCTAGGTCTATGCGTAGTTCTCTATTGCACGAGTAGAACACAATTTAGTTGTGGGCGTGGATCTTGTCAACTTACTTGCCGCTACTAGTCTTATCTTGCTTCCGCGGTATTGTGGGATGAAGCGGCCCGGACCAACCTTACACGTACGCTTACGTGAGACCGGTTCCACCGACTAACATGCACTAGTTGCATAAGGTGGCTAGCGGGTGTCTATCTCTCCCACTTTAGTTGGAGCGGATTCGATGAAAAGGGTCCTTATGAAGGGTAAATAGAAGTTGACAAGATCACGTTGTGGTTATTCGTAGGTAAGAAAACGTTCTTGCTAGAACCCAATTGCAGCCACGTAAAAGATGCAACAACAATTAGAGGACGTCTAACTTGTTTTTGCAGCAATTGTCATGTGATGTGATATGGCCAAGTTGTGATGAATGATGAATGACATATTGTGATGTATGAGATCATGTTCATGTAATAGGAATCACGACTTGCATGTCGATGAGTATGACAACCGGCAGGAGCCATAGGAGTTGTCTTTATTTTTGTATGACCTGCGTGTCATTGAAGAACGCCATGTAAATTACTTTACTTTATTGCTAAATGCGTTAGCCATAGAAGTAGAAGTAGTCGTTGGCGTGACAACTTCATGGAGGCACAATGATGGAGATCATGATGATGGAGATCATGGTGTCATGCCGGTGACAAGATGATCATGGAGCCCCGAAGAAGGAGATCAATGGAGCTATATGATATTGGCCATATCATGTCACTACTATATAAATGCATGTGATGTTTATTATGTTTATACATCTTGTTTACTTAGAACGACGGTAGTAAATAAGATGATCCCTTACAACAATATCAAGAAGTGTTCTCCCCTAACTGTGCACCGTTGCTAAAGTTCGTCGCTTCTAAGCACCACGTGATGATCGGGTGTGATGGATTCTTACGTTCACATACAACGGGTGTAAGACAGATTTACACACGCAAAACACTTAGGGTTAACTTGACGAGCCTAGCATGTACAGACATGGCCTCGAACACGGAGACCGAAAGGTCGAACACGAGTCGATAGAAGATACGATCAACATGAGAATGTTCACCGACGATGACTAGTCCGTCTCACGTGATGATCGGACACGGCCTAGTCGACTCGGATCGTGTAACACTTAGATGACTAGAGGATGTCTAATCTGGTGGGAGTTCATTGAAATAATTTGATTAGATGAACTTAATTATCATGAACTTAGTCTAAAACTTTTGAATGATATGTCTTGTAGATCAAATGGCCAACGCTCATGTCAACTTGAACTTCAACGCGTTCCTAGAAAACCAAGCTGAAAGATGACGGCAGCAACTATACGGACTGGGTCCGGAACTTGAGGATCATCCTCATAGCTACCAGAAACAATATGTCCTAGAAGGACCGCTAGGTGACGCTCCGTCTGAGAACCAAGACATTATGAATGCTTGGCAGTCTCGTCTCGATGATTACTCCCTCGTTCGGTGCGGCATGCTTTACAGACTTAGAACCGGGCTCCAAAAGCGTTTTGAGCATCACGGAGCATATGAGATGTTCGAGGAGCTGAAACTGGTTTTCCAAGCTCACGCCGGTCGAGAGATATGACATCTCCGACAAGTTCTATAGTTGTAAGATGGAGGAAAATAGTTCTGTCGGTGAACACATTCTCAAGATGTCCGGGTTGCACAACCGTATGACCCAGCTGAATATTAACCTCCCCGATGAGGCGGTCATTGACAGAATCCTTGATCGCTCCCACCAAGCTACAAGAGCTTTGTGATGAACTACAATATGCAGGGGATGGTGAAGACCATTCTGAAGTATTCTCTATGCTGAAGTCAGCAGAGGTTGAAATCAAGAAAGAACATCAAGTGTTGATGGTCAATAAGACCACTAAGTTCAAGAAGGGCAAGGGCAAGAAGAACTTCAAGAAGGACGGCAAGGAGGTTGCCGCGCCTGCAAGCAAGTTGCCGGAAGAAGTCAAAGAATGGACCCAAGCCCGAGACTGAGTGCTTTTATTGCAAGGAAGGGTCATCGAAGCGGAACTGCCCCAAATACTTAGCGGACAAGAAGGCCGGCAACACCAAAGGTATATTTGATATACATGTAGTTGATGTGTACCTTACCAGACTCGTAGTAACTCCCGGTATTTGATACCGTGCCGTTGCTCATATTTGTAACTCACAGCAGAGCTGCGGAATAAGCGGAGATGGCGAAGGACGAGGTGACGATGCGGCGCCGGGAATTGTTCCAGAGTCGATGTGATCGCCGTCGCACGCTACCTCTTCATTTACCTACGGATTAGTTTTGAACCTTAATAATTGTTATTTGGTGCCAAGTTTGAGCATGAACATTGTATCTGGATCTCGTTTAATGCGAGATGGCTACTCATTTAAATCCGAGAATAATGGTTGTTCTATTTATATGAGAGATATGTTTTATGGTCATGCTCCGATGGTCAATGGTTTATTCTTAATGAATCTCGAGCGTAGTATTACACATGTTCATAGCGTGAATACCAAAAGATGTAAAGTTGATAACGATAGTCCCACATACTTGTGGCACTGCCGCCTTGGTCACATTGGTGTCAAGCGCATGAAGAAGCTCCATGCTGATGGACTTTTGGAGTCTCTAGATTATGAATCATTTGACACATGCGAACCATGCCTCATGGGCAAGATGACCAAGACTCCGTTCTTCGGGACAATGGAGCGAGCAACCAACTTGTTGGAAATCATACATACCGATGTATGCGGTCCAATGAGTGTTGAGGCTCGCGGAGGATATCGTTATGTTCTCACTCTCACAGATGACTTGAGTAGATATGGGTATGTCTACTTGATGAAACACAAGTCTGAGACCTTTGAAAAGTTCAAGGAATTTCAGAATGAAGTAGAGAATCAACGTGACCGAAAGATAAAATTCTTACGATCGGATCGTGGAGGAGAATATTTAAGTCACGAATTTGGTACACACTTAAGAAAATGTGGAATCGTTTCACAACTAACGCCGCCGAACACCTCAACAGAACGGTGTGTCCGAACGTCGTAATCGCACTCTATTGGATATGGTGCGGTCTATGATGTCTCTTACCGATTTACCGCTATCATTTTGGGGATACGCTCTAGAGACAGCTACATTCACTTTAAATAGGGCACCGCCTAAATCCGTTGAGACGACACCGTATGAATTATGGTTTGGAAAGAAACCTAAGCTGTCGTTTCTAAAAGTTTGGGGATGCGATGCTTATGTCAAAAAACTTCAACCTGAAAAGCTCGAACCCAAGTCGGAAAAATGCGTCTTCATAGGATACCCTAAAGAAACCATTGGGTATACCTTCTACTTAAGATCCGAGGGCAAGATCTTTGTTGCCAAGAACGGATCCTTTCGAAAAGAGTTTCTCTCGAAACAAGTAAGTGGGAGGAAAGTAGAACGCGATGAAGTACTACCTCTTGAACGGAAAGTAGTGCAGCTCAGAAAATGTTCTGTGATGCCTACACCAACCAAGAGGAAAATAATGATGATGATCAAGGTACTTGGATCAAGTTGCTACTGAATTTCAGAGGTCCACTAGGACACGCCCGCACTGAGTGGTACGGCAACCCTGTCCCGGAAATCATGTTGTTAGACAACGGTGAACCTTCGAACTATGAAGAAGCGATGGCGGCCCAGATTCCAACAAATGGCTAGAAGCCATGAAATCCGAGATAGAATCCATGTATGAAAACAAAGTATGGACTTTGGTGACTTGCCCGATGATCGGCGAGCGATAGAAAACAAATGGATCTTTAAGAAGAAGACGGACGCGGATGGTAATGTCACCATCTATAAACCTCGACTTGTCGCTAAGGGTTATCGGAAAGTTCAAGGGATTGACTACGATGAGACTTTCTCTCCGTAGCGAAGCTTAAGTCCGTCCGAATCATGTTAGCAATTGCCGCATACTATGATTATGAGATATGGCAGATGGACGCCAAAACAGCGTTCCTTAACGGATATCTTAAGGAAGAGCTGTATATGATGCAGCCGGAGGGTTTTGTCGATCCTAAGAATGTCGACAAAGTATGCAAGCTCCAGCGATCCATTTATGGGCTGGTGCAAGCATCTCGAGTTGGAACATTCGCTTTGATGAGATGATCAAAGCGTTTGGGTTTATGAGACTTATGGAGAAGCGTTTACAAGAAAGTGAGTGGGAGCTCAGAGCATTTCTCATATTATATGTAGATGACATACTTTTGATGGGAAATGATATAGAATTCTTGGACAGCATTAAGGCCTACTTGAATAAGTGTTTTTCAATGAAGGACCTTGGAGAAGCTGCTTATATATTAGGCATCAAGATCTATAGAGATAGATCGAGACGCCTCATAGGTCTTTCACAAAGCACATATCTTGATAAGATTTTGAAGAAGTTCAAAATGGATCAGTCCAAGAAGGGTTCTTGCCTGTATTGCAAGGTGTGAGATTGAGCTCAGCTCAATGCCCGACCACGGCAAAAGATAAAGAAGAGATGAGTGTCATCCCCTATGCTTCAGCCATAGGATCTATTATGTATGCCATCTGTGTACGGACCTGATGTAAACCTTGCCGTAAGTTTGGTAGGAAGGTACCAAAGTAATCCCGCAAGGAACACTAGACAGCGGTCAAGAATATCCTAAAGTACCGAAAAGGACAAAGGACATGTTTTCGCTTATGGAGGTGACGAAGAGCTCGTCGTAAAGGTTACGTCAACGCTTAGCTTCGACACAGATCTGGATGACTCTAAGTCACAAACCGGATACGTGTATATGTTGAATGGTGGAGCGATGGCTGGTGCAGCTGCAAGCGAGAGCATCGTGGCGGGATCTACATGTGAAGCGGAGTACATGAAAGCCTCGGAGGCAGCGATGAAGCAATTTGGGTGAAGGAGTTCATCACCGACCTAGGAGTCATACCCAATGCGTCGGGGCCGATTAAACTCTTTCGTGACAACTTTGGAGCTATTGCACTTGCCAAGGAGCCCAGGTTTCACAAGAAGACCAGCACATCAAGCGTCGCTTCAACTCCATCCGTGAAAATGTTCAGGATGGAGACATAGAAATTTGTAAAGTGCATACGGATCTGAATGTCGCAGATCCGCTGACTAAACTTTCTCTTCATGGGCAAAACATGATCAACACCGTAACTCTATGGGTGTTCGATTCATCACAATGTAACTAGATTATTGACTCTAGTGCAAGTGGGAGACTGTTGGAAATATGCCCTAGAGGCAATAATAAAAGCATTATTATTATATTTCCTTGTTCATGATAATTGTCTTTTATTCATGCTATAAGCTGTATTATCCGGAAATCGTAATACACATGTGAATACATAGACTACAACACGTCCCTAGTAAGCCTCTAGTAGACTAGCTCGTTGGTCAACAGATAGTCATGGTTTCTGACTATGGACATCGATGTCATTGATAACGGATCACGTCATTAGGAGAATGACGTGATGGACAAGACCCAATCCTAAGCATAGCACAATATCGTGTAGTTCGTTTTGCTAGAGCTTTTCCAATGTCAAGTATCTCTTCCTTAGACCTTGAGATCGTGTAACTCCCGGATACCGTAGGAATTCTTTGGGTGTACCAAACGTCACAACGAATCGGGTGACTATAAAGGTGCATTACAGGTATCTCCGAAAGTGTCATTGGGTTGACACGGATCGAGACATGGATTTGTCACTCCGTATGACGGAGAGGTATCACTGGGCCCACTCGGTAGTGCATCATCATAATGAGCTCAAAGTGATCAAGTGTCCGTCACGGGATCATGCATTACTGATGCGAGTAAAGTGACTTGCGGTAATGAGACCGAACGAGGTATTGGGATACCGACGATCGAGTCTCGGGCAAGTAACATACCGTCTAACAAAGGGAATAGTATACGGGTTGCTTGAATCCTCGACATCGTGGTTCATCCGATGACATCATCGAGGAGCATGTGGGAGCCAACATGGGTATCCAGATCCGCTGTTGGTTATTGACCGAGAGCGTCTCGGTCATGTTCGCATGTCTCCGAACCCGTAGGGTCTACACACTTAAGGTTCGGTAACGCTAGGGTTATTAGGAAGACTTGTATGTGATTACCGAATGTTGTTTGAGTCCGGATGAGATCCGGACATCACGAGGAGTTCGGAATGGTCCGGAGGTAAAGATTTATATATGGGAAGTTGTCAAGCGGACACCGGAAAAGTTTCGGTCATATCGGTATTACGGAGGGCCACCGGAAGGTTCAGAGGACCACGGGAGGGGCCACCTCCCAGGGGCCACTTGGGCTGCGTGGGAGGCAGCCAGCCCCTAGTGGGCTGGGCGCACCTCCCTTGGGCCCATGCGCCTAGGGTTGAGGGGGAACCCTAAGGGGCCCCTTGCTTGGGGGCAAGCCCCTCCCTTGGCCGCCCCCCTCTAGATGCATCTAGAGGGGCCGACCCTCCTCCCTTCCCTATAAATAGAGGGTTGAGGGAGGCTGCAACACACAATTGAAGGCGCAACCCTCCCTCCCCAACACCTCTCCTTCTCGCATGCGCTTGGCGAAGCCTCTTGGGAGAACTGTCACTCCATCATCATCACGCCGTCGTGCTGCTGTTGGAGCCATCTACCTCAACCTCTCCATCGTCCTTGCTGGATCAAGACGGAGGAGACGCGTTGCACTGCACGCGTGTGTTGAACGCGGAGGTGCTGTCCGTTCAGCACTTGGTCATCGGTGGTCCGAGTACGACTCCATCATCACCATCCCCTTGAAAGCTTCCGCACGCGATCTACAAGTGGTATGTAGATGCAAACTCACTCCCATGACTCGTTGCTTAGATGAACTCATAGATGGATCTTGGTGAAACCGTAGGAAAATTTTAATTTTCTGCAACGTTCCCCAACAAGATCCTCAAGGGAAATGTTGATAATTTCACTTATAATCTATTGTTTAACCAAAATTCTGTTGTGCACACATATTTGCCTGCGCCTGCTCTTTTTGACTATCATAGCAAGGGAAGATATTTTGTTCTTGGAGTGAGGCCTGAGCTCACAATGCAACAGTGGAGGCAGCACAGCAGGCCGAGGCATCCGCACCAAGAGCCTCCATGAGCTACCACGCCAACTACTATCCAGGCTACTGATCGACTACCAAGTTAGGCCAAAAGCCTAATTTTGGGGGAGTACGTGTTTCTCACCGACATTACATTCATGTCCACATATTTCATTAGTCGGTGTTCACACTTTTTCATTGTATCATCCATGCTTAGACTTATTTTCTTGCTTTCTTCTTGTGTGTATGATCGACTTTAGAAAAACCAAAAAAATTGTTGTAGTAGTTTACTTTCTATGCATGCTTAGTTGTAATATTAAAAAGAAAACCCAGAAAGATTTCCTTGTTGGTTGGGAGCTTTCCCGTGTAAATAGTTTTTCTCGTTTTTGCTTTTCCATTTTATTTTGCTTGTTCAAGTAAACCAAAAGGTCCAAAAATATTTCAGTGTGTTTCTCTGGATTTATTTTCTTTTTTTATTTGAGTTGCACCAAGGAGAATACCACGATGAAAATGTTTAGTGGCTCTCATATGAATAACCATTGATCTAATAAAGAGCACATTTTACCTTGTCTTCTCCTGTTGAATAAACTGTTTGCAGGTTCCAGCTTAGTCCACAGCACTCTTGCACTATTATTATTTTCATATCATTCGGTCGTGCAAGTGAAAGGCAATAATGACGAAATTCGATGAACTGGCCGTGGCAGAGAGAAACTGGTATGAACTCGACTTGTTCTGTTTGTGTAAATATGTTTAACCTAGTATCCATGATTCAGCCCATTATGATCTAACGTGTTTGCAATGACAATTAGAGATTATAGTTTCTCATGCCATGCATAAGTAGCTGGGAGCGGATAATGATTTATCTTGGATATCAACATTGCGTTAAAATGATTGTGATTAGTATGATGATATGGTATCCTCCTCTGAATGTTCGAGTGGCTTGACTTCGTACATGTTCATGCATGTAGTTGAATCAAAACCAACATAGCCTCTATGATATTTATGTTCATGGTGTTCATATCCTACTCATGGTAGTGTCCAATGTTACTTATGCATAATGCATGGTTATGACCTTTGTTGCTCTCTAGCTGGCCGCTTCTCAATCTAATATCTAGCCTTCGCCTATACTAAGTGGGAATTCTGCTTGTGCATCAAAAACCTTGAACCCAAAGACATTCCAGATCAGTCCACCATACCTACCTATATGCGGTATTACCCTGCCATCCTAAGTAAATTTGCATGTGCCATCTCTAAAAACTTCTAAATAAATATCTGTTTTGTGTGCCTGGATTGTTCATGGAACGACAGGAGGTGGTCTGTATCTTCCATGCTAAGCGAGTTATTCTCAGGTCGAGTGTTTATTCACTCGCCATCGCACGAGAAATGGGCGGTAATAGGGATGCACAGTCCCAAACTGCAAATTGAAAAAGAGCTAATCTCTCAAATAATCAAACAAAATCTCCCAATGGAGTCAAAACCATTACTTTTATCACTTGGGAACCGCCACTAGCGTGCATAGCATGGAAGATATTGATAACTGATGGTTGTGAAGTAAATGGGAAGGGTGCATGTCCCAAAATATCATTTATCTCTGTTTAAAAACTTGAGCTCTAGCACCTCTGCAAATCACTGCTTCCCTCTGTGAAGGGACTATCTATTTACTTTTATGTTGTGTCATCACCTTCTAAAACAAGCGCTAGAACCTGAGAGCACAGCTATCATGACTTATGCATTGTGTGTAGCTAATGTTGGGTGCATGATGAGTAGATCTTTTCTACCATGAATTACAATGTTTAGTCGCTGCTTGGACTTTGGAGGTGCTCTGCATTTATGTTTTGCGGTCTCAGAAAGGGCTAGCGAGATACCACTATTGTCATATTACATCATGGTTGTTTTGACAACATGTTGCTATTTGAGATATCTTATTATTGCTCGCTAGCTGATTATGTCATTGATATGAGTCATTATAATCTTTAAGAGTTATTGTCGGCATGGTTAGTTATAATGTTGGCTGAAAACCTAGGTGCTGTTTAAGCTTATTTATGCAAACAAGAGCAAAAGAGTTCATAAAAGTTTTTCTTTTTCACTTTCAATTTATCAACTGAATTGCTTGAGAACAAGCAAATCTTTAAGCTTCGGGGATTTGATACATCTCCAACGTATCTACTTTTCCTAACACTTTTCCTCTTGTTTTGGACTCTAATTTGCATGATTCGAATGAAACTACACTGGTGTGCGTCGGTCCTAAACAAACGGTTTTTAACCCCTTTCCGCGACGGCATTTGGAACTGTCGCCAAGTGAGTGTGGGCGATAGGGTGGTCCTTCCCACACGACCCAGAAACCGTCGGGGATATGCCCTCCTGGCACACACGTTCGGCAAAATGAGGTCATGTGCGGCCGGCGAGTACTCAAATACGGAAATATGTACAGTAGAGCTAAAAAATACAATTATACGGAGAAATTGTTTCCGGTCGCAAGTACATCCCACACAGTCAGTCCCCGCTAAACGTTTTCGTTCGTATGTACATCCCACACAGTCGCTCCAAGGAAAAGTTTCCGTTCACAGGTGCTACCTCTTGAGCACTGCGTTGGTTTTTTCCCTTGAAGAGGAAAGGGTGATGCAGTAAAATAGCGTAACTATTTCCCTCAGTTTTTGAGAACCAAGGTATCAATCCAGTAGGAGATCATGCACGAGTCCCTCAGACCTACACAAACAAATAAGAACCTCGCAACCAACGCGATAAAGGGGTTGTCAATCCCTCAATGGTCACTTACGAGAGTGAGATCTGATAGATATGATAAGATAATATTTTTGGTATGTTTATGATAAAGATGCAAAGTAAAATAAAAGGGAATAAAAATAACTAAGTGTTCGAAGATTAATATGATGGAAAATAGACCCTGGGGCCATAGGTTTCACTAGTGGCTTCTCTCAAGAGCATAAGTATTACGGTGGGTGAACAAATTACTGTTAAGAAATTGATAGAATTGAGCATAGTTATGAGAATATCTAGGTATGATCATGTATGTAGGCATCACGTCCACGACAAGTAGACCGACTCCTTCCTGCATCTACTACTATTACTCCACACATCGACCGCTATCCAGCATGCATCTAGAGTATTAAGTTCATAAGAACAGAGTAATGCTTTAAGTAAGATGACATGATGTAGAGGGATAAACTCATGCAATATGATATAAACCCCATCTTGTTATCCTCGATGGCAACAATACAATATGTGCCTTGCTGCCCCTGTTTTCACTTGGAAAGGACACCGCAAGATTACACCCAAAGCTAACCACTTCTCCCATTGAAAGAAAGATCAATCTAGTAGGCCAAACCAAACTGATAGTTCGAAGAAACTTGCAAAGATAACCAATCATACATAAAAGAATTCAGAGGAGATTCAAATATTGTTCATAGATAAACTTGATCATAAACCCACAATTCATCAATCTCAACAAACACACCACAAAAGAAGATTACATCGAATAGATCTCCACAAGAATCATGGAGAACTTTGTATTGAGATCCAAAGAGAGAGAAGAAGCCATCTAGATAATAACTATGGACCTGAAGGTCTGAGGTAAACTACTTACACATCATCGGAGAGGCTATGGTGTTGATGTAGAAGCCCTCCATGATCAATGCCCCCTCCGGCGGAGCACCGGAAAAGGCCCCAAGATGGGATCTCACGGGTACAGAAGGTTGCGGCGGTGGAATTAGGTTTTTGGCTCCGTATTTGATAGTTTGGGGTACGTAGGTATATATAGGAGGAAGAAGTACGTCGGTGGAGCAACATGGGCCCCACGAGGGTGGAGGGCGCGCCCAGGGGGGTAGGCACGCCCCCCTACCTCGTGCTCTCCTGGTTTATTTCTTGACGTAGACTCGAAGTCCTCTAGATCATGGTCATTCCGAAAATCACGTTCCCGAAGGTTTCATTCCGTTTGGACTCCATTTGATATTCTTTTTCTGCGAAACACTGAAATAGGAAAAAAAAACAGCAATTCGGGTTGGGCCTCCGGTTAATAGGTTAGTCCCAAGAATAATATAAAAGTGTATAATAAATCCCGTTAATCATCCAAAACAGAATATAATATAGCATGGAACAATCAAAAATTATAGATACGTTGGAGACGTATCAAGCATCCCCAAGCTTAATTCCTGCTTGTCCTCGAGTAGGTAAATGATAAGAACAGAATTTTTGATGTGGAATGCTTACTTAGCATATTTTCAATGTAATTCTCTTAATCGTGGTATGAATATTGAGATCCAAAAGATTCAAGATAGAAGTTTAATATTGACATAAAAATAATAATACTTCAAGCATACTAACCAAGCAATTATGTCTTCTCAAAATAACATGGCCAAAGAAAGTTATCCCTACAAAATCATATAGTCTGGCTATGCTCTATCTTCACCACACAAAATATTTAAGTCATGCACAACCCCGATGACGAGCCAAGCAATTGTTTCATACTTTTGGTGTTCTCAAACTTTTTCAATCTTCACGCAATACATGAGCGTGAGCCATGGACATAGCACTATATGTGGAATAGAATGGTGGTCGTGGAGAAGACAAAAAGGAGAAGATAGTCTCACATCAACTAGGCGTATCAACGGGCTATGGAGATGCCCATCAATAGATATCAATGTGAGTGAGTAGGGATTGCCATACAACGGATGCATGAGAGTTATAAATATATGAAAGCTCAACGAAATAAACTAAGTGGGTGTGCATCCAATTTGCTTGCTCACGAAGACCTAGGGCATTTTGAGGAAGCCCATCATTGGAATATACTAGCCAAGTTCTATAATGAAAAATTCTCACTAGTATATGAAAGTGATATCATAGGAGACTCTCTATCATGAAGATCATGGTGCTACTTTGAAGCACAAGTGTGGTAAAAGGATAGTAACATTGTCCCTTCTCTCTTTTTCTCTCATTTTTTTATTTGGGCCTTTTCTCTTTTTTTATGGCCTCTTTTTTCATTTTTCTCTTTATTTTTCGTCCGGAGTCTCATCCCGACTTATGGGGGAATCATAGTCTCCATCATCCTTTCCTCACTTGGGACAATGCTCTAATAATGATGATCATCACACTTTTATTTTCTTACAACTCAAGAATTACAACTCAATACTTAGAACAAAAATATGACTCTAGGTGAATGCTCCGGCGGAGTACCGGGATATGCAATGAATCAAGAGTGACATGTATGAAAGAATTATGAACGGTGGCTTTGCCACAAATACAATGTCAACTACATGATCATGCAAAGCAATATGACAATGATGAAGTGTGTCATAGTAAACGAAACGGTGGTAAGTTGCATGGCAATATATCTCGGAATGGCTATGGAAATGCCATAATAGGTAGGTATGGTGGCTGTTTTGAGGAAGGTATATGGTGGGTGTATGGTACCGGCGAAAAGTGCGCGGTATTAGAGAGGCTAGCAATGGTGGAAGGAAGAGAGTGCGTATAATCCATGGACTCAACATTAGTCATAAAGAACTCATATACTTATTGCAAAAATCTACAAGTTATCAAAGCAAAGTATTACGCGCATGCTCCTAGGGGTATAGATTGGTAGGAAAATACCATCGCTCGTCCCGGACCGCCACTCATAAGGATGACAATCAATAAATAAATCATGCTCCGACTTCATCGCATAACGGTTCACCATACGTGCATGCTACGGGAATCACAAACTTTAACACAAGTATTCCTCAAATCCACAACTACTCAACTATCATGGCTCTAATATCTCCATCTTCATATCTCAAAACAATTATCAAGCATCAAACTTCTCATAGTATTCAACACACTCATAAGGAAAGAAATTACTAGTCCTGGATGCCTATTACTTTAGGACTAATTTTTCAATTTAAGCAAATTACCATGCTGTTTTGTAGGACTCTCAAAATAATATAAGTGAAGCATGAGAGAACAATAGTTTCTATAAAACAAATCCACCACTGTGCTCTAAAAGATATAAGTGAAGCACTAGAGCAAAAACTATATAGCTCAAAAAGTACAAGTGAAGCACATAGAGTATTCTAACAAATTCCGAATCATGTGTGTCTCTCTCAAAAGGTGTGTACAGCAAGGATGATTGTGGTAAACTAAAAATAAAAGACTCAAATCATACAAGACGCTCCAAGCAAAACACATATCATGTGGTGAATAAAAATATAGCTCCAAGTAAAGTTACCGATGGAAGTAGACGAAAGAGGGGATGCCTTCCGGGGCAACCCCAAGCTTTGGCTTTTTGGTGTCCTTAGATTATCTTGGGGTTCCATGGGCATCCCCAAGCTTAGGCTCTTGCCACTCCTTGTTCCGTAATCCATCAAATCTTTTATCCAAAACTTGAAAACTTCACAACACAAAACTTAATAGAAAATCTCGTGAGCTCCGTTAGCGAAAGAAAACAAAACACCACTTCAAGGTAATGTAATGAACTCATTCTTTATTTATATTGGTGTTAAGCATACTGTATTCCAACTTCTCTATGGTTTATAAACTATTTTATTAGCCATAGATTCATCAAAATAAGCAAACAACACATGAAAAACAGAATCTGTCAAAAACAGAACAGTCTGTAGTAATCTGTAACTAACGCAAACTTTTGAAACTCAAAAACATCTACCAAAATAGGACGATCTAGAAAATTTGTTTATTGATCAGCAGCAATTGGAATCAATATTTTATCACGTTCTGGTGATTTTTAACAATTGTTTTCGTGAACAGAAAGTTTCTGGAATTTTCAGCAAGATCAAATAACTATCATCCAAGAAGATCCTATAGGTTTAACTTGGCACAAACAACAAATAAAACATAAAAACAAGTCTAACCAGAGGCTAGATCAAATATTTATTTCTAAACAAAAGCAAAAAAACAAAAAACTAAAATAAAATTGGGTTGCCTCCCAACAAGCTCTATCGTTTAACGCCCCTAGCTATGCATAAAAGCAAGGATAGATCTAGGTATTGCCATCTTTGGTTTTAGGGAAGAAAAGAGCAAAATTATTATCTATGGAATTAATATTTCTATTTTTATAAAGCATGTGGCTATTAATGGTATAATAAATATTAAGCACGTTACGGAAATTTGCATCTAAGCTAGCCTTCATCTCTTTGATAGATTCGTTTTGGTAGGAGAGCAAAAGAGATGTAGATTCAACTTTCTCATTCATGGGGTGCCCAAATATGGTCTTCATCTTTTAGTAAGTATCTACGACATCCCCTTAAAGAAAACCTTCTTCAAAAATACTCCCTCCGTCCCATAATGTAAGACGTTTTTTGGCACTAGTGTAGTGTCAAAAAATGTCTTACATTATGGGACAGAGGGAGTAGAATCTAAGACATGCTTAAAGGAAGAAGGTAGGGCAACATAAATGCTCTTTAAGTAAATTTAAATTTGGTATTGGGGCACATAGCTGGCCCGGATCCTTAGTAGTCTATCCCAATCATCTTTTAGGGATTCATCGAGTAAGTAACTAAAAATTCCGGAATCATCTTCATCAAAATAATTAAGACTCTCATTGATAACTCTGGCAGATTTTTCTAGTATCTTTATTTATGAGTTTAGATAGAATAGCATGATTGTCTAAAGTGCTAAAACTCGGGGGAGAAACCCCACCCCTTTTTGATTCCGACATGGCGAAAGGAAGACGAGCGGAAAAGAGAGGGCGAATAAAACGGCAAGGGTGAAGTGGGGGAGTGGAAAACGAGAGGCAAATGGCAAATAATGTAATGCGAGGGATAAGAGTTTGTGATGGGTACTTGGTATGTCTTGACTTGACTTGACTTGGCGCGAATCTCCCCGGCAACGGCGCCAGAAATCCTTCTTGCTGCCTGTCGGCGTTCTGGGAATGGGGGTACCCAGACTTGCCTGCCTGCGGCCTGCGGAGTGGCTCAAGGGGTGGCCCAGTACGGCCCATCTTCGTCACCACAAGCTCAAGACCCTCGCGAGGGTCCAAGCCTCGCGGGGCGGACGACAGGAAGCTTCCTCAGGCACGGCCTCGTCAGGCTGGCTCGCGAGGAGGCGGAGAGATCAAGGCGGGGTACCTCACGAGGTGCCCATGATGCAAGCCATGACGACCAAGGGCGTCAGGCGGGCGCCAGCCCGTGCATTGTCCTCATTTCCTCTTTGGTGCAAAGGCGGCAAGCGCAGGCGAGAGCATCAAGCAAAGGCAACCATTTCGGTGCAACGAGACCAAGACCAACACAACGGCAGGAAGGAGGTCATCGTGGAGCCCAAGCCGGCGTCATCGTCAGAGCCTTTGGCAGGCGAGAGGACCAACATTAGTCAGGATAAGTGTACTAGATGTTCCCCTTCAAAATGGCCAATTGTTGGCGCCCATCCCGCTCGATATTTGGGAAGAGGCCCAGGGCCTCTGCCTATAAATAGGACTAGCCACCCACATGGTAGAGGCAATCTTGAATAGAGCTAGAGATCAAGCAATCTAGAGAGAGAGAGCGACCGAACTCCCCCTAGCAGTTCGTCGCACCGGCCAAGAACAGACCCTCGCGAGGCTGTTCTTCCTTTTACTGTTCATCATCAGCCCCTGAGGCAATCCACCACACCACACACTGGAGTAGGGTATTACACCACAATGATGGCCCGAGCCAGTATAAACCTTGTGTCCCTTGTGTTGCTCTTTGTGTAGTTTAGATCCTTGCGAGGCGACGAGGTGTAGGTAGGTTGGAGGTGAGATCTCCGCGTGCACCCAAGAGTTCGAACCTAGAGGGTCTGCCGGAACCCGAAATCCGACATTTGGCGCGCCAGGTAGGGTTGCGCCGGAGCTTTCCCCTCCGCCGACCCGCTCTCCGCCAACATCACGATTCGCCCTATGATGAGCAGCGCGCCGCACGCTCCGGTCGCCAGCACCGGCGCAGGGGCCAGGGGGCTCCGAGCCTTGGCCCCAGCCCTGCGACAGGTGCAGTGGCTGAACAGGTTCATGCCGGAGACGCCACCGTGCTACAACGACACGACTGATCCGCTGGCCTTCCTGCTGGCGTATGAGGGGGTCGTCCTCGAAGCGGGGGGCGACGACAAGGTCATGGCTAACTGGCTTCCCATGGCCCTCACCGGCGCCCCGCGCATGTGGCTGCTCCACCTGTCGGCGGCTTCCGTGACCTCTTGGGAGGAGTTGCGCGACCTCTTCCTCGCCCAGCGCGCTGCACCGGCGTCCCCGGTTGTCGCAGCTCTCCTGGGCGGCTCGCAGGCGCCACCTTCAGGCCGCCACATCAAGCCGTTCGTCCGCCAATCGGCGCTGCCTCCACGAAGCGCGGGGCTCCTCCGGGTCGGTCGGCGCCCAAGGCCGATCTGGCCTTCAGCTTGGAGGATCACCCCTCCAACTCAGCCTGCTCGGGCACGCTCCTAATGCTGTGCACCCCCACCATCTGCCAGGTGGCAGTCACCAGGACTCTCATCGGCGGCGGCGCAGGCCTCAGCGTGCTCTTGGTTGAAGCCTTCATCCTCCTCCACATACCGCCGGAGCGGCTTCATCCCAGCAGGCCCTTCTTGGGTGTCGGAGGCGGTTCCGCCAGCTCCCTGGGGCAGATCCGTCTTCCGGCGACCTACGGCACCTACGACAACTTCCGCACGGAGCTAATCGACTTCGACATTGCCCCCATCGGCCTCCCATACAACGCCATCCTCGGCTACCCAGCACTAGCCCGATTCATGGCCGCGACTCACCCAGCGTACAACCTCATGAAGATGCCCGGGAGCAGCGGCATCCTCACCGTATCCGGAGACACCGGGGATGCGTTGCAGGTGCTCAAGCTCGTCTTCAAGACTGCGGCGGCGGAACAGCCCGCCGACTCAGACGCCCCTGAGCCCAAGGGGGCTGCGCCGGCCAAGAAGAAGCAGCTGTTCACCCAAGACAGGGCAGAAACCAAGCAGATACTGGTCGACGAGGACGGATCCACTAACGCCACCTTCACCATAGGCGCCAACCTCGAGCCCGAGCAGGAGGAGGCCCTGGTCAAGTTCCTACGCGCGAACAAGAAGGTGTTCGCATGGGAACCTGATCAGCTGGCACGGGTCCCAAGAGGCATAATCGAGCACCACCTCAACGTGCGCCCCGTGAAGCAGAAAGCGAGACGGCAGTCCACTGAGAAGCAGGCTTTCATCGTCCAAGAGACCCGCAAGCTAGAGGCGGCAGGAGTCATTCATGAGGTCCGATACCCAGATTGGTTGGCTAACCCGGTTGTCGTGCCAAAGAAAGGGGGGAAGGAACGCATGTGTGTCGACTTCATCAACCTAAACAAAGCCTGCCCGCAGAATCCATTCCCGCTCCCTCGATCGATCGATCGCCGACTCCACCACCGAAAAGCGACCTGTTATGTTTCTGGATGCCTTCTCCGCTATCACCAGATCAAGATGGCGGTAGAAGACGTGGAAAACGGCTTTCCGACCCGTGTGGAGTGTCTTGCTACACATGCATGCTGCCTGGCTGCGCAATGCAGAGCGACCTTTCAGCGCGGTGATGCACATCACCTTGGGTCCACAGCTCGGGAGGAATGTTGAGGCTTACGCCGATGACATTGTGGTGAAGTCTCGGAGGCCGTAACCCTGATACAAGACCTGGAGGAAACCTTCACGAGCCTCAACACAAAGGGACATGTGGCTCAACCCGAGAAGTGTGTGTTTGGGGTCCCTCGGCAAGCTCTTGGGCTTCCTCGTGTCCCTACCGGGGCATCGAGGCTAACCCAGAAAAGGTCAAAGCAGTCGAGGACATGAGCCCGCCGAAGACCCTCAGAGAGATGCAGAAGCTCACTGGGCGCGTGACCGCACTAGGACGATTCATCTCCAAGCTGGGGGAACAAGCGCTACCCTTCTTCAAGCTGATGAAGAAAAAGGGCCCCTTTGAATGGACTGAAGAGGCCGACAAGGCATTCCAAGATCTCAAAAGGTACTTAACCAGCCCTCCGGTAATGGTGGCTCCGCGCCCTCAAGAGCCCCTGGTGCTCTACCTTGCAGCCACTCCCTACTCTGCTAGCGCAGCCCTGGTGGCGGTTAGGGAGGAGCGTTGGACCAAAGCCGCGGCAGCTGCCCGGGTCAAGGCGAAGCAGGATCAAGGGGGCCTCACAGAGACCACTACCATAGCCGAGAAGGATCAGCCGCTTGGGGAAGCGGACTCGAACAGAGAGACCTCCCCTGGCGACCAGCCACTGGGGGCTCCATTGTCTCAGGAGGCGCCACGGCCTCCAGTGGACGCCAGCAGCACCAGCACTCCCAACCTCGTCGAACACCCTGTGTACTTCGTCAGCACAGTGTTGCGGGACGCGAGGGCGCGGTACCCCATGCCCCAGAAACTCCTCCTCGCGTTATTGGTGGCCTCGCGCAAGCCGCGACACTATTTTCAGGGCCATCCCATCAAGGTTGTCTCAGCGTACCCCTTGGAAAGGGTGCTCAGGAGCCCCAACTCGGCTGGAAGAGTCGCTGAGTGGAACATCGAGCTGCAAGCGTTTCAACTAGAATTCAGCACCACCAGAGTCATCAAGGGGGCAGCGCTAGCGGACTTCGTGGCAGAATGGGCAGAGGCGCTGGGCCTCAAGGCTGATGAGGATCGATCCCTCTCCCCGGGAAGTGAGGCACCGGATGGTTGGGTCATGTACTTCGACGGGGCGTTCTCCAGACACAGCGCGGGGGCTGGCGCAGTGCTTATATCTCGCACTCAAGACAAGCTCTACTACGCCGTGCTCTGTTTCCAGCATGGAGAAAAGGTCTCCAACAACATAGCAGAATATGAAGGCCTGATAGCAGGCCTGAAAGCCGCGGTCGCCCTGGGAGTGAAGCGCCTTACCATCATGGGTGATTAACAACTCCTCGTCAACTTCTCCAACAAAGTATACGAGCCGAGGTATGAGCACATGGAAGCCTACCTCGCGGAGGTCCGCAGGATGGAGAAGCAGTTCTGGGGACTGGAGTTGCAGCATGTGCCTCGCGACACCAATCAAGAGGCTGATGACATTGCCAAGCGGGCATCCAGGCGGCTACCCCAGGAACCTGGCGTCTTCGAGGAGTGGCTCTTTAAGCCCTCGGCAACGCCATCCCTGTCAAGCACGGTGCAGCCTCGGGAAGAGCTCCCCCAGCCACCTGCCTCGGGAGCCCCGGTCTGCGGCCCGGCCTCAGGAGTGCGCCTGCTCCTGACGCTGGAGCCTCAGGAGGGTGCTGGATCACAGAGCTCCGGAGTTACCTGACGCAAGGGACCTTGCCGGAAAAGGAGGAGGAAGCGGAGTGTGTGGCGGGCAAGCCACGGCGTCCTGCATCAGGGATGGAGAGCTCTACCGGAAGCGACCGAATGATGTGTCCCTACGTTGCATTTCCAGGGAGCAAGGGAAGGAGCTGCTGGCAGACATACACGGTGGAGACTGTGGGCATCATTCGTCATCACAAACCCTCGTTGGCAAGGCGTTCCGCAGCGGGTTCTATTAGCCCACTGCGCTCAATGATGCCGTGGAACTGGTGAAGGCTTGCGAGGCCTGCCAATTCCATGCCAAGTAGATCCATCAGCCGGCGGGAGGTCTGCAAACTATACCCCTCTCGTGGCCATTCGCAGTCTGGGGGATGGATATCCTGGGCCCGTTCCCTCGGGCGCTGGGAGGCTATCGCTACCTCTACGTCGTCGTGGTCAAGTTCACCAAGTGGGCTGAAGTGGAAGCCGTTCGCACCATCCCCGCAGGTTCTACGGTCAAGTTCATCAAGGGCATCGTGAGCCGGTTCAGGGTGCCGAACCGCATCATCACCAACAACGGTTCGCAGTTCACCAGTAACCTCTTCAAAAAATACTGTGCTAACCTTGGGATGCAGGTATGCTACGCTTCGGTAGCGCACCCATGGGGCAATGGTCAGGCCGAGCGGGCCAACGCAGAGGTCCTGAGGGGCCTCAAAACCAGGACCTTCAAGAAGAAGCTGGAGGACTGCGGCAGAGGCTGGTACGATGAGCTTCAGTCCGTGTTGTGGTCCATCTGCACGACCGCAACCAAGCCGACTGGCGAGACCCCGTTCTTCCTGGTCTATGGAGCTGAAGCGGTCCTCCCTCACGAGGTCAGACGTCATTCCGCACGGGTCCTGGCGTTCGACGAGGCTCAGCAGGACACCATGCGGGGGACGGACCTCGTGCTGGGGGAGGAGCATCATCGAGAAGCCGCACTACGAGCGGCGAGGTACCAACAAGCACTGCGGCGATACCACTGCCGCAACATTCGCCCCAGGACTCTTGAGGTAGGGGACCTCGTGCTCAGACGGGTTCTGTCGTGGAATTGTCACGGCAGATGTCCTAGTGTAAGGACTTAGTCGCGAGGCCAACGCATCTATGTGGTAGCTTGAGAGGGGTTGAGCGGAATCGAGAAACGCAATATAAGACAGGGATTTAGACAGCTTCGGGCCCCGGGAAACACCATCCGGTAACAACCCTACATGTTGTTTGAGGCTAGGTTTCATTATCATCAGGAGGGAGTCGCCGTAAACTAGCTCTCCTCTTTGTGTCTAGCCCTAAGATTGTTTCTTCTTGCTTATAGCTCCTTCCTCTTTGGGGAGCCCTACCCCTCCTTATATATGTTGAAGAGGAGGGTTACATGTAGAGTCCAACTTGTACTTAAGACTTAACTATTCTAACTTATCTTCATGGGCTTCTTAACATCTTGGGCTTCATAACCCCTGGCAACCCAGTTATCACTGTTTGCCGTTTTAACATTGTCTGCCGGTTTAACATTGTCTGCCGGTTTAACATTTGTCTGCCGGTTTAACATTGTCCGCCGGTTTAACATGGTCTGACTTAACTCCTGCCGGTTTACCACCTGCCGGTTTACCGTCTGTCATAGCCATCTGTCTTAACTGTCTGCCGGTTTAACATCCGCCGGTTTACCAAGTCCCAGTCGGTTTACAACTCCGGCCGGGTCATACCGCGGGGGTATATCCCCGACATTAGCCCCCAGTTTAATTTGGATGTATCCATGTTAAACTGATCCTGATCCTCTTTAAATCCTTGTCATTTCCTTCCAGAAAACCCGGGTCAATAGGCCAGCTTCATAATCAATTTGCTGACATTGGTTTGTCACAGAAAAATATTGTGAAGAATAACTCCTTTGACTCAGCTCCCAATGCTTAACAAAAATATTGGTCTTTGAAATACTCATCTGATCTTCAGCCGGTTTAAGAATGTAGAACTTTGCCGGTTTACAAATATTGATGCCATCGGATCATAATTGTTTGTTAACATCAAGCTTGAAAATATACCTCCTTTGTATGCATATCACTTGTAGCCCCCAAGTCTTAAGAAGGGAGCATAGTAACTGCTTTAAGACTTGCTTCAATATGAATGTCACAAGCTTGAAGAAAACCGGGTTGTTCATCTCAATCACTAGTCAGAACTGAGTATTCCACATATGTAGCCCCCAAGTGCCGGGTTGTCATGCTTGCAGCAACCTGGGACTTATAATTTCCTGATGCTTATAAAAAAATTCAACCAGTGTAGCCCCCAAGGGTCGGGTAATTTATGCAAATAATGAGCAGGGACTTGAATTGTTGACAGGAGCAATTGGTAGCCCCCAAGGGCCGGCTCATTATGATGTGATGAGTCGGGTCTTCAATAAGACTAATAAAAATGACTTTGCATTAGCCCCCAAGTGTCATGGTGCATGCTTGCAGCGACATGAGACTTGCATATTTGATATAATCTTCGGTTGAATAATGTAGCCCCCAAGTGCCGGGTCGTGAGCCTGCAGCGACTCGGGACTATTCCTTCAATTGTAAAATAAATCATATCCATTGATAATATAATAGCCATTGCACTAAAGCGACTCTGAAAACCTTCATCATACTACTGGTTATTGATAACCATAATAAAATCCAGCCGTGTTGGCTATTTGAAGGTTTGAATAATATAATCCAATGATTTATGAGCGCATGATTCCAATAGCGCAATCCAAATATATACTGGTGACTTATAGTCGAAACCAGACCGGGTTGATAGTCTCCGGATTATGATTTGACCGTGTTTCATCAATTTGTAATTAACAATTGAACCGGTTTAATAATGTTGGCTTGAAAACACAACAAAAGAAATAGTTTAAAAGAGAACAAAATTCAAGCAAAGGCAAATATAAAACCATTGCAAATGAGGCTTTGAGCCGATCAAGAGGCATTACCATGGTCGGACACGACCAAGCCCCCAAAAGGCATAACTATGGTTCGAGTCAGCCAGGTCCCCAAATGATGCATTGGCATTACGCCGATCAGGAGGTGTAGCGATGGTTCGGGTTCGACCAAAGCCCCCAAGTGATGCTATGGCACTAGGCCGATCAAGAGGCGTGACTATGGTTCAGACTTGACCAAGTCCCCAAGTGATGATGTGGCATTACGCCGGTCAAGAGGTGTAGCGATGGTTCGGACACGACCAAAGCCCCCAAGTGATGTTGTGGCATTGCGCCGATCAAGAGGTGTAGCTATGGTTCGGATACGACCAAGCCCCCAAGTGATCAATAATATGATAAGCCAATAAGGCATGATACCCATGTTTGAACCGCGCATCATGGCAGCAGGTCCTCTTTGGCACCCTTTAACTTTTCTCAAGAGATAAATCTTTCTTGAACCGGATGTTAAACCGGATATTGAGAGCTTCAAAGCTTTGTGGGAGACATCTTTCCCTTGAACCGGATTTTAAACCGGAATCTTCATTTTCAGCCGGGAATTTTCTGACTGCCTTTAAACTCGAACTTGCGAGAAGTTAATTCCTTTTTGAACCGGACATTTTTATACCGGATTTGAGAGCTTCAGAGCTTTGCAAGCGATAGTTTCCTCTTAAACCGGATATAAACCAAACACTAAGGGCTTCAGCGCTGTGTGGGAGATGGGATTTTCCTTAAACCGGACTATAAACCGGAAGCATCATTGTGAGCCGGAATATTTCTGACGGCCTTTAAATTTAACAGTAGCCTTCAGGATCGGGTTATCTTTCCCTTCAACATCCTGGGGCACTTGAATTTGCTGAAACTGTCAAGACTTGCTGAATCATATCATCTTAGCCCCCGAGTCTTAAGATGACCCAAGGAGTTGTCTTGAGATTCTCCGTACTTTGACCATAGTAGAAGGTATATATCATTGGTGTTGATAATGCGATGTAAATCCATAGAAGGCTGAGGTGACTACGGCGGGTTATAAATGATCCCGTATGAGCCGTGTCAGCAACTCGACCAATGGTTCCTTCCAACTGGCGATTTGAAGTTTAACAAAACTGTGGTGGCGGCGACTTGTGCACCTTCCCATTGAGCCATCCAGTGCAGACGGCGATTGATAATATATAATAATTTGCCTTCATTTTGTTGAAAGAAAACCGGGCTACCCAAGCTCTGACTTGCTCATACTCAATAAACAACTCATGCAGACAGGTGCGGCCCGGTGTGTTCATGTAGACCAGACCGCAAGGGCGATAGCGTAAGCACTTTCGTTGAGCACAGCAGAACGGATAAATGTAGTGCAAAAGGACGATGCGATGCACTCCATATCCGTGATATAACTCCACTTCGGTGGTGAATAATTATCCTGATGTATTTGAATGACAAATGATCGCACCATATCTGTCATGAACATGGAACAATTTGTCCTGCGCATAAAAATATATAAATCAAAGTAATTGTTCTTTATAAAAAACAATGTGTGCTAAATAAAATAAACTTTAGATGGATAGCACCTGATTTATTTCGGTGATAAATAATCTGATAGATAATCTGCACGCAGACTGCCAGCATCAACTGACACATGTACCGCGTGTCCTCTCCTTTCCTCCACACTTTTGTCTGGATGTGAAGTAACAGTAGCTTTTTAGCTCCAGATAATATGTATATAGCTTCAAAGTATGCCCGTGCTTTTCTCTGACAATATGTTGAAATATCATGCCCTGTCTCTTTCCGAATATAATTGTTCTTCTCTTCTTTTTGCATGAACAGCTAGTCTCCTTGCCACATCACTTAGTTTGGCTCAGGCACGAGGCGGCTGGCGGAGGTGACTACAACGGGTGACCCGGCGGAAGAGCCCGGTGATTTGTGGCAAAAACGAGGCGGCCTGCTGCCTGCAGCATACATGCGGCTCAAAGCGACCACATCAGAGACTGGCGTCAGCGGCGACAGCTCACCAGCTCAAGGAAGGCCTCTAATTGTGCCCGGTGATTTAACAGTGGCGGTTTAAACAGGTAACAGCGGAGACAAGGTGGCGATTTGCTAGTGATGGCGATTTGACGGCGGACACGGCCGACAGCTTAGCATTGACATGGTGGCTCAGATGTGAAGGCGACGGCGGTTTGAGGTGGCTGCGGGTCGATGATGGCGACCCAGAGGAGGCGACGGCGTGACTGAACCGGCAGCGGGGTAGGGCCAGCCCGAGGTGACGAATCAGGGCCGGCGGCTCGGAAGCACGTCCGTGATGGTGAAACGGACTGGGGCCGTGCAGCGCGGAGTCGCATAAGGAAGAGGCGGTCAACAGTGGCTTACCCACAGCGCTGACGGGGCGTGTGGCAGCGCAGTCCGGCATAGGCGCAGCAGTAGTCTGTGGCACAATGAGCGGGCAAGAGGCATAGCAGCAGGAGGTGAACCGGCGGAAGTCAGAGCGGTTCACGAGAGACTCGCGGCAGCTCAAGGCGGTTCACGAAGCGGAGACGGGCCGGCGCCCGGCACTATCGCTCAGGGAATCATGAGGAAGACATCGCTTAGCTAGGTGGAAATTGCAATATGCAGAGAGAAGATCAGTCCGGGGTAATTTTGTACGGCGGTGAGCTGGCCGGGCGACTCACGGCACAGGCGGTTTGAAAACAGGGACGTGACTCAGAACAGACGGCCGCTCAACGCACGCTGAAGTGACTCGAGGCCAGCTTGATCCGATGGCGAGTCAGAGCGGAGGTGAAGGCGCACAGGTCAGAAAATTGAGATGGAGGCGGTTTAGCGGCGGCACCGACGGCTATTCATCCGCAGCAGAGACTCAAGCAAAGTGGAGCGTGGCGGTGGTGACTTGTTGGTCGGGGCGCATCCAGGACGGCCTGGCGCCGGCTCATTGGCGGCGAGATGAGAAGGGCCGGCTCGTGGGGCTCAGGAGCCGGGTCGCCTGAGTGGAGGCGTGGCGCAGAGGGCCGTGACGATTTGGGTGTCGAGGCGGCCGGCGGCTCAGAACGGTGGGGGAGCAGGGCGTCGCTGAGCGGCAAGGGCCAGCCGGTGCACGGTGGAGATGAAGGAAAGCAGCGAGCTCAGAGGCGCGGTTGCGTCCATGACCGCAGCAACAGCAGTGATGGGCAGTGCCGTCGCGGCGACTTAACAGTGGGTGGCGACTCACGACTGAGGCAGGGGTGAGGCCGAAGCAAGGGGAGCTGATGAGGCGGCTTGAAGGCGCCGAGGAAAAGGGGGACCGGCTGCAGCGCACGCATAGTGGAGGAGCAACCAAGCGCGACGGTCGGCGGCTTGGGTTGAAGGATTCTCAACAATGGCGGCCCTAGCTGAGAGGCGCCGGCGACTTAGAGCATGGCGGCTCTATGCGGAGACGATGGTGACTCGGGGCGGTACACGGAGATGAGGCCATCACGTCGCGGAGGCGGCGAAGACTTGGTTAGACAGAAATCCCTTGATGAAGAACTCGTCGTATCCGTCGAAACCTCCACCGTGACGGCGCCTAACTCGCCGAAGGCCAGGTCAGCGATGAACTCGGCCGGGTTACCACCAGCTCCGCCCCGTCGTCCTCTTGCCAAACCACCATCCGCCAGGCTTCAACACCAGCCGTGACGCCTTGCTTTCCTCGGGAAATCCTGAATCATGCTGTTCATACGTGAGCTCTCCATGCTTTAGCTCAACACAATGATAGTTGGTTCAATAATTTGTCCTTCATGCTAGGCACGTCCGGCTTGTTGCGATGTGAACAACGACAATTGACTTTGATCATGACTTTTGGCTATGGGGCACCCCAGATTTTCCCAGTAATGCCTTGTAAAATAATTCTTAATCCGAACAGGTTTTTTCTGGAAGCTTGTGCCTGTGTGTAGTGATGTGCTGGCCTGAGCGGATTGCTTATTTCCTTTGAGATTGATTTGACCTGGAAGCAGGGCCTGGTTTGTGGGGTTCGGGTGAAACAATAACCCGGCAGTAATGATTAGCTGCTGGATTGTTTTCTCCTCCGGACTCAATGTACTTTGGTTACCAGTGGTGTAACGAAACAAAGCAACTCCAAATTCATGTCGGTCTCCATGATACACGGCAGCAGTAGCAAAAATTGATCTCCTCTTGGATCCAACTTGCAAAGGCAGCGGCTCGTGGCGCAGCCCTAGATTCTTGTTTAGCCTTTAAACCTCACCAATCATAAATTTGGTTTCAACGCACTTGAAGCGGATGCAAATCCTTTTCAAACCGGCTCTTCGTCATCCGAAAAATTGTGAACTCTCGATCCCTAGGAGAGATCCCTCCAAGAACTCAACACCACCGTGCGCAGGCCCCACGATGGGCGCCAACTGTCGTGGAATTGTCACGGCAGATGTCCTAGTGTAAGGACTTAGTCGCGAGGCCAATGCATCTATGTGGTAGCTTGAGAGGGGTTGAGCGGAATCAAGAAATGCAATATAAGACAGGGATTTTGACAGCTTCGGGCCCCGGAAACACCATCCGGTAACAACCCTACATGCTGTTTGAGGCCAGGTCTCATTATCATCAGGAGGGAGTCGCCGTAAACCGGCTCTCCTCTTTGTGTCTAGCCCTAAGATTGTTTCTTCTTGCTTATAGCTCCTTCCTCTTTGGGGAGCCCTACCCCTCCTTATATATGTTGAAGAGGCGGGTTACATGTAGAGTCCAACTCAGACTTAAGACTTAACTATTCTAACTTATCTTCATGGGCTTCTTAACATCTTGGGCTTCATAACCCTTGGCAACCCAGTTATCACTGTTTGCCGGTTTAACATTGTCTGCCAGCTTAACATTGTCTGCCAGTTTAACATTTGTCTGCCGGTTTAACATTGTCCGCCGGTTTAACATGGTTTGACTTAACTCCTGCCGGTTTATCACCTGCCGGTTTACCGTCTGTCATAGCCATCTGTCTTAACTGTCTGTCTTAACTGTCTGCCGGTTTAACATCCGTCGGTTTACCAAGTCCCAGTCGGTTTACAACTCCGGCCGGGTCTGCCGGCATTCTGGGAACGGGGGTACCCAGACTTTCCTGCTTGCGGCCTGCGGCGTGGCTCAAAGGGGGGCCCATCACGGCCCATCTTCATCAACACAAGCTCAAGACCCTCGCGAGGGGCCAAGCCTCGCGGGGCGGACGACAGGGAGCTTCCTCAGGCATGGCCTCATTAGGCTGGCCCGCGAGGAGGCGGAGAGATCAAGGCGGGTACCTCACGAGGTGCCTATGACGCAAGCCGTGACGACCAAGGGCACCAGGCGGGCGCCAGCCCGCGCAGTGTCCTCCTTTCCTCTTTGGTGCAAAGGGAGTAAGCGCAGGTGAGAGCATCAAGCAAAAGCGTCCATTTCTGTGCAACAAGACCAAGACCAGCCCAACGGCAGGGAGGAAGTCATTTTGGAGCCCAAGCCGGCGTCACCACCAGAGCCTTTGACAGGCGAGGACCAACTTTAGTCAGGATAAGTGTACTAGATGTTCCCCTTCAAAATGGCCAAATTGTTGGCGCCCTTCCTGCTCAATATTTGGGAAGAGGCCCAGGGCCCTTGCCTATAAATAGGACTAGCCACCCACAAGGTAGGGGCATCTGGAATCAGCAGAGAGAGAGTGACTGAACTCCCCCTAGCAGTTCATCACACCAGCCAAGAACAGACCCTCGTGAGGCTGTTCTTCCTTGTATTGTTCACCATCAACCCAAGAGGCAATCCACCACACCAGAAACTAGAGTAGGGTATTACACCACAATGGTGGCCCGAACTAGTATAAACCTTGCGTCTCTTGTGTTGTTCCTTTCGTAGTTTAGATCCAAGCGAGGACGCGGGGTGCAGGTAGGTAGAGGGCGAGATCTCCGCGCGCACCCCATTGTTCGAACCTCAAGGGTCTCCCGGAACCCGAAATCCGACATTTGGTGCGCCAGGTAGGGGTGCGCCGGAGTTTCCCTTCCGCCACCGCCGCGACCCGCCTCGCGATTAGCTGCACGCCGCCCGCTCCGGCCGCCCGGCCCGGCCTGCGAGGGGCTGGGGCTCGAGCCTGGCCCGGTCTTGCAACGGGTGTGGTGGCCGTACAAGTTCAAGCCGACGACGCCGCCGCGCTACAACGGCGCGACCGATCCGATGGCCTTCCCGCTGGCGTACGAGGAGGCCGTCCTCGAAGTTGGAGGTGACGACAGGGTCATGGCCAACTGGCTCCCCATGGCCCTCACCGGCGCTCCGCGCGCGTGGCTGCTCCACCTTCCGGCAGCCTCCGTGGCCTCTTGGGAAGAGCTCCGCGACCTCTTCCTCACCCACCACGCTGCGCCGGCACCCCCGGTCGTCGCGGCCCTCCTGGGCGGCTCGCGGGCGCCGCCCTCAAGTCACCACGTCAAGCCGTTCATCCGCCGGGTCGGCGCCACCTCCACGCGGCAGGGAGCCCCCCAGGACCGGTCGGCGCCCAAGGCCAGTCTGACCTTCAGCTCGGAGGACCACCCCTCCAATTCAACCTACTCGGCTGCGCTCCCCATGCTGTGCACCCCCACCATCTGCCAGGTGGCCGTCACCAGGACTCTCATCGACGGCGGCGCGGGCCTCAACTGAAGGAAATATGCCCTAGAGGCAATAATAAAGTTATTATTTATTTCCTTATATCATGATAAATGTTTATTATTCATGCTAGAATTGTATTAACCGGAAACATAATACATGTGTGAATATATAGACAAACAGAGTGTCACTAGTATGCCTCTACTTGACTAGCTCGTTAATCAAAGATGGTTATGTTTCCTAACCATAGACATGAGTTGTCATTTGATTAACGGGATCACATCATTAGGAGAATGATCTGATTGACATGACCCATTCCGTTAGCCTAGCACTTGATCGTTTAGTATGTTGCTATTGCTTTCTTCATGACTTATACATGTTCCCTGTAACTATGAGATTATGCAACTCCGCTCACCGGAGGAACACTTTGGTACTACCAAACGCCACAACGTAATCGGGTGATTATAAAGGAGTACTACAGGTGTCTCCAAAGGTACTTGTTGGGTTGGCGTATTTGAGATTAGGTTTTGTCACTCCGATTGTCGGAGAGGTATCTCTGGGCCTTCTCGGTAATACACATCACATAAGCCTTGCAAGCATTACAACTAATGAGTTAGTTGTGAGATGGTGTATTACGGAACGAGTAAAGAGACTTACCGGTAACGAGATTGAACTAGGTATTGGATACCGACGATCGAATCTCAGGTAAGTAACATACCGATGACAAAGGGAACAAAGTATGTTGTTATGCGGTTTGACCGATAAAGATCTTCGTAGAATATGTAGGAGCCAATATGGGCATCCAGGTTCCGCTATTGGTTATTGACCAAGAATAGTTCTAGGTCATGTCTACATAGTTCTCGAACCCGTAGGGTCCGCACGCTAAGGTTTCGATGGATGGTTATATTATGAGTTTATGAGTTTTGATGTACCGAAGGAGTTCGGAGTCCCGGATGAGATCGGGGACATGACTAGGAGTCTCGAAATGGTCGAGACGTAAAGATCGATATATTGGACGACTATATTCGGAGTTCGGAAAGGTTCGAATGATTCGGTATTTTTGAGTACCGGAGAGTTACGGAATTCGCCGGGAGAAGTATTGGGCCTTATTGGGCCCTGCGGAAAGAGAGAGGGCTGCCTAGGGCAGGGCGCGCCCAAGGCCTAGTCCGAATTGGACTAGGGAGGGGCCGCACCCTTCTTCTCTTCCCTTCCTTCTCTCCTACTCCTACTAGGAAAGGAGGAGTCCTACTCCCGGTGGGAGTAGGACTCCCCCTTGTCGCCTCCTCCCTTTGGCCGCCACCTCCTCCTTGCTCCTTTATATACGGGGGGGGGGCACCCCATGACACACAAGTTGATCTACGGATCGTTCCTTAGCCGTGCGGTGCCCCCTCCACCATATTCCACTTGGTCATATCGTCATGAGCTTAGGCGAAGCCCTGCGCGGAGAAGTCATATCGTCGCGGAGCTTAGGCGAAGCCCTGCGCCGGTGGAGCATCATCATCGTCACCACACCGTCGTCTTGACGGAACTCATCCCGACACTTTGCTGGATCGGAGTCCGGGATCGCCATCGAGCTGAACGTGTGCAGAACTCGGAGGTGCCGTGACGTTCGGTGCTTGGATCGGTCGGATCGTGAAGACGCACGACTACATCAACAGCGTTGTTATAACGCTTCCGCTTTCGGTCTCACAGTGCGTGGACGGACACTCTCCCTCTCGTTGCTATGCCATCACCATGGTCTTGCGTGTTCGTAGCAAATTTTTGAAATTACTACCTTCCCCAACAGTGGTATCGAGCCTGGTTTTATGCGTTGATGTCATGTGCACGAGTAGAACACAAGTGAGTTGTGGGCGATATAAGTCATACTGCCTACCAGCATGTCATACTTTGGTTCAGCGGTATTGTGAGATGAAGCGGCCCGGACCGACATTACGCGACGCTTACGCGAGACTGGTTTCACCGCCCGAGCACTCGTTGCTTAAAGGTGACCGGCGGTGTCTGTCTCTCTCACTTTAGTTGAACCGAGTATGACTACGCCCGGTCCTTGAGAAGGTTAAAACGAGTCTATTTGACAAACTATCGTTGTGGTTTTGATGCGAGGTAAGAACGGTTCTTGCTCAGCCCGTAGCAGCCACGTAAAACTTGCAACAACAAAGTAGAGGACGTCTAACTTGTTTTTGCAGGGCATGTTGTGATGTGATATGGTCAAGACGTGATGCTATATTTTATTGTATGAGATGATCATGTTTTGTAACCGAAGTTATCGGCAATCTGGCAGGAGCCATATGGTTGTCGCTTATTGTATGAAATGCAACGCCATGTAATTGCTTTACTTTATCACTAAGGAGTAGCGATAGTCGTAGAAGCAATAGTTGGCGAGACGACAACGATGCTACGATGGAGATCAAGGTGTCGCGCGGTGACGATGGTGATCATGACGGTGCTTGGCGATGGAGATCACAAGCACAAGATGATGATGACCATATCATATCACTTATATTGATTGCATGTGATGTTTATCCTTTATGCATCTTATCTTGCTTTGATTGACGGTAGCATTATAAGATGATCTCTCACTAAAATTATCAAGAAGTGTTCTCCACGAGTATGCACCGTTGCCAAAGTTCGTAGTACCCGCAGACACCACGTGATGATCGGGTGTGATAAGTTCTCGTCCATCTACAACGGTGCAAAACAGTTGCACACGCGGAATACTCAGGTTAAACTTGACGAGCCTAGCATATAACAGATATGGCCTCGGAACACGGAGACCGAAAGGTCGAGCGTGAATCATATAGTAGATATGATCAACATAGTAATGTTCACCATTGAAACTACTCCATCTCACGTGATGATCGGACATGGTTTAGTTGATTTGGATCACGTGATCACTTAGATGACTAGAGAGATGTTTGTCTAAGTGGGAGTTTTTTAATATGATTAATTAAACTTTAATTTATCATGAGCTTAGTCCTGGTAGTTTTTTGCAAATTATGTTGTAGATCAATAAGCTCGCGTTGTTGCTTCCCTAAGTTTTTATATGTGTTCCTAGAGAAAATTGTATTGAAAAATGTTAGTAGCAATGATGCGGATTGGATCCGTGATCCGAGGTTTATCCTCATTGCTGCCTGAAGAATTATGCCCTTAATGCACCGCTAGGTGACAGACCTATTGCAGGAGCAGATGCATACGTTATGAGCGTTTGGCTAGCTCAATATGATGACTACTTGATAGTTTAGTGCACCATGCTTAACGGCTTAGAATCGGGACTTCAAAGGCGTTTTGAAGCGTCATGGACCATATGAGATGTTCCAGGAGTTGAAGTTAATATTTCAAGCAAATACCGAGTTGAGAGATATGAAGTCTCCAACAAGTTCTATAGCTAAAAGATGGAGGAGAATCGCTCAACTAGTGAGCATGTGCTCAGATTGTCCGGGTACTTCAATCGCTTGAATCAAGTGGGAGTTAATCTTCCGGATAAGATAGTGATTGACAGAATTCTCTAGTCACCATCACTAAGTTACTAGAACTTCGTGATGAACTATAGTATGCAAGGGATGACGAAAAGATTCCCGAGCTCTTCGTGATGTTGAAAATCGACGAAGGTAGAGATCAAGAAAGAGCATCAAGTGTTGATGATTGACAAGACCACTAGTTTCAAGAAAAGGGCAAAGGGAAAGAAAGGAACTTCAAGTAGAAAGACAAGTAAGTTGTCACTCTTGCGAAGAAGCCCAAAGCTGGACCATAGCCTGAAGCTGAGTGTTTACACTGCAAAGGAAATGGTCCTTTGGAAGCGAAATGCCCTGAATATTTGGTGGATAAGAAGGATGGCAAAGTGAACAAGAGTATATTTGATATACAGATTATTGATGTGTGCATTACTAGTGTTTATAGTAGCCCCTGAGTATTTGATACTTGTTCGGTTGCTAAGATTAGTAACTCGAAACTGGAGTTACAGAATAAACAGAGACTAGTTGAAGGGAAAGTGACGATGAGTGTTGGAAGTAGTTCCAAGATTGATATGATCATCATCGCACACTCCCTATATTTTTGGGATTAGTGTTAAACCTAAATAAATGTTATTTGGTGTTTGCGTTGAGCATGAATATGATTTGATCATGTTTATTGCAATACGGTTATTCATTTAAGTAAGAGAACAATTGTTGTTCTGTTTACATGAATAAAACCTTCTATGGTCATACACCCAATGAAAATGGTTTGTTGGATCTCGATCGTATGATACACATATTCATAATATTGAAACCAAAAGATGCAAAGTTAATAATGATAGTGCAACTTATTTGTGGCACTGCCGTTTAGGTCATATTGGTGTAAAGCGCATGAAGAAACTCCATAAAGATGGATTTTCGAAATCACTTGGTTATGAATCGTTTGATGCTTGCGAACCGTGCCTTTTGGGCAAGATGACTGAAACTCCGTTGTTCGGAACAATGGAACGAGCAACAAACTTGTTGGAAATAATACATACCGATGTATGCGATCCAATGAGTGTTGATGCTCGTGGCAAGTATCGTTATTTTCTGACCTTCACAAGATGATTTGAGCAGATATGGGTATATCTACTTGATGAAACACAAGTCTGAAACATTTGAAAAGTTCAAAGAATTTCAGAGTGAAGTGAAGAATCATCGTAACAAGAAAATAAAAGTTTCTACGATATGATCGCAGAGGAAAAATATTTGAGTTCGAGTTTGGCCTTCATTAAAACAATGTGGAATAGTTTCACAGCTCACGCCACATGGAACACCATAACGTAATGGTGTGTCCGAACGTCATAACCGCTCTTTATTGGATATGGTGCAATCTATGATGTATCTTACCGATTTACCACTGTCGTTTTGGGTTATGCATTAGAGACAGCTGCATTCACGTTTAATAGGGCACCATCTAAATCCGTTGAGATGACACCGTATGAACTATGGTTTAGCGATAAACCTAAGTGTCGTTTCTTAAAGTTTGGAGTTGTGATGCTTATGTGAAAAAGTTTTCACCGATAAGCTCGAACCCAAATCGAGAAATGCGTCTTCATAGAATACCCAAAGGTAACTATTGGGTACACCTTCTATCACAGATCCGAAAGCAAGATATTTGTTACTAAGATGGATCCTTTCTAGAGAAGAAGTTTCTCTCGAAAGAAGTGAGTGGGAGGAAAGTAGAACTTGATGAGGTAATTGTACCTTCTCCCTTATTGGAAAGTAGTTCATCACGTAAAACAGTTCCGGTGATTCCTACACCAATTAGTGAGGAAGTTAATGATGATGATCATGAAACTTCAGATCAAGTTGCTACCAAACCTCGTAGGTCTTCTAGAGTAAGATCCGCACTGAGTGGTACGGTAATCGTGTTCGGAAATCATGTTACTAGACCATGATGAACCTACAAACTATGAGGAAGCGATGATGAGCCCAGATTCAGCGAAATGGCTTGAGGCCATGAAATCTGAGATGGGATCCATGTATGAGAACAAAGTATGGACTTTGATGGAGTTGCCCGATGATCGGCAAGCCATATTATATAAATGGATCTTCAAGAGGAAGACGGATCTTGATAGTAGTGTTACTATCTACAAAGCTCGACTTGTCGCAAAAAGGTTTTCGACAAGTTCAAGGTGTTGACTACAATGAGATTTTCTCAAGCTGTAGCGATTCTTAAGTCTGTCCGAATCATGTTAGCAATTGCCACATTTTATGAAATCTGGCAAATGGATGTCAAAACTACATTCTTTAATGGATTTATTAAAGAAGAGTTGTATATGATGCAACCGAAGTTTTGTCAATCCTAAAGGAGCTAACAAAATGTGCAAGCTCCAGCGATCCATCAATGGACTGGTGCAAGCATCTCGGAGTTGGAATATACGCTTTGATGTGTTGATCAAATCATATGATTTTATCAGACTTTTGGAAAGGCCTGTATTTACAAGAAAGTGAGTGGGAGCACTACAGCCTTTCGATAAGTATATGTGATTGACATATTGTTGATCGAAAATAATGTAGAATTATTCTCGCAAAGCATAAAGGAGTGTTTGAAAGGAGTTTTTCAAAGAAAGACCTCGTTGAAGCTGCTTACATATTGAGCATCAAGATCTATAGAGATAGATCAAGACGCTTGATAAGTTTTTCAATGAATACATACCTTGACAAGATTTTGAAGTAGTTCAAAATGGAACAGTCAAAGAAAGAGTTCTTGCCTGTGTTACAAGGTGTGAGATTGAGTAAGACTCAAAACCCGACCACGGCAGAAGATAGAAAGAGAATGAAAGTCATTCCCTATGCATCAGCCATAGGTTCTATAAAGTATGTCATGCTGTGTACCAGATCTATTACATACCCTACCACTAAGCTTGGCAAGGGAGTGCAATAGTGATCTAGGAGTAGATCAATGGACAGCGGTCAAAATTATCCTTAGTAGAATAAGGATATGTTTCTCGATTATGGAAGTGAAAAAAAGGTTCATCGTAAAGGGTTACGTCGATACAAGTTTTAACACTAATCTAGATGACTCTGAGTCTCAATCTGGATACATATTGAAAGTGGGAGCAATTAGCTAGAGTAGCTCCGTGCGAGCATTGTAGACATAGAAATTTGCAAAATACTTACGGCTCTGAATGTGACAGACCGTTGACTAAAATTATCTCACAAGCAAAACATGATCACACCTTAGTACTCTTTGGGTGTTAATCACATAGCGATGTGAACTAGATTACTGACTCTAGTAAACCCTTTGGGTGTTGGTCACATGTCGATGTGAACTATGGGTGTTAACCACATATAGATGTGAACTATTAATGTTAAATCACATAGCGATGTGAACTAGATTATTGACTCTAGTGCAAGTGGGAGACTGAAGGAAATATGCCCTAGAGGCAATAATAAAGTTATTATTTATTTCCTTATATCATGATAAATGTTTATTATTCATGCTAGAATTGTATTAACCGGAAACATAATACATGTGTGAATATATAGACAAACAGAGTGTCACTAGTATGCCTCTACTTGACTAGCTCGTTAATCAAAGATGGTTATGTTTCCTAACCATAGACATGAGTTGTCATTTGATTAACGGGATCACATCATTAGGAGAATGATCTGATTGACATGACCCATTCCGTTAGCCTAGCACTTGATCGTTTAGTATGTTGCTATTGCTTTCTTCATGACTTATACATGTTCCTGTAACTATGAGATTATGCAACTCCGTTTACGGAGGAACACTTTGGTACTACCAAACGTCACAACGTAATCGGGTGATTATAAAGGAGTACTACAGGTGTCTCCAAAGGTACTTGTTGGGTTGGCGTATTTGAGATTAGGTTTTGTCACTCCGATTGTCGGAGAGGTATCTCTGGGCCTTCTCGGTAATACACATCACATAAGCCTTGCAAGCATTACAACTAATGAGTTAGTTGTGAGATGATGTATTACGGAACGAGTAAAGAGACTTACGTAAGCGAGATTGAACTAGGTATTGGATACCGACGATCGAATCTCGGGTAAGTAACATACCGATGACAAAGGAACAAAGTATGTTGTTATGCGGTTTGACCGATAAAGATCTTCGTAGAATATGTAGGAGCCAATATGGGCATCCAGGTTCCGCTATTGGTTATTGACCAAGAATAGTTCTAGGTCATGTCTACATAGTTCTCGAACCCGTAGGGTCCGCACGCTTAAGGTTTCGATGATGGTTATATTATGAGTTTATGAGTTTTGATGTACCGAAGGAGTTCGGAGTCCCGGATGAGATCGGGGACATGACGAGGAGTCTCGAAATGGTCGAGACGTAAAGATCGATATATTGGACGACTATATTCGGAGTTCGAAAGGTTCGAATGATTCGGTATTTTTCGAGTACCGGAGAGTTACGGGAATTCGCCGGGAGAAGTATTGGGCCTTATTGGGCCCTGCGGGAAAGAGAGAGGGCTGCCTAGGGCAGGCCGCGCGCCCAAGGCCTAGTCCGAATTGGACTAGGGAGGGGCCGCACCTTCTTCTCTTCCCTTCCTTCTCTCCTACTCCTACTAGGAAAGGAGGAGTCCTACTCCGGTGGGAGTAGGACTCCCCCTTGCGCCTCCTCCCTTTGCCGGCCACCTCCTCCTTGCTCCTTTATATACGGGGGCAGGGGGCACCCCATGACACACAAGTTGATCTACGGATCGTTCCTTAGCCGTGTGCGGTGCCCCCCTCCACCATATTCCACTTCGGTCATATCGTCGCGGAGCTTAGGCGAAGCCCTGCGTCGGTGGAGCATCATCATCGTCACCACACCGTCGTGCTGACGGAACTCATCCCCGACACTTTGCTGGATCGAGTCCGGGATCGTCATCGAGCTGAACGTGTGCAGAACTCGGAGGTGCCGTAACGTTCGGTGCTTGGATCGGTCGGATCGTGAAGACGTCGACTACATCAACCGCGTTGTTATAACGCTTCCGCTTTCGGTCTCACAGTGCGTGGGCGGACACTCTCCCTCTCGTTGCTATGCCATCACCATGGTCTTGCGTGTTCGTAGGAAATTTTTTGAAATTACTACGTTCCCCAACATCAACGTGCTCTGAGTTGAGGCCTTCAACCTCCTCTGCATACCCCGGGAGCGGCTGCAGCCCAGCCGGCCTTTCTCGGGCGTCGGGGGCGGGTCATCCAGCTCCTTGGGACAGATCCGGCTCCCGGTAACTTTCGGCACCTACGACAACTTCCGCACGGAGCTGGTCGATTTCGACATCGCCCCCATCGGCCTCCCCTACAACGCCATCCTTGGCTACCCAGCACTGGCCCAGTTCATGGCCGCGACTCACCCGGCGTACAACCTCATGAAGATGCCCGGGAGCAACGGTGTCCTCACCGTGCCCGGGGACACCGGAGATGCGCTGCGAGTGCTCAAGCTCGCCTTCAAGACGGCGGCGCCAGCGCAGCCCGCCGACGCGGAGACCCCTGAGCCCAAGGGGGCTGCACCAACCAAGAAGAAACAGTTGTTCACCCAAGACAAGGCAGAGACCAAGCAAATACCCGTCGACGAGGATGGGTCCACTGACGCCACTTTCACCATAGGCGCCAACCTCGAGCCCGAGCAGGAGGAGGCCCTGGTCAAGTTCCTGCGCGCAAACAAGAAGGTATTCGCCTGGGAGCCTGATCAGTTGGCGGGGATCCCTAGGGGCGTAATCGAGCATCACCTCCACGTGTGCCCCAACGTATGCCCCGTAAAGCAGAAAGCGAGGCGGCAGTCCACTGAAAAGCAAGCCTTCATCGTCCAGGAGACCCGCAAACTAGAAGCCGTTGGGGTCATTCGCGAGGTCCGGTATCCGGATTGGTTGGCCAACCCTGTCGTTGTACCAAAGAAGGGAGGGAAGGAGCGCATGTGTGTCGACTTCACCAACCTCAACAAGGCATGCCCGCAAGATCCGTTCCCGCTCCCTCACATCGACCAGATCATCGATTCCACCGCTGAATGCGACCTGTTATGCCTCTTGGATGCCTTCTCCGGGCTTCACCAGATCAAGATGGCGGTAGAAGACGTGGAAAAGACGGCTTTCCTGACCCCGTGTGGGGTGTACTGCTACACGTGCATGCCATTCGGGCTGCGCAACGCAGGGGCGACCTTCCAGCGGCTGATGCACATCACCTTGGGTCCGCAGCTCGGGAAGAATGTTGAGGCTTACGTCGATGACATTGTGGTGAAGTCTCGGGAAACCAGAACCCTGATACAAGACCTGGAGGAAACCTTCGCGAGCCTCGACGCAATGAACCTATGACTCAACCCGGAGAAGTGTGTGTTTGGAGTCCCCTCGGGCAAGCTCTTGGGCTTCCTCGTATCCCACCGAGGCATCGAGGCTAACCCAGAAAAGGTCAAGGCGGTCGAGGACATGTGCCCGCCAAAGACCCTCAGGGAAATGCAGAAGCTCATTGGGCGCGTGATTGCGCTAGGATGCTTCATCTCCAAGTTGGGGGAATGAGCGCTACCTTTCTTCCAGCTAATGAAGAAAAAGGGACCCTTTGAATGGACTGAAGAAGCCGACAAGGCGTTTCAAGATCTCAAGAGGTACCTGACCAGCCCTCCGGTCATGGTGGCCTCACGCCCGCAGGAACCCCTGGTGCTCTATCTCGTCGCCACTCCCTACTCCACCAGCGCAGCTCTGGTGGCAGTTAGGGAAGAGCGTCAAACCAAAACCACAGCAGCAGCCCAGGTCAAGGCAAAGCAGGAACAAGGATGACCCACAGAAGCCACTACATGGTGAGCAGGATCAGCCGCCCTTGGGAGCGCGACTCGGGACGGCAGAGTCCCTCCCGGACTACCAGCCTCTGGAGGCTCCATCGCCTCGAGGCGCCACGGTCCCGTGAGGCGCCAGCCGCATCTTGGCGCTCGAAACCTCGTTGAGCACCAGTGTAATTGTCAAGACGGTGTTGCGGGGCGCGAAGGGCGCTGTACCCCATGCCTCGAAACTCCTCCTCGCGCTATTGGTGGCCTCGCGCAAGCTGCGGCACTATTTTCAGGGTCACCCCATCAAGGTCGTCTCAGCATACCCCTTGGAAAGGGTGCTCAGGAGCCCTAACTCAGCTGGAAGGGTCGCTGAGTGGAACATTGAACTGCAAGCATTTCAGCTCGAATTCAGCATGACCAGAGTCATCAAGGGGGCCGCATTAGCGGATTTCGTGGCAGAGTGGAAGGAGGCACCGGGCCTCAAGGCCGACGAGGATCGGTCCCTCTCCCCGGGAAGCGAAGCGCTAGAAGGCTGGGTCATGTACTTCGATGGGGCGTTCTCCAGGCATGGCGCTGGGGCTGGGGCGGTGCTCATATCTCCCACTCAGGACAAGCTCTACTACGTTGTGCAGCTCTGTTTCCAGCAAGGTGAAAATGTCTCCAACAACATAGCGGAGTATGAAGGTCTAATAGCGGGATTGAAGGCCGCGGCTACCCTAGGGGTGAAGCGCCTTACCATCAAGGGCGATTCGCAGCTCCTCGTCAATTTCTCCAACAAGGTGTACGAGCCAAAAGATGAGCACATGGAAGCCTACCTTGCGGAGGTCCGCAGGATGGAGAAGCAGTTCTGGGGGTTGGAGTTGCAGCATGTGCCCCTTGGCACCAATCAGAGGCCACGACATCGCCAAAGCGAGCATCCAGACGGTTACCTCGGGGAGCTGGCGTGTTCGAGGCGGCTCTTCAAGCCCTCGGCAATGCCAGCACTATCAAACACGGCACAGCCTGGGAGGAGCTTCCCACCACTGCCTCAGAGGCCCGGTGCGTGGCCCGGCCTCGAGGCGCGCTTGCTCGGCGATGGAGCCTCGGGAAGGGTGCTGGATCCTGAGCTCTGGAGCTACTTAACGCAAGGGACCCTGCCGGAGAAGGAGGAGGAAGCGGAGCGTGTGGCGCGGCAAGCCACAACGTACTGCATCAGGGATGGAGAGCTCTATCGGAAGGAACCAAATGATGTGTCACTACGCTGCATCTCCAGGGAGCAAGGGAAAGAACTGCTGGCGGATATACACGGTGGAGACTGTGGGCATCACTCGTCTTCACGAACCCTCGTGGGCAAGGCATTCCGGAGCGGTTTCCATTGGCCTACTGCACTCAACGACGCCGTCGAACTAGTGGAGGCTTGCGAAGCCTGCCAATTCCATGCCAAGCAGATCCATCAGCCAGCAGGAGGTCTGCAATCTATACCCCTCTCGTGGCCATTCGCAGTCTGGGGGCTGGATATCCTGGGCCCGTTTCCTCGAGCGCGAGGGGGCTATCGCTACCTCTACGTCGCCGTGGACAAGTTCACCAAGTGGGCTGAAGTGGAAGCCGCCCGCACCATCCCCGCAGGTTCTGCGGTCAAGTTAAATCAAGGGCATCGTGAGCGGTTCGGGTGCCGAACCGCATCATCAACGACAACGGTTCGCAGTTCACGATAAGCTCTTCAAAACATCTTGTGCTAACCTGGGAACGCAGATATGCTATGCTTCGGTGGCGCACCCCCGAAGCAACGGCCAGGCCGAGAGGGCCAACGCAGAGGTCCTGAGGGCCTCAAACGAGAACATTCAAGAAGAAGCTGGAGGCCTGCGGCAGAGGTTGGTACGACGAGCTTGATGCGCGCTGTGGTCCATCCATACGACCACGACCAAGCCAACCGGAGAAACCCCGTTCTTCCTGGTCTATGGAGCTGAAGCGGTCCTCCCTCACGAGGTCAGACGTCGTTCCGCACGGGTCCTGGCGTTCGACGAGGCGCAGCAGGACGCCATGCGGGGGACGGACCTCGTACTGGGGGAGGAGCGTCGTCGAGAAGCTGCGTTGCAAGCAGCGAGGTACCAACAAGCACTGCGACGATACCACTGCCGCAACATCCGCCCCAGAACTCTTGAGGTAGGAGACCTCGTGCTCAGGCGGGTTCTCTCCAGGGAGGGGCTGTATAAGCTCTCTCCCATGTGGGAGGGCCCATTCAAGGTTGTTCATGTTTCCAGGCCTGGCTCCGCGCGCTTGGAGACTCAGGAGGGGGTGCCAGTCCAAAACGCGTGGAACATCCAGCACCTCCGGAGGTTTTACCCCTGAAAAGGCCTAGAGCTGTGAAGAAGGCGAATGCCTGTGAAGCTATCTTTTTGGAAAAGGCTCAGAGCCTGTGAAGAAGGCGAATGCCTGTGAAGCTATCTTTTTGGAAAAGGCCCAGAGCCTGTGAAGAAGGCGAATGCCTGTGAAGCTATCTTTTTGGAAAAGGCCCAGAACCTATGAAGAAGGCGAATGCCTATGAAGCTATCTTTTTGGAAAAGGCCCAGAGCCTGTGAAGAAGGCGAGTGCCTGTGAAGCTGTCGCATTTTGGAAAAGGCCCAGAGCCTATGAAGAGGGCCAATGCCCGTGAAGCTTGCTTCCCCAAGAAAGGCCGAGCTGTGAAGAAGGCCAGCGCTGTGAAGCTCGCCGCCGTGACACTCTCACGTAATAATGAGTTGGGGCTGTACACGCCCGGAGTCTCGAGGCGCCCGGCCTCAGGCCACAGGGCTCCCTCCCACTTGATGGCAGCACTTAGCTCCGCTACTGGTGAGAAGGCGTCGAAGACTAGATTAGGTGCCGGACGCGGCTTTTTCATTTGCTTTCCGCAGTTGGCTTGTTCATTCTCATTTGAAGTTTTATCGAAGCTGTTGTCGTTTTGATTTGTGGCTCTTCGACCTTTCGCCCTCCTACCTCAATTTCTCTCGCGCAAGGTCTCGCGAGGGGGGCAGCCTGAGCGCCCCCGCGAGTGTTTTCTACCCTTATCGTTCGAGGTTTCCCTACCCAGGTCCACTACAGGAGCACCCCTCCAGTCCATGCCCCACGGGCACCGCGACACGAACACAGGAGCTGGGTGGGTCGCCTCCACAGCTGAGGCCGGGAGCTACCTCTCCAGACTAACTTTCGCAGGACATGAAGCGTTCAACGAGGCCTCGGCCTCGGGAAACGAGGGCCACGACGGGCACCCCCGAGCTAAGTAATTTCTACGCGCATGCGTATAGCACAAAGGCATAATACCGAGATAGCAGAAACAGTACGATAATTAACAGCAATAGTCCAAGCACGCCCACGCGGGGCCCTACACTACTGTCTCTTTGCGCAGGAAAAGGAAAAGGAACAAAACAGGCGCGGCTCGCCTGACACCAACTCACGGGGGAGACTCGAACTGCCTCCGGAGCTCAGGCGGACTCCCTCTCGCGCTTCACCGGGGCGAGGCGGCGGGCGGACTCACTACCTCCCTCCAGGCGGGCGCGGCGGCTGGTCGCGGCCACCGCTTGAGGAGCCGCTGCCCGAAGAAGAGTCGTCAAAGCTCGACGAGCCCCGAGTGTCGCCGACCACGCGCGCGCTGTCGTCTTCTTCGTCGTTGGGGCTGGACCCACGGCCGCGGTCGTCGTTCTCAGGGTAGCACCCAGTGCGGCGAACATCTTCCCTGAACACCCTCACGTAGAGGGTGGCATCGCTGTCGAACTTGAAGTGCAGGGTGCACCGCCGGCTCAGACCGCACGCGCAGGCAAACGTTTGCCAGCCGCGGGTCAGGGCCAGGCTCCCGGCTGCAGAGACCTCCAGCGAAGCCCAGGAGGCCCGGCTGCAGCAACCATCCGCCTGAAGCCAGAGGCCGCCCGGGGCACCAGCCGGAAGCTCACCTAGGAGGAAGCGAGGAAGCTGGAGCCGGGTGCCGGTCGGCTCCGCTGACCACACAACAAACTCCGGCAGCACCTCTGCCGAGTGGAAGCGCGGCCTAGGGGGTCGCGCGGCCGTAGCGCGCCCCCCAGCAGCGGCCTGCCGCCCGCCACCGCGCGGGAGATCACCTCCACGACCGCGAGGAGCCACCATGGGAGCCACAGGGTGTTTGCGAGGACGGCCTCGACCGCGCTTGGGCGAGGGAGAGTCAGGCTCCACCTGGCGAGCCTTCCCCTTCTCCGCTGCCGAGAACCTCTTCGGCGGAGCCATGGAGAAGAAGAAGAAGCAAGAAGAGGTGGACTAGAAGGGCAGGCGCCGTCCCGTACTTATAGCCAGGGAAGGCCAACCACCGACCTCCACGATCGCAAGTAATCATGACCCGCTTTGCATGCAGGGACTTGTTAATTCGTGTAGTTGCCGAGGCGTCGTGGGGGAGCAGGGTCGCCCACGTCCAATCAACCGCCACGCGGCGCCCAAGGCCGTAGGTTGTTAGGGCCCGTGACGCTTTGCACTTGCCCCTTCGCCTCTCTGCTCAGCCAAGTCCAGGCGCGCCTTGGGCCCGGGGCTCTTGTCGGCGTTCAGGGCAGGGGTACCAGACTTGCGCCTGCGCCTGCGGCGTGGCTCAAAGGGGGGCCCATCACGGCCCATATTCATCAACACAAGCTCAAGACCCTCGCGAGGGGCCAAGCCTCACGGGGCGGACGACAGGGAGCTTCCTCAGGCACGGCCTCATCAGGCTGGCTTGCGAGGAGGCGGAGAGATCAAGGCGGGTACCTCACGAGGTGCCCATGATGCAAGCCGTGACAACCAAGGGCGCCAGGCAGGCGCCAGCCCGCGCAGTGTCCTCCTTTCCTCTTTGGTGCAAAGGGAGTAAGCACAGGCGAGAGCATCAAGCAAAAGCGTCCATTTCGGTGCAACAAGACCAAGACCAGCCCAACGACAGGGAGGAAGTCATTTTGGAGCCCAAGCCGGCGTCACCACTAGAGCCTTTGACAGGCGAGGACCAACTTTAGTCAGGATAAGTGTACTAGTTGTTCCCCTTCAAAATGGCCAATTGTTGGCGCCCTTCCCGCTCAATATTTGGGAAGAGGCCCAGGGCCCTTGCCTATAAATAGGACTAGCCACCCACAGGGTAGGGGCATCTGGAATCAGCAGAGAGAGAGTGACTGAACTCCCCCTAGCAGTTCATCGCACCAGCCAAGAACAGACCCTCGCGAGGCTGTTGTTCCTTGTATTGTTCATCACCATCAGCCCAAGAGGCAATCCACCACACCACAAACTAGAGTAGGGTATTACACCACAGTGGTGGCCCGAACTAGTATAAACCTTGCATATCTTGTGTTGTTCCTTTCGTAGTTTAGATCCAAGCGGCGGCGGGGTGCAGGTAGGTAGAGGGCGAGATCTCCGCGCGCACCCCAGTGTTCGAACCTCAAGGGTCTGCCGGAACCCGAAATCCGACAGGGTCATACCGCGGGGTATATCCCCGACATTAGCCCCCAGTTTAATTTGGATTTATCCATGTTAAACTGATCCTGATCCTCTTTAAATCCTTGTCATTTCCTTCCAGAAAACCCGGGTCAATAGGCCAGCTTCATAATCAATTTGCTGACATTGGTTTGTCATAGAAAAATATTGTGAAGAATAACTCCTTTGACTCAGCTCCCAATGCTTAACAAAAATATTGGTCTTTGAAATACTCATGTGATCTTCAGCCGGTTTAAGAATGTAGAACTTTGCAGTTTATAAATATTGATGGCACCGGATCATAACTGTTTGTTAACATCAAGCTTGAAAATATACCTCCAGGGAGGGACTGCATAAGCTCTCTCCCATGTGGGAGGCCCGTTCAAGGTTGTTCATGTTTCCAGGCCCGGCTCCGCGCGGTTGGAGACTCAGGAGAGGGTGCCAGTCCAGAACGCGTGGAACATCCAGCACCTCCGGAGGTTTTACCCCTAAAAAGGCCCGGCGCCTGTGAAGAAGGCGAATGCCTGTGAAGTTTTTGCGTTTTGGAAAAGGCCCGGTGCCTGTGAAGAAGGCGAACACCTGTCAAGCTTATCTTTCTGAGAAAGGCCCGGAGCCTGTGAAGAAGGCGAACGCCTGTGAAGCTTATCTTTTTAAGAAAGGCCCGGAGCCTGTGAAGAAGGCCAACGCCTGTGAAATTCGTCTCCCCAAGAAAGGCCCGGAGCCTGTGAAGAAGGCCAATGCCTGTGAAGCTCGCCGCTCGTGACACTCTCATGTAATAATGAGTTGGGGCTGTACACGCCCCGGAGTCTCAGGAGTGTCAGCCTCAGACCCTGGGGCTCCCTCCCACGACCAGTGGCAGCACTTAGCTCCGCGCTGGTGAGCAGACGTCGAAGACTAGATTAGGTGCCGGACGCGGATTTTTTCATTAGCTTTCTGCGGTTGGCTTGTTCGTTCCCATTTGAAGTTTTATTGAAGTGGTTGCCGTCTTTGGCTTGTGACTCTTTGCCTTCTTTGCTCTCCTGTCTCGATTTCTCTCGCGCGAGTCTCACGAGGGAGCAACGCGGGCACCCTCGCGAGTGTTTTCTGCCCCTATTGTTTGAGGCTTCCCTAACCGGGTCCACTACTGGAGCACCCCTCCAGTACATGCCCCACGCCGCCGCGACGCGAACACAGGACTGGGTGGTCGCCTCCACGATCGAGGCAAGCTACCTCTCTGGCTAATCTTTGCGGGGCATGAAGCGTTCGGCGAGGCCTCGACCTCGGAGGCGAAGACCGCGACAGTCACCCCAAGCTAAGTAATTTACGCAGCAGCGTGTGGCATGAAGCCTAATATAGAAATAGCGGAAGGCAGATCGATAATTAACAGCAATAGTCCAAGCATACCATGGGCCCTACACTACTGTCTCTTTGCGCAGGAAAAGGAAAAGAACAAAACAGGCGCGACTTGCCTGACACCAACTCGCGGCGAAGGCTCGAACTGCCTCCGGAGCTCAGGCGGACTCCCTCTCGCGCTTCACCGAGGCACGACGGCGGGCAGACCTGCTACCTCCCTCCAGGCGGGCGCGGCGGCTGGTCGCGGCCACCGCTGGAGGAGCCGCTGCCCGAAGAAGAGTCGCCGAAGCTCGACGAACCCCGAGCACCACCGACCATGCGCGCGCTGTCATCTTCATCCCGATCGTCGCCGGGGCTAGGCCCACGGCCGCGGTCATCGTCCTCAGGGCAGCACCCAGCGCGGCGACCATCTTCCCCGAACACCCTCACGTAGAGGGTGGCATCGCCGTCGAACTTGAAGTGCAGGGTGCACCGCCGGCTCAGACCACGCGCGCGGGCAAACGTTTGCCAGCCGCGGGTCAGGGCCACACTCCTGCTGCGGAGACCTCCAGCGAAGCCCAGGAGGCCCGGCTGCAGCAACCGTCCGCCTGGAGCCAGAGGCCGCCCGGGGCGCCGGCCGGAAGTTCACCTAAAAGGAAGCGGGGAAGCTGGAGCCAGGTGCTGGTCGGCTCCACCGACCACACGACAAACTCCGGCAGCACCTCTGCCGAGTGGAAGCGTGGCCTAGGGGGTCGCGCGTCAGAAGCGCGCCCGTCAGCGGCTCGGCGCCCGTCGCCGCACGGGAGATCGCCTCCATGGCCGCGGGAAGCCCCTATGGGAGCCACAGGGTGCTTGCGAGGACGGCCTCGACCGCGCTTGGCCGGGGGAGAGTCAGGCTCCGCCTGGCGGGCCTTTCCTTTCTCCACGGCCGAGAACCTCTTCAGCGGAGCCATGGAGAAGAAGGAGAAGCAAGAAGAGATGGACTAGAAGGGCATGCACCGTTCCGTACTTATAGCCGGGGAAGGCCAACCATCGATCTCCACGATCACAGGTAATCATGACCCGCTTTGCATGCAGGGACTTGTCAATTCGTGCAGTTGCCGAGGCGTCGTGGGGAAGTGGAGACGCCCATGTCCAATCAACCGCCACGCGGGGCCCAAGGCTGCAGGCTGTTAGGGCCCGTGGCGCTTCGCACTTGCCCCTTCGCTTCTCTGCTATGCCAAGTCCAGGCGCGCCTTGGGCCCGGGGGCTACTGTCGGCATTCAGGAGCAGGGGTACCAGACTTGCACTGCTGCCTGCGGCATGGCTCAAGGGTGGTGATGCCGCCCATCTTATCTGCACAAGCTCAAGACCCACGCGAGGGGCCAAGCCTCGTGGGGCAGACGACAGGAAGCTTCCTCAGGCACGGCCTCGTCAGGCTGGCTCGCGAGGAGGCGGAGAGATCAAGGTGGGGTACCTCATGAGGTGCCCATGATGCAAGCCATGACAACCAAGGGCGCCAGGTGGGCGCCAGCCCGCGCAGTGTCCTCATTTCCTCTTTGGTGCAAAGGAGGCAAGCGCAGGCGAGAGCATCAAGCAAAGGCAACCATTTCGGTGCAACGAGACCAAGACCAACACAACGGCAGGAAGGAGGTCATTGTGGAGCCCAAGCCGGCGTCATCATCAGAGCCTTTGGCAGGCGAGGACCAACTTTAGTCAGGATAAGTGTACTAGATGTTCCCCTTCAAAATGGCCAATTGTTGGCGCCCTTCCGCTCGATATTTGGGAAGAGGCCCAGGGCCTCTGCCTATAAATAGGACTAGCCACCCACAGGGTAGAGGCAATCTTGAATAGAGCTAGAGATCAAGCAATCTAGAGAGATAGAGAGAGAGAGAGAGAGAGAGAGAGAGCGACCGAACTCCCCCTAGCAGTTCGTCGCACCGGCCAAGAACAGACCCTCGCGAGGTTGTTCTTCCTTGTACTGTTCATCATCAGCCCCTGAGGCAATCCACCACACCACACATTGGAGTAGGGTATTACACCACAATGGTGGGCCGAACCAGTATAAACCTTGTGTCCCTTGTGTTGCTCTTTGTGTAGTTTAGATCCTTGTGAGGCGACGAGGTGTAGGTAGGTTGGAGGTGAGATCTCCGCGTGCACCCCAGAGTTCGAACCTAGAGGGTCTGCCGGAACCTGAAATCCGACACTACCTCTTGAGCACTTCGTTGGTTTTCCCTTGAAGAGGAAAGGATGATGCAGTAAAGTAGCATAAGTATTTTCCTCAGTTTTTGAGAACCAAGGTATCAATCTAGTAGGAGATCACGCACGAGTCCCTCACACCTACACAAACAAATAAGAACATCGCAACCAACGCGATAAAGGGGTTGTCAATCCCTCAATGGTCACTTACGAGAGTGAGATCTAATAGATATGATAAGATAATATTTTTGGTATTTTTATGATAAAGATGCAAAGTAAAATAAAAGGCAACAAAAATAACTAAGTGTTGGAAGATTAATATGATGGAAAATAGACCCGAGGGCCATAGGTTTCACTAGTGGCTTCTCTCAAGAGCATAAGTATTATGGTGGGTGAACAAATTACTGTTGAGCAATTGATAGAATTGAGCATAGTTATGAGAATATCTAGGTATGACCATGTATATAGGAATCACGTCCGCGACAAGTAGACTGACTCCTGCCTGCATCTACTACTATTACTCCACACATCGACCGCTATCCAGCATGCATCTAGAGTATTAAGTTCATAAGAACAGAGTAATGCTTTAAGTAAGATGACATGATGTAGAGGGATAAACTTATGCAATATGATATAAACCCCATCTTGTTATCCTCGATGGCAACAATACAATACATGCCTTGCTGCCCCTCATCCTTTGGGAAAGGACACGCAAGATTGAACCCAAATCTAAGCACTTCTCCCATTGCAAGAAAGATCAATCTAGTAGGCCAAACCAAACTGATAATTCGAAGAGACTTGCAAAGATAACCAATCATACAAAAAAGAATTCAGAGGAGATTCAAATATTGTTCATAGATAAACTTGATCATAAACCCACAATTCATCGGTCTCAACAAACACACCGCAAAAGAAAATTACATCGAATAGATCTCCACCAGAATCGTGGAGAACTTTGTATTGAGATCCAAAGAGAGAGGAGAAGTCATCTAGCTAATAACTATGGACCCGAAGGTCTGAGGTAAACTACTCACACATCATCGGAGAGGCTATGGTGTTGATGTAGAAGCCCTCCATGATCAATGCCCCCTTCGGCGGAGCGCCGGAAAAGGCCCCAAGATGGGATCTCATGGGTACAGAAGGTTGCGGCGGTGGAATTACGTTTTTGGCTCCGTATATGATAGTTTGGGGGTACGTAGGTATATATAGGAGGAAGAAGTACGTCGGTGGAGCAACGTGGGCCCCACGAGGGTGGAGGGCGTGCCCAGGGGGTAGGCGCGCCCCTGCCTCATGCTCTCCTGGTTGATTTCTTGACATAGACTCCAAGTCCTCTGGATCACGTTCTTTCCGAAAATCACGTTCCCGAAGGTTTCATTCCGTTTGGACTCCGTTTGATATTCTTTTTCTGTGGAACACTGAAATAGGCAAAAAACAGCAATTCGGGCTGGGCCTCCGGTTAATAGGTTAGTCCCAAAAATAATATAGAAGTGTATAATAAAGTCCTTTAATCATACAAAACAGAATATAATATAGCATGGAACAATAAAAAATTATAGATACGTTGGAGACGTATCAACAGGTACATCACACTCAATTTTTCCTGTTAAATCGTTTGTGATAGCGTTGCCATTGCACACGATATTAATAATTTTATCGTTTGCGTTATTGAATGCATCACACACGGTGCGTAGAAGAAACTGTGTGGCAAAGGCTGTCCATCACACACACTTTTTATGTGATAAATGTTTGCGCAAGGTGACCTAACGCAAACAGCTTTCAAGAGAAAGTCATGTGTGCAGTGGAGATTGATCGCACACGTAGTGGATCCTAGAAACGTTTCTGATCTCCACGTATATCGCAGACGTTTTGCTTTTGCAAACCGTGTGCAGTGTAATTCCTATTTAATCCACAATTAATCCAAGTAATCCCTAAATTAAAAATCACATGTTATGAATTTGAAAGTAGGCAATCACTTATTTCGTATCCAACCACGTTCATTACAAATATAGGTTCAACCACGAATCCATAATTCAATGCACATGTACATATACTGAAGAACTACAGAAGCACCAAGTAAAGAATGATGAACCACAGTTGTACTAAAGAATGTAAAGAGAGAGGCGAAAGACATTCTGGTTGCTGGAGAAGGTGAAGCGGAATGCCCATATTGTGCCCACCTCCATGCGTAAGGCACACATGACTCCAGGCCAGCCCCTTGTGGTAGCTGCCCGTCCATCCTTCATTGTCTTCATTAGGATTCTCGATGCTCATTGTAGTCTGGATGAAATACTTTAACCTTCATTGCATGCCAACCAATCATGTACTTTGCGAGGTAATATTGAGTGAATTTCTTCAGGAACCACTGGGAACGAAAAAGATTCAGACATTGTTGCCTAACAACTCATTATGGGCAGTAAAAATATAAGGCTGCAGAGTTTTTAGTTACCATCCTACAACTCACTGTTGTGTTGGATAGAGCATAAACAAATAATTTGCTTGCCACCATTCGTATCATTTTGCTAATAATCCTTATCAGTTTCCTCACTTGATGCTTGTTCATCAATATCTCATTGCTCCATACGCAAAAAGTGTTGATGCGTGGATCCTTGCCAAGGGCATATCATATGTACCTAAAAGCAACAAGTCAATATTAGAAGCTAACTAGTGTCCAGGCCTGGATCTATATGCACTACATTATGGAACGACGGGGGGAGTACAAGCCAAGGGATGAAGCTAACCTCGGCGGAAACTGGTGGCCACTCCCATAGTTGTCCTCCATAAGTAGTGGAAAGGCATGATAAGTACAACAATCTTAACATCAAACATATATAGCAAAGGTGAACAACATCATCTCCAAATGATAGCTTGAATGTGTTGGTTTCAGCATGTTGTTAAAGCAGATATAAAATGGAAGGCAATGTTACCGACAGCAGGCTTAACAGCCATCAAATATTGCAATTCAAACTGGTATTGTTGAAAATGAATAGAACGTAGGTAATGCTTAAACGTCACACTGGATAAATGTGTAAAACTGAAATCAAGGGCATGTGTTAACTACACCAGGAATAACAGGAACCAAATATAGCCGTTCAAACTGGTATTGATGTAGTCGAGCGGCTGCTACCTCTTGAGCGTGCGTTGGTTTTCCCTTGTAGAGGAAAGGGTGATGCAGCAAAGTAGTGTAAATATTTCCCTCAGTTTTAGGAGACTACACGCAAGTCGCCTAGTACCTGCACAAACAATCAAGAACCTTGCAACCAACGCGATAAAGGGGTCGTCAATCCCTTCACAACCACTTGTAAAAGTGAGATCTGATAAAGATAATAAGTTAAATATTTTTGGTATTTTTGTTGTATAGATTGGAAAATAAAGATTGCAAAATAAATAGTAAAGTAGAATTATAGATCGGAAACTTATATGATGTAAAGTAGACCCGGGGGCCATAGGTTTCACTAGTGGCTTCTCTCATGATAGCACATATTACAGTGGGTGAACAAATTACTGCCGAGCAATTGATAGAAAAGTGCATAGTTATGATGATATCTAAGGCAATGATCATGAATATAGGCATCACATCCGTGTCAAGTAGACCGAAACAATTCTGCATCTACTACTATTACTCCACACATCGACCGCTATCCAACATGCATCTAGAGTATTAAGTTCATAAGAACGGAGTAACGCATTAGGCAAGATGACATGATGTAGAGGGATAAACTCAAGCAATATGATATAAACCCCATCTTTTTATCCTATGGCAACAATACAATACATGTCGGTTCCCTTTCTATCACTGGGATCGAGCACCAAGATTGAACCCAAAGCTAAGACTTCTCCCATTGCAAGAAAGATCAATCTAGTAGGCCAAATTAAACCGATAATTCAAAGAGACTTGCAAAGATATCAAATCATGCATATAAGAATTTAGAGAAGAACCAAATAATATTCATAGATAATCAAGTTCATAAACCCACAATTCATCAGATCTTGGCAAACACACCGCAAAAGAGTATTACATCGAATATATCTCCAAGAACATCGAGGAGAACTTTGTATTGAGAACCAAAGAGAGAGAAGAAGTCATCTAGCTAATAACTATGGACCCGAATGTCTATGGTAAACTACTCACACATCATCGGAGAGGCTATGGTGTTGATGTAGAAGCCCTCCGTGATCGAATCCCCCTCCGGCAGATCGCCGAAAAAGGCCCCAAGATGGGATCTCACGGGTACAGAAGGTTGCGGCGGTGGAAAAGTGGTTTCGTGGCTCTCCTAGATGTTTTCAGGGTATAAGAGTATATATAGGCGAAAGAAGTAGGTTGGTGGAGCTACGAGGGGCCCACGAGGATGGGGGGTGCGCCTACCCCCTGGACGCGCCCTCCTGCCTCGTGGACGCCTCGTTGTGTCTCTGACTTCCACTCTAAGTCTCCTGGATTGCGCTTGTTCCGACAAAGATCCTCGCGAAGGTTTCGTTCCGTTTGGATTCCGTTTGGTATTCCTTTTCTGTGAAACACTGAAATAGGCAAAAACAACAATTTGCACTGGGCCTTCGGTTAATAGGTTAGTCCCAAAAATAATATAAAAGAGCATATTAAAGCCCATTAAACATCCAAAACAGATAATATAATAGCATGGCACAATAAAAAATTATAGATACCTTGGAGACATATCAAGCATCCCCAAGCTTAATTCCTGCTCGTCCTCGAGTAGGTAAATGATAAAAACCGAATTTTTTATGTGGAATGCGACCTAACATAAATTTCAATGTAATTCTCTTTATTGTGGCATGAATGTTTATATCCAAAAGATTCAAGACAAAAGTTTAATATTGACTTAAAAATAATAATACTTCAAGCATACTAACCAAGCAATTATGTCTTATCAAAATAACATAGCCAAAGAAAGCTCATCCCTACAGAATCATATAGTTTGGCCATGCTTCATTTTCGTCACACAAAATGCTCCCATCATGCACAACCTGATGACAAGCCAAGCATTTCTTTCATACTTAGCATTTTCAAACTTTTTCAACTTTCACGCAATATATGAGCGCCAGCCATGGACATAGCACTATGGGTGGAATAGAATATGATGATGGAGGTTGTGTGGAGAAGACAAAAAGGGAGAAAGTCTCACATCGACGCGGCTAATCAACGGGCTATGGAGATGCGCATCAATTGATGTCAATGCGAGGAGTAGGGATTGCCATGCAATGGATGCACTAGAGCTATAAATATATGAAAGCTCTACAAAAGAAACTAAGTGGGTGTTCATCCAACTTGCTTGGTCACGAAGACCTAGTGCATTTTGAGGAAGCCCATCATTGGAATATACAAGTCAAGTTCTATAATGAAAAATTCCCACTAGTATATGAAAGTGACAAAATAAGAGACTCTATATCATGAAGATCATGGTGCTACTTTGAAGCACAAGTGTGGAAAAAGGATAGTAACATTGCCCCTTCTCTCTTTTTCTCTCATTTTTTTATTTTTTTTATTTTTTGTTAGGGCCTTCTATTTTTTTATGGCCTCTTTTTTTATTTGGGCTTCTTTGGCCTCTTTTTTTTTTTCGTCCGGAGTCTCATCTTGACTTGTGGGGGAATCATAGTCTCCATCATCCTTTCCTCACATGGGACAATGCTCTAATAATGAAGATCATCACACTTTTATTTACTTACAACTCAAGAATTACAACTCGATACTTAGAACGAAATATGACTCTATGTGAATGCCTCCGGCGGTGTACCGGGATATGCAATGAATCAAGAGTGACATGTATGAAAGAATTATGAAGGTGGCTTTGCCACAAATACGATGTCAACTACATGATCATGCAAAGCAATATGACAAAGATGAAGCGTGTCATAATAAACGGAACGGTGGAAAGTTGCATGGCAATATATCTCGGAATGGCTATGGAAATGCCATAATAGGTAGGTATGGTGGCTGTTTTGAGGAAGATATAAGGAGGCTTATGTGTGATAGAGCGTATCATATCACGGGGTTTGGATGCACCGGTGAAGTTTGCACCAACTCTCGAGGTGAGAAAGGGCAATGCACGGTACAGAAGAGGCTAGCAATGATGGAATGGTGAGAGTGTGTATAGTCCATGGACTCAACATTAATCATAAAGAGCTCACATACTTATTCAAAAATCTACAAGTCATCAAAACCAAGCACTACGAGCATGATCCTAGGGGGATAGATTGGTAGGAAAAGATCATCGCTCGTCCTCGACCGCCGGTCATAAGGAAGGCAATCAAAGAACACCTCATGCTTCAAATTTGTCACACAACGGTTACCATACGTGCATGCTACGGGACTTGCAAACCTCAACACAAGTATTTCTCAATTTCACAATTACTCAACTAGCACGACTCTAATATTATCATCTTTATATCTCAAAACAATTATCAAGTATCAAACTTCTCATAGCATTTAATGCACTCTATATGAAAGGTTTTATTATACCCATCTTGGATGCCTATCATATTAGGACCAATTTTATAGCCAAAGCAAATTACCATGCTGTTCTAAAAGACTCTCAAAATAATATAAGTGAATCATGAGATATCAGTAATTTCTATAAAGTAAAACCACCACCGTGCTCTAAAAGATATAAGTGAAGCACTAGAGCAAAATTATCTAGCTCAAAAGATATAAGTGAAGCACATAGAGTATTCTAATAAATTCATATTCATGTGTGTCTCTCCCAAAAGGTGTGTACAGCAAGGATGATTGTGGTAAACTAAAAGGCAAAGACTCAAATCATACAAGACGCTCCAAGCAATACACATATCATGTGGTGAATAAAAATATAGCCTCAAGTAAAGTTACCAATAGACGAAGACGAAAGAGGGGATGCCTTCTGGGGCAACCCCAAGCTTAGGCTTTTGGTTGTCCTTTAATTTTACCTTGGGGTGCCTTGGGCATCCCCATGCTTAGGCTCTTGCCACTACTTATTCCAAAATCAATCAAATCTTTACCCAAAAACTTGAAAACTTCACAACACAAAACTTAAACAGAAAATCTCATGAGCTCCGTTAGTATAAGAAAACAAATCACCACTTTAAGGTACTGTAATGAACTCATTCTTTATTTATATTGGTGTTAAACCTACTATATTACAACTTCTCTATGTTTCATACCCCCCCCCCCCGATACTAGCCATAGATTCATCAAAATAAGCAAACAACACACAAAAAACAGAATCTGTCAAAAACATAAAAGTCTGTAGCAATATGAATCAAACGTATACTTCTGTAACTCCAAAAATTCTGAGATAAATTGGTGGAAGTGAGGAATTTGTCTATTAATCATTTGAAAAAAGAATCAACCTAAAATCACTCTTCAGTAAAAAATGGCAGCTAATCTCGTGAGCGCTAAAGATTCTATTTTTTACAGCAAGATCGCAAAGATTTCACCCAAGTCTTCCCAAAGGTTCTACTTGGCCCAAACACTAATTAAAACATAAAACCACATCTAAACAGAGGCTAGATGAATTATTTATTACTAAACAGGAACAAAAAGCAAGAAACGAAAATAAAATTAGGTTGCCTCCCAACAAGCGCTATCGTTTAACGCCCCTAGCTAGGCATTGATAATTTCGATGATGCTCACATGAAAGACAAGAATTGAAGCATAAAGAGAGCATCATATAGCATGTGAAAAACACATCTAAGTCTAACATACTTCCTATGCATAGGAATTTTATAGGAAAACAAATTAGCAAGACAAGCAAGATCTAGCATATGCAAGGAAGAAGAAAGAAACAATAGCAATCTCAACATAACGAGAGGAAATTTAGTGACATGAAAATTCCTAAAACCATATTTTCCTCTCTCATAACAATTATATGTGGGATCATAAGAAAATTCAACAAAATAGCTATCACATAAAATTTTCTCTTCATGATCCGCATGCATGCAAAGTAGACACTCTTCCAAAATAGTGGGATTATCATAAAATAAAGTCATGACCTCTCCAAACCCACTTTTCTCAAAAATTTCATGATTGAACATTCTCCAAATATGTGGGATCTAAAGTTGACACTCTTCCAAACCCACGTTCAATAATATTGCAAAAACTATTATCAATCTCATATTCATCATGGGGCTTAAATACATTTTCAAGATCATAAGAAGAGTCACCCCAATCATGATCATTGCAACAAGTAGTAGACATAGCCAAATTAGCATCCCCAAGCTTAGGGTTTTGCATATTACTAGCACAATTGACATCAATAGAATTTATAATAAAATCATTGCAATCATGCTTTTTATTCAAAGATCTATCGTGAATCGCTTCATAAAGTACTTTATCACAATTTTCAGATTCACGAATTTCAAGCAAAACCCCATAAAGATAATCTAGTGCACTCAACTCACTAGCAATAGGTTCATTATAATTGGATCTCTTAAAGAGATTAGCAAGTGCATGAAGATCCATAAACTTTTAGCAAGCGAAGATGCAAGCAAAAAGAAGGTACATGGTAACACAAGATCGAACGGAGGGAGGGCGAAGAAAAGGCAAATATTGTGAACCGGGGGAGAGGAAAACGAGAGGCAAATGACAAATAATGTAATGCGAGGGATAAGAGTTTGTGATGGGTACTTGGTATGTCTTGACTTGAGCGTAGATCCCCCCGGCAACAGCGCCAGAAATCCTTCTTGCTACCTCTTGAGCATGCGTTGGTTTTCCCTTGAAGAGGAAAGGGTGATGCAGCAAAGTAGCATAAGTATTTCCCTCAGTTTTTGAGAAGCAAGGTATTAATCCAGTAGGAGACTACATGCAAGTCGCCTAGTACCTGCACAAATAATCAAGAACCTTGCAACCAACGCGATAAAGGGGTTGTCAATCCCTTCACGGCCACTTGCAAAAGTGAGATCCGATAAAGATAATAAGATAAATATTTTTGGTATTTCTGTTGTATAGATTGGAAAATAAAGATTCCAAAATAAATAGTAAACTAGAATTCTAGATCAGAAACTTATATGATGTAAAGTAGACCGGGGGGCATAGGTTTCACTAGTGGCTTCTCTCATGATAGCATATATTATGGTGGGTGAACAAATTACTGCCAAGCAATTGATAGAAAAGCGCATAGTTATGATGATATCTAAGGCAATGATTATGAGTATAGGCATCACGCCCGTGTCAAGTAGACCGAAATGATTCTGCATCTACTACTATTACTCCACACATCGACCGCTATCCAGCATGCATCTGGACTATTAAGTTCATAAGAACGGAGCAACGCATTAGGCAAGATGACATGATGTAGAGGGATAAACTCAAGAAATATGATATAAACCCCATATTTTTATCCTCGATGGCAACAATACAATACGTGTTGGTTCCCTTTCTGTCACTGGGATCGAGCACCGCAAGATTGAACCCAAAGCTAAGCACTTCTCCCATTGCAAGAAAGATCAATCTAGTAGGCCAAACTAAACCGATAATTCGAAGAGACTTGCAAAGATATCAAATCATGCATATAAGAATTTAGAGAAGAACCAAATAATATTCATAGAGAATCAAGTTCATAAACCCACAATTCATCGTATCTCGGCAAACACACCACAAAAGAGTATTACATCGAATAGATCTCCAAGAACATCGAGGAGAACTTTGTATTGAGAACCAAAGAGAGAGAAGAAGCCATCTAGCTAATAACTATGGACCCGAAGGTCTGTGGTAAACTACTCACACATCATAGGAGAGGCTATGGTGTTGATGTAAAAGCCCTCCGTGATCAAATCCCCCTCCGGCAGATCACCGAAAAAGGCCCCAAGATGGGATCTCACGGGTACAAAAGGTTGCGGCGGTGGAAAAGTGGTTCCGTGGCTCTCCTAGATGTTTTCAGGGTATAAGAGTATATATAGGCGAAAGAAGTAGGTCGGTAGAGCTACAAGGGGCCCATGAGGGTGGGGGCGCGCCTACCCCCCTGGGCACGCCCTCCTGCCTCGTGGCCGCCTCGTTGTGTCTCTGACTTCCACTCCAAGTCTCCTGGATTGCGTTTGTTCCAAGAAAGATCCTCGCGAAGGTTTCGTTCCGTTTGATATTCCTTCTTTGCGAAACACTGAAATAGGCAAAAGCAGCAATTTGCACTGGGCCTTCGATTAATAGGTTAGTCCCAAAAATAATATAAAAGAGCATATTAAAGCCCATTAAACATTCAAAACGGATAATATAATAGCATGGAACAATCAAAAATTATAGATATGTTGGAGACGTATCAGCGACACAGTTCCGACTTGCACATAATGAACCACACATTGTGAATGACTGAAATAAACAAGGGATAAATGACCATTATAACAACCAAATATAGCGCATGAAAACTGGACAGAGTCTCACTTCAACCAACCTAACAAGAAAATACAGATAAATAGGGCATATGCTTGAAAACTGGACAAATGCTCACTGCAACCAACCTAACAAGCAGATAAAGATAAACAAGGCATCTGCTTGATAACTGGAGAAATGCTAAAAAATATCAACCTAACAACCAAATACAGATAAACAAGGCATCTGCTTTATAACTAGGCAAATGCTAAAAAAGCAACCTAAAAACCTTCAACAAGGACCGGTCATAGTCTAATTCGATTCAACTAAAGTTGGAGAAACGGACACCCGCCACCCACCTTTATTCAAAACAAGTTGCATGTCTGTCGGTGGAACCGGTCTCATGAACGTGGTCATGTAAGGTTGGTCTGGGCCGTTTCATCGAACAATGCTGCCAAATCAAAATAAGATGTTGGTGGTAAGCAGTATGACTATGATCGCCCACAACTCTTTGTGTTCTACTCGTGCATATCATCTACGCATAGACCTGGCTCGGATGCCACTGTTGGGGAACGTAGCATGCAATTTCAAAAAAATTCCTATGCTCACGCAAGATCTATCTAGGAGATGCATAGCAACGAGAGGGGGAGAGTGTGTCCACGTACCCTCGGATACCGAAAGCGGAAGCATTTGACAACACGGTTTATGTAGTCAAACTTCTTCTAATTCCGACCGGTCAAGCACCGAACGTACGGCACCTCCGAGTTCTGCACACGTTCAGCTCGATGATGTCCCTCGAACTCTTGATCTAGAAAAATGTCGAGGGAGAGTTCCGTCAGCACGACAGCATGGTGACAATGATGGTGACGTGATCCCGCAGGGCTTCGCCTAAGCACTACGTGAATATGACCAGAGGCGTAAACTGTGGAGGGGGGCGCCGCACACGGCTAACAATGTGTGTTGTGTGTCATAGCGGTGCCCCCCTCATATATATATAGGTTGGAGGGGAGGAGAGGCAGCTAAGGGGGCGCCCCAAGTAGGAGGAATCCTACTTGGGGTCCTCCCAATTCGGCCTCCCCCCTTTCCTATTCCTATTCGGAGTAGGAAGGGGAGAGGGGGAAGGGGAAATCCTATTCCCTTTTTCCTTTCCTTCTCCAATTTGGCCAGCCCATATGCGGGGGGTGCACCAGCCCCTTTGTGGCTGATGTGTTTCCCCTCTTGGCCCATTAGGCCCATATAGCTTGTCGGGGGTTGCCCGGAACCCCTTCAAGTGACCCGATATGTACCTGGTACCCCAGAACACTTCCGGTGTCCGAATACTATCGTCCTATATATGAATCTTTATCTCTCGACCATTTCGAGACTCCTCGTCATGTCCGTGATCTCATCCGGGACTCCGAACAACATTCAGTCACAAAATCACATAACTCATATAATACAAAATCGTCATCGAACGTTAAGCGTGTGGACCCTACGGGTTCGAGAACTATGTAGACATGACCGAGACACCTCTCCGGTCAATAACCAATAGCAGAACCAGGATGCTCATATTGGTTCCTACATATTCTACAAAGATCTTTATCGGTCAAACTGTAATGACAACATACGTTATTCCCTTTGTCATCGGTATGTTACTTGCCCGAGATTCGATCGTTGGTATCTTCATACCTAGTTCAATCTCGTTACCGGTAAGTCTCTTTACTCTCTCCGTAATGCATCATCCCACAACTAACTCATTAGTCACAGTGCTTGCAAGGATTATCATGATGTGCATTACCGAGAGGGCCCAGAGATACCTCTCCGATACTCGGAGTGACAAACCCTAATCTCGATCTATGACAACCCAACAAACACCTTCGGAGATACCTATAGATCATCTTTATAATCACCCAGTTACGTTGTGACATTTGATAGCACACAAGGTATTCCTCCGGTATCCGGGAGTTGCATAATCTCATACTCAAAGGAATATGTATATGACATGAAGAAAGCAATAGCAATAAAACTTAATGATCAATATGCTAAGCTAACGGATGGGTATTGTCCGTCACATCATTCTCTTAATGATGTGATTTTGTTCATCAAATGACATCACATGTCTATGGTTAGGAAACTTAACCATTTTTTATTAACGAGCTAGTCTAGTAGAGGCTTACTAGGGACATGGTGTTTTGTCTATGTATCCACACATGTATCAAGTTTCCGGTTAATACAATTCTAGCAAGAATAATAAACATTTATCATGATATAAGGAAATATAAAATAACAATTTTATTATTGCCTCTAGGGCATATTTCCTTCACTGCCATGGTATACTCTGGATATCAGCGGCAGCCAACCTCAACCATGAGGCGAACCAACATGGCCGTGTGATCCAGTACATCAATGCACCTAGTCAAATGGACAACCTGTGAAGGAGTGCGAGAGGTCATCTAAAATAACGATAATGCAAATGCATTAGTAACTCTAGAACCCTAGGATAATTTGGGCAGCATAACGGCAGTAAAATGCTCAAAATATGAGACATCCTGTATAAAAAGGAATAGTGCAACAAATCGACGTCATCACTCAAGGTTATGTGATAGTACTAAACAACTACACAGGGAGTACTCGAAAACTGGAATACGACTCTAATCAACCATTCGTATAAGTCTACGGAATAGTAACTCGTGATCCTGATAGATAGAAGAGAAAGCCTAGTTCCTTAACCCCGTAGAAAAAGGAGAGGGTGACTCAGAATCAGAGGGACACATGATAAGGAGTAAAAAGAGCCTCACGTTCCCTTCCACAATAAATTTCCCTATATAACTAAAGCATTTCTAGACTTGACTAAGACCAGTTTGACTTGGTAATCCTACAGTCAGTCGGGCTCTAATACCTTCTGTGTTGGGACCCCGATCCCAAGTCACACCAATCTAGCATGTAACACATCATATCACTTTGCGGCCTCACGCACGATAACCCACAGCTGCCGCCTTTACCTTGGTCGGGACCGTTTACGCCTTTAGGCTCATGTATATGATTATGTCACTATCATCCATATGACAGAGAAACCGGGTTGACATGACTAGTCATAAACCAAGGTGGCACAAACATACAGGGACAGACATGCACGTGTCGGTCATCAACGTATGAACCCGAATCATATCATGCTACAAGGACATAAAGGAACAACGCGTGACATTTCCCCATAGGGATAGACACAGAAGCAAAGAAGGATACATGCCGGTCAATCCATGTGTTCCGGAGCAGTAGCAAACTACTAAGGCTGAGTGGAAGCACTACGAGGCATTTCCCTATAGGGAAGGCTACCAAAGGTAGATAACTAGGTCTCGAATCCCACACATACCAATGCATTTCAAAACATACACATAATATACACGATATGTGTAGATACAACATGGCATCACAACATAACTCTATGACTCAAAGTATTTATTTAAAAGGCTCAAAAGAGCTATACATAGTAGGTTTATTACAAACAGGGGTCTCATGACCCTTCACACAAAGTCATACAAACCAGTGGAAGCATAAAACTTGTCTGAGTACAGACAACTAAAAATATAGAAGGCTAGCAAGCCTGACTATCTACAAACCCTCCCAAGGGTGCAAGGTCGTAGCTGGGAAACAAGCTACTCATCATCATCGACGTCTAGATAGAACCCACCTATAGTATCGAGGAACTCCTCTACAACAATTTAATAAGGCAAACGTGAGTACGAAGGTACTCAACAATAGTTATATCAGAACTATCTAGTATGCATCAGTTTCAATAAAGGGGGTTGTGGGGTTTATCTGCAACAAGCCAGCTTTGACTCGGTGGCTATCCTGTACTACGACTATCAGTAATTTCTTTGAGGTGAGAAAGCGCACACGAGTCCACTAGCTAATCACTACAACAATACTCATCTACAAATTTGTTCCCGTCTCCATATGAGAAAGCCATCTGTAGCACTCACGCTTATCTTGCGTATTTTAGAGTATCCATTTAAGTTTTCTATGAACAATGTAGTTTTCCAAGTAATCCATATCCGAGGACGGCTATCCGAATAGATCATTAACCCTGCAGGGGTGTACTTCTTCACACACGCTCTCACCACTTACCATCATATACACGTCATGTATCTTGGCAACCTTCAAGTGGAGGCCTGGCGAGGGTATCGGCCATGACCTGACTAACCACACAAGATTCTAGTCCAGGTTCATTGCCTATTTGAGGTTGTATCCGCAAGGGAAGTCTGGACGAGGTTTCTATCACGGCCTCAAACGCTGTGAGCAGGGTTCCCAAGTCCACCTCAACGGATGGTACTGTGCTTGGTACACCATGCCACATGCCTAACCTTCCCAAGTCCACCCCGTCGGGTAGTACTACGCTTGGTATGACCAATAGCACATCCTACAAAACACCAGAAACTAGTTGCAACTCCTGGACAAAGATCAAGGCGATTAATAAGTTGAGAGGGTCAATTAAGTATCCCAACGTGTGGTAGTAGTTGTTCTTTCATCACAAACACGAAACTCAGTTCTTAAGGATGGTCTCAATGAGATAACCCAAAATGTACTCCTACATGGCATCTCATCGCTACCTTTACCAAATCGGGTTCACACACTTAACTCTCAACATCAGGGCATAAGCATACCACTCCAATTCATCCCAGATGAATCAGACCTGACACAACTCTAAGTAATAGCAAGAATGGCATGGATGAAATCACAACATGGCTCAAGCAACTACTAATCATGCTAGGAAGGTTTAGCTATTTACTGTGACATTGACAGGTCATGTAGAGGAATGGGTTCAACTACTACAACAAATAACAGTTGAATCGTTGTTGTCCCTAATGCAGTAAAAGAGAGCAGGAGCAAGAGAGTAGGGTTGTATCAGAATGATCAAGGGGAGTTGCTTGCCTGGGGGATCGACAGGGTAGTACTGCTCCTTAGACATGGGCTCGGTGCCACTCGTAGGAGCAGGACCTATCGAGAAAAATAGTTTCGGCAATCAATACACAACAAATGTAACAATATGATGCATGAACATGACATGGCGATAATGTTATGGATTGTGCTAATGCAACTAGCAACAAGTTCAATGAAGTCCATTTGAACCAAGGGTTCAAATGCAAACTCCAACTTAAGCATTTAAAATTCCATTTAGATGTTTTCACTTATACATTAGGTATAAGTTGGTTTTTCATCATGCATGAAAATGACAAATGGATTCCTTGTTTTTTTTATAATTTTTCATATATAATTTATTTCATTCTGAGCTACGGTTAATTTTCTATTAATTTTTGAAGTTTAACTAATTTTCTGAATTTTATAAATAGTTTCTGAAATGTAAAATCGCTAGAAAATCATTGTGACATCAGCATGATATCAAACTAAGCGTCGGAGAGTCAACTCAGTATTCTATGGTCAAATCGACCCGATGGGGCCCTTGATCGATGACTCATTCACTAACAGACACAATTAGTATTAAATTTAACCCTAAATTAAAATTAGCCAGAAGTTGGCCCCACATGTCATTGACATAGGCGAGGTCAAATCCGGTCAACAAGGGTTAAACCCGTCGGTGGTTCGACGCCGGCATGGCCAGACGCGACGGAAAGGCATCGGTTTCGTGTTCCGGCGACCAAAATGGCAGCAGAGGCCATCTACGTGTAGCTGGTGAACACGCGCATTGAGTGGTGCAGTCAGTTTCTCCGGGGATGACCTAAATCGACGGCGGCGAGCTCGAGTGCAGTGGTCGGAGTTTGGAACGCTGTTGTTTCAAGGCTGCGGTGCACGGCGGGAGCAATGGTTGGGGGTTTTGGGCTCCCAGCGTTGCACTGAGCACGGCGATGTGCTCGATCGCGAGCCTAGGTGACCGTGGCCACGACGGCGACATGGCCGGCGGAGCCAAGTTCTCAGCCTCGAAGGGCGTCGGTGTTAGAGGGGAGAAATCAAGCCAGTGGAGAGAGGGGATCAACGTAGTAGCTCACGGCGAATGTTAGAATAAATCTGAGGCGCTCCGTCAATCTACCGAGGACCAAGCAATCACATGAGCACGACACCGAGATTTGTTAACGAGGTTCACCGGTATGGCTACATCCCCGGGGCCTGACTATGGGCGCTCCTCCCCATGACACCGCTACAATACCGCACCCGGTCGCCCTGGACACCGGCACATGCCGCCGGCTTCGCCTGCGTTCCGGTGCTATTATGTTGGCATAGATTACATCATGTGTCTACCCCCACTATATATGAGAGGCCTAGGATATAAGTGTCCTACTAGGACACGACTCCCTATCCTATATAAACACAATACAACTACAAGTCCAACTGTAACCTACATTGTACACAATATTCGACACAACTCTAACAAACTCCACCTTGGCGAATATTCTCCACCACCTTGAATTTGTCAATGCATCAAACTTACATGTACATTGGACCTGAGCTTATCCCATGAGCACCGCTGCTACTCCATGTGACTCCACCTGCAACTTGTAGTCCCCTCTTTCCTTGACCACAGTCAACACTCGAGCAAAGTTAAGTTCCACATTACTCTAGTTTGCGCTCCCAACTTCCAGAGTATCAGTCCAACGTCATCACACACTAATCACTGACCTGCGTGAAAGTGAACAACTCACATATTGGGTGTCACATATAAGAGTTACCTGAACTCAACGTCACCGCTCCTTTCTTGACCGTCTGTCTGAAACTTGAAGGAATTTCACCATTGCTTGTAATCATCCCGAGTCAAATTCGCAGTTGTCTCACCACATGTATGACCACCAGAGCCCTGGCCCGTCTCCATGTCCCATGCCGCACGCCTCGCCGCTATTACCGCGTCGAGCCTCCGCTATCCCGGTCGAGTCTCAAGGGTCGCAAACCCACACCACTCAACCCCCACTGCAGAGTACCAGCGATCATCACCGACCGATGACGAGTAACATGCTTCCATCAGACCACTGGGCTCCAGTCCGAATTATGTGTCACTCGCTTTTCCATTGCTGAATATGCTTCGATTCACTGGATCCTTACACCGTAGCCCCTCAATCCAGCTCCATCTTCAACATGAGTCCATGGTAGATGATCAGTCCACCCTCGCGCCTCATCGACTTCAAGCTCCGTGTATACACCACCTTGAATCAATCCCGCGCCATAGTCTTGTCGAAGTCACACAAGCCCTCGGGCCCGCGTCACGTGTTTCCACGCCCAGAAGTCGGTCACCATCAGCATCATGCTCCTATGTCGTCGTCGCCGATCCCACCATCGTCTTCTGTATCAATCGACTCACGTCAATCCGTCAGACTGTCTAGTCCGACCCAGCCGATCTTGTTCGACTGTACAACACACTCGAGGCTCTCATACCGTCTTCCACGAATTCCCATCCATCACATGATACTTCCCATCTCAGCTCACATGACTTCCCGCAACGCCTTCAAGCATCCCTGTTGTGACAATAAATCCTTCACCCATGCCTGCTATAACCCAAGGTTTTCAGTTTCATGAACTTCTCCACCTCATACCTAGTATCCGATGACACCATGGTTTTTCATATAGCTGACACTGTGAAAAGAAAATGTCTGAGCTTCCCACGTGATGCCCAAGTACCACTAGTAGAAAAGGGGGCAATGGCCCAGGCCGGTTCAGCCCATTAGTCCCGGTTCTGCCACGAACCGGGACCAATGGAGCTATTTGTCCCGGTTCGTGAGCCCAGGGGGGCGGCCGGGCCACGTGGGCCATTGGTCCCGGTTCGTCCGGACCTTTTGGTCCCGGTTGTTGGGACGAACCGGGACCAATGGGCCTGGCTCCTGGCCCACCACTATTGGTCGGTTGGTGGCTTGAACCGGGACCAAAGGCTTCCTTTAGTCCCGGTTCATGCCACCAACCGGGACCAATGGTGGTGCCTATATATACCCCCTCGCGCAAGAAGCGAGCACACTTGCTCTGTTTTTTTGGCCGAGGGGAGAGGGCTTGGTGGTGCTCTAGCTCACCTCCTATGCACACAAGGTGTTCGATGGAATGCCGAGCCACACTACTTAAGGTTTCTCCTCTCCAAGCTCGACCGCCAAGCTCCATTTTCCTCAATATTTATCTAGGTTTAGCGGTCCGTCACGCCCGTCCCGTCTTCACCGCCGTCGATCACCGCGCCGATCTCATCGCCCGGCACCACCGTGGTGAGCCTCTTGTTCTTATCTTCTTTACGAAAGGAAAAATATTCTTACTTGTATGTTTAGATAGATACTTGTATTATTTTCTTACTTTTATTATTGCATCTTATATAGTGCGATGGTTTTGGTATCCGCCCCATCGGCCCTCGTCCACATCTATGATTCGGATGTGGTATATATTATCTTTTCATAACTATTGGTTCATTTATTGTTTATGAAAATTATGCCGACCAACGTGACATAGATTTTATTTATCTAGGAGGTTGTTGAACCAGAAATTCCAACCAACCCTATTGTCGAGAGGTTAAATTTAGTTGAAGAATAAAACAATTTCTTGAAGGAAAAAATAAAAAAACTTGAGGAGGAGAAGATGATATTGGAGTTGCATGTTGCGGATGTCATCGATGATCACAAGATCAAGATGGATGCAATGCGCTTGAAGATTATAAAGATTAGAAAATATGTCATTCATACCGAGGCTTGGTATCATTATGCCGTTGGATCAGTTGTTACCTTGGTTGCGATGATGATCGTATTTGTTTTCGCATTGAAATGTTTTACATAGTTTCAATGTATGGTTTAATTAATTTTGATGCTCTGCAGAGCTTTATGTTGTTAGATGAGAACTATGTATGTACTTTGGTTTTTATGTGATGACGAACTTCTACTAATTTGGTCACTTAATTATCTATTCATGATGTTCTGTAATGATTTTTGACACACTTAATTATATAATTGCACGCAGATGAACCGGCAATGGTTGTACGGTGACAGACACACCTCCGAGTACACTAAGGGCATGCATGATTTTCTCGAAGTGGCTGAGGCAAACAAGAAGAATGGTTTTATGTGTTGTCCATGCCCTATATGTGGGAATACGAAGTCTTACTCTGACCGGAAAATCCTTCACACCCACCTACTTTACAAGGGTTTCATGCCACACTATAATGTTTGGACGAGGCACGGAGAAATAGGGGTTATGATGGAAGGCGGCGAAGAAGAAGAATACGATGACAACTATGTGCCCCTGAATACGGTGATGCTACTAAACATCAAGAGGAACAGACGATGTGCACGATGGTGCTGCAGCAGGCGAAGCTGCTGAAGATCAAGAGGAACCGACGATGTGCCCGATGATGATGATCTCCGCGGGTCATTGTCGATGCAAGGGCGCAATGTGAAAGTCAAAAGGAGAAGCTGAAGTTCGATCGCATGTTAGAGGATCACAAAAAAGGTTTGTACCCCAATTGCGAAGATGGCAACACAAAGCTCGGTACCGTACTGGAATTGCTGAAGTGGAAGGTAGAGAATGTTGTGCACGATAAAGGATTTGAGAAGCTCTGAAAATAATGAAGGAGAAGCTTCCAAAGGATAACGAATTGCCCGACAAGTACATATGCAGCAAAGAAGGTCGTATGCCCTCTAGGATTGGAGGTGGAGAAGATACATGCATGCCCTAATGACTGCATCCTCTACGCGGTGCATACAAGGATCTGAGCGCATGCCCGGTATGCGGTGCATTGCGGTATAAGATCGAGACGAGATGACCCTGGTGATGTTGTGGCGAGCCTCCGGAAGAGGGTTCTGCGAAGGTAATGTGGTATGCTCCTATAATACCATGGTTGAAGCGTTTGTTGAAGCGGAGAGCATGCCAAGTTGATGCGATGGCACAATGAGGACTATAAGAAAGGCGGGAAGTTGAGAGCACCCGCCGATGGGTCGTGATGGAGAAAAATCGAGAGAAATCTTGGGATGAGTTTGCAAAGGACCCAAGGAACGTATGGTTTGCTTTAAGCGCGGATGGCATTAATCCTTTCGGGAAGCGAGCAGCAATCACAGCACCTGGCGGTGACTCTATGTATGTATAACCTTCCTCCTTGGATGTGCATGAAGCGGAAGTTCATTATGATGCCGTTCTCATCCAAGGCCCTAAGCAACCCGGCAGCGACATTGATGTGTACCTAAGGCCATTAGTTGAAGAACTTTTACAGCTGTGGAATGGAAGCGGTGTGCGTCGTGGGATGAGCACAAAAGGAGAATTTGACCTAAAGGCGTTGCTGTTCGTAACCATCAACGATTGGCCCGCTCTCAATAACCTTCGGGACAGACAAACAAGGGATACCACGCATGCACGCACTGTTTACTTGACACCGATAGTATATACCGGGAGCTGCGGGAATAATGTGTACCTTGGCCATCGTCGATTTCTTCCGACCAACCATCAATGTCGAAAGAAATGCAAGCATTTCAAAGCGAGGCAGATCACGGAAGAAGCCCGCCATGCGTCATCGGTGATCACGTACTTGCTATTGTCAATGATTTACACGTAATCTTTGGAAAGGGTCGGCGGACTAGCTGTTCGAATGACGCCGAGAATCACGCACCCATGTGGAAGAAGAAATCTATATTTTGGGACCTACCCTCTTGGAAAGACCTAGAGGTCCGCTCTTGATCGGCGTGATGCACGTGACGAAGAACCTTTGCGTGAACCTGCTAGGCTTCTTGGGCGTGTATGGGAAGACAAAAGATAGACACGAGGCATGGGAGGACCTGCAACGCTTGCACGAAAAAGAGGGCATGCCTCCGAAGCGATATGAAGGTCCTACCAGCTACGCTCTTCGAAAGAAGAGAAAGAAATCTTCTTTGAATGACTGCCGATATGAAGGTCCCGGCTGGATTCTCGTCGAATATAAAGGGAACAATAAATATGCGGAGAAAAAGTTCCGAACCTAAAGTCTCATGAATGCCACGTGATTATGGCGCAAGCTGCTTCCGGTTGCATTGAGGGGCTTCTACCGGAAAGCGTCCGATTAGCCATTGTGAAGCTATGTGCATTCCTCAATGCAATATCTCGAAGGTGATCGATCCAGAAATCATACCAACGCTAAGGAGTGATGTGGCGCAATGTCTTGTCGGTTTCGAGCTGGTGTTCCCACCATCCTTCTTCAATATCATGATGCCGTCCTAGTTCATCTAGTCAGCGAGATTGTCATTCAGGGCCCGTATTTCTACACAATATGTACCCCTTTGAGAGGTTCATGGGAGTCCTAAAGAAATATTTTTGTAACCACGCTAGGCGAAGGAAGCATCTCCATGGGCCATCAAGCGAGAGGATGTCATCGGGTTTTGTGTTGACTTCATTCCTGGCCTTAAGAAGATAGGTCTCCCTAAATCGCGGTATGAGGGGGCCCATTTGGAAAAACACGCTTGGAAGGACTCAATAATATGCGAGGACGGATATTCTTGGTCTCAAGCACACTATACAGTTCTCTGAGAACTCTACCTTGGTGACCCGTATGTCGATGAACACAAGAACACTCTGCGCTCCAAACACCGGAGCGGTCGACGATTGGATTACATGTGAACACATCGGGACTTTCAGCAGTTGGTTGGAAACACGTCTCGGAGGTGACATCACTGTTTGTGATGAGCTGTACTTGTTGTCGAGGACCATCTTATTGTAATGATTTGGAAAGGATCTGAGATAAATGAGAATACATTTTACACGATTGACCAAGATCAATAGAGCACCAACCAAAACAGCGGTGTCCGCTTTGATGCAACAACCGACGGGGAAAGGACACATATTATGGTTACATAGTAGACATATGGGAACTTGACTACGGAGTAGATTTTAAGGTCCCTTTGTTTAAGTGCAAGTGGGTCAATCTGTCGGGAGGCGGAGTGCAGGTAGACCCACGATGCGGAATGACAACAGTGGATCTGAAAAATCTTGGGTACACCGACGAACCGTTTGTCCTAGCCAATGATGTGGCACAGGTTATCTATGTGAAGGACATGTCTACCGGACCGAGCAAAAGAAAAGATAAGGAAGCGAATACATCATACGATGAGCCAAAGCGCCACATAGTTCTTTCGGGAAAAGGGACATCACAGGAGTGGAGGGCAAGGCAGACATGTCGAAGAGTATGAAAAGTTTCATGAAATTCCTCCTTCAAAGTCAAGGCTGACCCAAGCATCACGATCAGCGATGAAGATTATCCATGGTTACGGCGCAATAAGCAAATGACACAAGCGAAGAAAAAGTGAAGACTTTCTCCATAACTATTATGATGATACCATGCCAACTTTGTAATGAGGCAGTATGATACCATTGTCCGTTTTGTACATGCACATGCTATGCCAACTTTTTCAAAGTCCATTTGAAAACTATGAATTTGAAAACCTCGCCAACCGAAGGGCGCTCACGCCGGTTTATAAGCCCGTCCCTCTCTGCCTTGTTGAGCTCCTCTCAAAGTGAAAATAGATGCCCCTATACAGGGAATTTGAAAAAGTGAAATTCATAGAAATTGATTATGAATTTAGGTCGAATTTTCTCTATAGGTGCATGTATGTTCATTTTTTTAGTAAAGTTAATCACAAACTTGTGATTCACACAAATTTCAAAGAATTCAAATTTTAACTATTCAAATTTGAAAACTAATGGCACAAACAGAAAGTTTATAATTTTTCTAAAACTAATGGCACTAATAGAAAGTTTATAATTGTCTTGACCTAAAAGCAAAAAGAATTAAAAATAAAGCAAAAACCAAAAGAAAATAAATAATGCAGAAAACAAAACAAAAAACTGGAAAAAAATAAAAAATAGCAACAATAAGTATTTTGTTGTAAGTAGAAACAAAATAAAATAAATAAAGCAACAAAGAAAACAAAAAAATGTTTTCAAATTTGAAAACTAATGGCACTAACAGAAAGTTTATATTTTTCTAAAACTAAAAGCAAAACTAATTAAAAAATAAAGCAAAAACCAAAAGAAAATAAATAATGCAGAAAACAAAACAAAAAACTGGAAAAAAAATAAAAATAGCAACAATAAGTATTTTGTTGTAAGTAGAAACAAAATAAAATGAATAAAGCAACAAAGAAAACAAAAAAGTGTTTTCAAATTTGAAAACTAATGGCACTAACAAAAAGTTTATAATTTTTCTAAAACTAAGAGCAAAAAGAATTAAAAAATAAAGCAAAAAACAAAAGAAAATAAATAATGCAGAAAACAAAACAAAAAAGCTGGAAAAAATAAATATAGCAACAATAAGTATTTTGTTGTAAATAGAAACAAAATAAACTAAATAAAGCAACAAATAAAACAAAAAACAAAAAAGAGCCACCCCTCTGGGCCCCACGGCATGAATACGACTAGAAACCCTACCATGGGCGAGATTCGGGCCAGCGGGAGGCCCATGAGCCTGTGCATAGATTGCAGTTAGGCCCGGAAGCTGCTTTAGAGAGGAGCTCGAGAGGAGGCGCACCGCACCTTATAAGCAGGTCGACTCCTCTCAACTAGCGAGGTGGGACTAAACATTTGGGCGCGGGGCAGCACAAGGCCTTTGGTCCCGGTTGGTGGCACCAACCGGGACTAAAGGGGTTCATTGGTCCCGGTTGGTGCCACCAACCGGGACCGAAGGCCGCCGCTTCCCGCCCTTTGGGCTGCTGAAAAGAGGCATTTGGTCCCGGTTGGTGGCACCAACCAGGACTAAAGGGGGGCATTAGTCCCGGTTTGTGCCACAAACCGGGACCAATCTTTGCTATATAAGCCAACACTTAGGAAATTTCAGATTTCCCTCGCTTGATTTCCCCGACGACGCTTGAGCACATCGACGCCGCCGAGCTGCCCAGACGCCGCCCGTCACCCCCCCGTCGCCGTTGCCTCGCCCGTGCCGTCGTCGCTGTCGCCCGCGCCCTCGCCGTTGCCGCGTCGCCCGCGCCCCTGCAGCCCCGCGCCCGCCCGCCCGCCCGCCCACCTGCCCGCCCGCCCACCCGCCATCGCCATCGCCCGCGCCCCTGCCCCGCCCGCCACCCCCGCCCGCCCCTGACGCGCTCCGCCGGCCCACCCCATCGCCGCGCCCTGCCCACGCCGCGCCGCCCGCCCGCCCGCCATCCTCGCCGCGCCTCGCCCGACACCATCCTCGCCGCCGACCCCGCCATCCTCTCCTCAGCTTGGTCCGGCCGCCGGCGCCCTCCCTTTGCATTTTTTCATATATATATGCTTGTTTTATATATATATATATGCTTGTTTTTATATATATGCTTGTTTTTTATATATATGTAATGATTTTTTATAGAATATGATGTTTTTTCATAGATGATCACATATATGATGTATGCACGAATGTGGATGAAATATAATGTTTTTTGTTCATAGAACATGATGTTTTTTAATTCACAGATTTTTTTGTTCATGAGAGAGGCGGGGCGTTGAGGGATCATAGATGTATTTTTCAGAAGTTTCTATCGTGCATAGACGGATTTTAGACATGGGAGCACCCTCCCTATCGTTGCAAAATTTGCTAAGTGATATTAAGAAAGGAAGGAAAAGAAGGATAGGAAAGAAGAAAATAAGAAGAGGAAAGAAAGAACAAGAGGAGAGGAAGAAAAGGAGAAATAAATAAGAAGAAAAATAAGAAAAAGAAGAGGAGAAGAAGAAAGGAATAGTGGAGAGGAGAGAAAATATTCCTTTCTTCTTCTCTTCTTTTTTTTTCTTATTTTTCTTCGATCTTCTTCTAGCTATTTTCTCTTCTTCTTCTTCCTCTTCTTCTTCTTCTATAGGGTCGAGGATCGAGGTCGAGGGTTCGAGGATCGTCTAGGGTCGAGGTTCGAGGGTTCTATAGGGTCGTCGAGGTCGAGGTTCGAGGTCGAGGATCGCCGAGGGGTCGAGAGAAGTTTCCTAGTGTCAAAGTATTGAAGAAATCCCTGGCTTCATCATTAGTCGGAAGTAACCAGGGCATGATGGTACGAAGTCCTCCAAAGTTATTCTGGAATGGAGTCTCGGATAGGATAATTTTCCTTTTTGTACGAATTTCAGCAAAGGCCTTCCAAATAACGATATTTGGAAGGTTCTTGCTGAACTTTGTACCAAAAAGCGAATTATCCTATCTGGGACTCCGTTCCAAAATAACTTTGGAGAGCTTCGTACCATCATGCACCTGTTACTTTGGCCTAATGATGAAGACATGGTTTTGTTGAATCATTTGACACTAGGCAACCTCCCGACCCCTCGGCGATCCTCGACCCCTTGACCCTCGACCGCTCGGCGATCCACGACCCTCTACCCTACCTCGGGCGTCGATGCCCACGTCACTTGTGGGACATAGATGTTTGTTCATATATAATGTAGATGTCTATGTATGTATGGAATTATATCGATGGATGTATGTTATCGGGGTCGAGGGTCATCGAACATGAGAGGAAGAAGAGGATAAAAAAAGAAGAGGAAGAAGAAAAAAAAAGAGGAGAAGAAAGAATACAGGAGTTCTTCTCCTTTATTCTTTCTTCTCCTCTTTTTTTTCTTCTTCTTCCTCTTTTTTTTATCGGGAACGAGGGTCGTCGAGGGTCGCCGAGCGGTAGAGGAAACCCAAATTAAATAGCAAGTATCGTCTGTGTGAGATACATGTGGCCGTCGGTATCGGACACTACATCCACGTCCCACAATTGACGCGGGCGTCGATGCCCACGTCACTTGTGGGACATAGATGTAGTATCGTCGTTGTTGTTGTCGATATACCCCCTCCCGATAGCTTCAACACGTGGGGGGGTCGATATTACCCCCTCCTTGAAGCGTTCTCGAGGCCACCCCTAACCCTTGAAGCATTGTCGAGGCCACCCGAAACCCTAGAGAAGCAGCATCGAGGCCACTAATTAATATGATTCCTTATTTTGATTAGCTAGCTAGTTCTACCTTTGCCACTAATATATCCATATCTGTCATGTTTGAATAATAATTGCCATGTTGTAAATATTTGTAGAAACTATGGACACCTCGCCCCGAGACGAAGCACAAGAAGCGTTGTTGAGGGACATAATCGCAGAAGGAAGTGATGTCGTCTGCTTGTTGATGTTTCTCAACGACACCGATGGTCTAGAAGGAGAGGGTGAAGAAGCAGCTGGCTATGATTATGATGGCTCCGATGACCCAATGCCGGTGCAAGAAGGAGAGGGTGAAGAACTAGACCGTGAGGACGGCTCCGGTGATCACCGAACTGAGTCCGGCCAGGTATATATATTAGTTAAGCTGTCTTGACTAGCTAATTGATGCATTCATTGTTTTGGTATGTACACATATTAATTAACTCTTGTCTTTGTTTCTTTTTCTAGCCCTCCGGATCGAGCACAACCGGTAAAGAGATGAGGCCGAAGAAAAGTTGAGCTCGGATGAAAGGCTTGAGATCATAGAAATCGTGGCGACGGCCAACCGATTGAACCCATCCGGACAAAGAAGGCATTTGTTGCTCGGTGTGGGGTTACGGTTAGGGACAACATCGATCAGCATCCAACAATGGTATAAGCCTAAGAACGAAGACCCTGAGGTGTCTTATGTCAATGATCTGCAGAAAAATGATCTTTGGACTGAGCTGAAGTCAAATTTCACCCTACCGCCAGAGGATGATCCGGAGAAGCCGATTATAGAGTCATTAATCAAGTCTTTTGCTCTTAAGAAGATGGCAGACCTATTCAGGAATTGGAAGAAAGACCTGAATAAGTTTGTCGATAAAAAAGAGACACCAGAATTCAAGGGCAAATATGAGAAGATCAGAGATGACTGGCCCGCATTTGTGGCCCACAAGACATCGGAAAAGAGTAAAAAGATGTCGGCGACAAACAAGCAAAATGCTGCGAAGAAGAAGCTTCACCATCGCATGCGGGGTCGGTGGCTACCTCATAGCCCGGCCTAAGTGGGCCAAGGCTGAGAATGATCTGCTTGATAAAGGGATCGAACCGAGACAATGAATCTGGCAGACCGTTGCGGACTTGGGCTGGCGGAACCTTGGACCTGTTTGAGGAAGTGCATTTGGACGGACGATCAATTGGACATACCAGTCAAGAGGCTAAAGCAATATATCGAAGCAGCGCAGCAAGGGAAGTTCGTTCGAGATAGGAGAAGGGCGAGCTCATAATGGCCCTCGGGAATCTGAGCACCACGGACGGACAAGAGGCACGCCGAGCTCCGTTTCATGGAAGGCTGGATTTCGGACGCAGGGGTTACAAAACCCGGAGAGGAGGAAGAAAGCGGAGCGAGCCAAATGCAGGTGCTGCGAAAGGGTAATGGGGCTAGAGGAATGAGAAGCAGAACGTAGCAAACGACCTGCCGAAGCTTCCCCCGAAGTTACCCCGCCATCTCAGCGGAGAAGCAGCGTGGCTTCCACCGAGTTGCTTCAGCCGGAGCATGCCTTGATGGCTCCTACCAGCTATCCCGTGGATGCTATCACGGAGTCCCAAAATTGCCACCTTATGGCGGAATGGAGCAATTTGAAGGTCAAGGCGGCTGTTGGCTCTGTTTATCCTACTAAACCCGACTCAACTTTTCACAAACGGCCGATTCGGAAGGATATGCTAAGGTGATGGTGGATGAAATACGGAGGATTTGAGGACCTCGGCTTGACCACCCTACCGGTGAAGGGAGTATCGGCTGGGTTACTGCTCTGAAGACTCCATGCCTATGGCGGAAGGATCTCATCAACCTTCCGAACTGGGCGCCTCCGCCTCCTCCTCCTCCTCCGGCAAGTCAGGGCACTCCGCCTCCTCCACCGCCTCCTCCTCCGCGAGTGGCGATCAGGGCACTCGGCGGCTCCTTCTCCAGCGCGTGGCGGCACTCCGCCTCCTTCTCCCGCTTGCGCTTGGCGCGCCGAGCAGCCAGCCTCCTCCTTCTCCGCCTCGTCGGCAAAAGGCGGAAGAGACCCGCCGCCGCTCCGGCTGCTCCGGCGCGTCGTAGTCCTTTTCCTCCGCCTCGTAAGCAGGGAAAGAGACATCCGCTCCGTCTGCTCTGCCGGCGTCTAGCAGTACAGCCAAAGGCGGGAGGAGATACAGATTCGGTCCTTCTCTGAAGACTCCAGAGAAGCTACCGTACAAGAGGACCGAGGAGGAAAACGCGAAGATCATGCAGACCGAAGTGGATGACTGGTTTGAAGGGTTGAAAGCAAAGAGACATCCACCTCCGGAGGAGAAGGTAGATCCGGTGAAAGCGAAGCGCACTCTGGCTGCCCTGACAAAACAACCTAAGTCTCCGCCGAAAGGCAACTATGAGCGCATTATTGGAAAGGCATTTGCCGAAGCGGAGAGGTCGGGAAGTACTAAAAGTGATCAAAGAATGAAAGAACGACGAGCTGGGAAACAAATTACCCAGCTCAGCGAACAAGCGAAGCAATCGTGCCCCCCGCTCAAGGTGCCTGCTGGCGACATCGTCGATCCGAGAATGGTGCCCGGTTATGGCAATCCTCAAGATTACCTGCCCGACGATGTACATTATGATTTCTTGGAGGTGCAGATACAAAGATCTGATACGGGAAGCCTCTCGTCAAAGATGAAAGATCTCTATCAGCGATGATGCAAAGATTGCATGATTGATACATGAAAACCTGCAGAGAGTCTGAGGGGAGGAGTACTTTGTATGTGAGAGTTAAAAAGGAGCATGACCTCGTTGGAATTGAACTGTTGCCTATTCCATTTGAGGAGTTCTATCGGTTTTCAATCAATTGGCCCTCGATAAAGCAACGGTCACCTGCTCGCATGCGTAAGTAGTACTACTTTTGTCATTAAGTCTCTCTATATAACTCAGCTCTTTCATTACATGTATTTATAATTATCCTCACTATATTATGCAGATTGAAGATCGCGAATTGAAGAAAAGACAAGTGGGTGATATTGTGTTCATTAACACATATCTCATAGATGCAATCGAGGTTGAATTTCATGCCAAAATACGAGGCCAACTTGCTACAATCATTGGTAATAAATGAACACAAAGATATAATACTCTTTCCTTACAACTTCAAGTGAGTGTTACTGTCTTGTGGCATATTCGGTTTCCTTATTAGTCAGGTTATAGTAATGTAATATTGATGAGTTATGCATGCGCAATGCAGGTACCACTATATTCTTCTAGAGATTAAGCTTGAGCAGGGAGTAGTAACGTCTTAGACTCCAAACGAAAAGATCCCAAGGAGTATGCGGACATGACTGAAATGCTCGAGAAGTAAGTTAAATCGATCATTATCCACCATATCAGCAACTTTGTTCATTTCTGATATCAAGTAATTGTTTTCTTTGTATGGCAGGGTTTGGAGAAAATTCACCAAAAAAGCTTCGGGACTGCCGAAGAAGCTGCAATTTAGACACCCAAAAGTAAGTACTATAGTAGCATATTTCACGCATCTCCTAGTGATTCAAGCGCTAGTTTCATCAATATCATTTAGCATGCTTGCTAATTATCAGTTTGATTGACCTCTATTTCTTGTAAAGTGGTTGTGGCAGGAACAAGGGAATGATTTCTGTGGATACTACATTTGCGAGTCCATCCGCCACACGACCTGTGAGCGGGGCTACTCTGACAAACAATATGAAGTGCGTAAATAACAATATTCACAATTTTATTTTATTACCATCATTTGTGTTGAGTTTCATTCATTCATATATATATATATATATATATATATATATATATATATATATATATATATATATATATATATATATATATATATATATATATATACCCCTCCTTAAAATTAGATGTTTGGATGCGGATGAACTCCTAGCACCAGATCGCATGCGAGCAATTCAAGAGGAATTGGCGGAATTCTTTGGTCACCACGTGATCGCTGAAGACAGAGAATACTATGTGGACCACGCGTCTGTATGTTAGGAGATTATATTTGTAAAAATTATTGTATATATGTAGCCGGTAGTGTCGGATAGATATACGAGAACTTGTTATTCGACCAATCTCTCGGAGAAGGAGAGGTGGTCGATATTACTTCTCTCTGTATGCATATATGTTCATGACTATCTTCTGTTTCCTTCGTTTGCTTACTAGCTAGCTAGCGTGTCTAGCTAGTCCTCTCTATCGTATGTATAGTGCGTAGCGTCGACCAAGCACGGACAAAGAGAGGACACTTCTCTCTATTAATTAGCTAGCTAACACAATATATGAAACACCTAAATTAACCCCCAAAACCCCAACCCCCCCCCTTTCAAAAAAAAACAAAAACCCCAGCCACGAAATCTTGTGGCGTGGATGCCTATTGGTCGGTTGATTCCACCAACCAGGACCAAAAGCCCTCCTGCCTGGGCTCAGCGCACAGGCCACGTGGAGGCCCATCTGTCCCGGTTCTGGATTGAACCGGGACTAAAGGGCCAGGGCATTAGTACCGACACTTTAGTCCCGGTTCATGAATCGGGACTAAAGGCCCTCATCAACCGGGACAATAGGCCATTTTTCTACTAGTGTACAGAACTTGTGTACTACTAGCAACAAATCAACCAATTGACTGTACGTGAATTTGCTCTTGCCTTGGCCTCAACTCCCGATGGCTTGCTTTGCCTAAAGCCTTTCCAATGTACTGCCGTATCACGTTGGATTTTTTTCCGCAATCTGCCTCTCGCCGTGCCCACTTGAGGACTCGGTCCTCTTTTTTTTCACAAAAAAAATCTCTGGCGTGCATGGCTTCCTTAGGATCGATACATTGCATGGTCCTCCACTATGCGTCAGCGTGCTTTGCTATAGCCCGCTGCAAGCGCCCGCGTGTGGGCCACTGCCCGCACAAGCCCTTTGCTCAGAGCGCCTGCCACCGCGCTGCACCCGTACGCGCCTCGGACTGGGCCGACTTGTCTATCTTCCATCACCGCACCGATCTCGTCGAAACCGAGCCGATCGGCAGTACCTCGACATGTCGCCTACCTATCGATCTGATGAGACACGAGCCTGACCTAGCCGCCAGAGGCGACTAGGGTTTCTTTACTCCGGCGACTCCACGTCGCCATTGAGGCCCCCTGAGCATTACTCGACGCCGGATCCCATCCCCGTCCCTGTCGCACGCTCTTGGGCTGTTTCCACCCGGCCTCGGAGCGAAGCACAGGGCTCTAGGGTTTCTGCAGGACCGGCGGCAATGGTGGTTTCATCCTCCTCCGGAGCCCCCCGTGCATCGGCTGCGGGTGGACAAAAAGGCAAATCGTCGATCGATCTAGAGACGGCGATGAAGAACATGAAACTAAAGGAATCCGAACTTGATGAGGTGGTACTTGGAGATGAGGAAATCTCCAAATTTGCTGAAGAAACACGCTGGCTTGCGGTTGCGTGGTGAATACGGGAAGCCCTTGATGCAGAATCTTTCAAAAGCGATGATGAAATTCATCGGAGGCTAGCATACGATCCCGAATCCGTGAGGCTAACGACAACCTGTTCATCATCCGGATGTTACGTGTTGGAGGCTGGAGCAGAGTCATGCATCAAGGCCCTTGGATCTTGAGGGCACGATGGTTATCATTGAGGAATATGGCGGCAAGGAAAACCTGGCGGTCGCTCTCGACCGGGTGCACGTGTCGGCACAGATCCATGACACCCCAGAGTTGTACCGAAAGGAGATGGTCTTGGATCAACTAGCGCGCCGGACCGGCCAAGTCAAGAGCGTGGAGATGAATCCCTCTAGGGTTTTTGAGGGAAATTATGTACGGGTCCGTAGAAAGATCAAGGTGGCTGATCCTTTGGTGCGTTTTACTCCACTAAACATAAAGGGGGAAGGAAGATTACTCCTCCCAGTAAAATATGAAAAGATCGGATTTTTACGTGAGGTATGCGGCATCATGGGACATATCTTTGGAAGAGTGCGGCAATGGAATTCACGGACCGAGGAGATCGAATATGGGCAATGGATGGTAGCCACAAGGCGAGCCTCCCGTCTAATCAGTTTTTCGAACAACTACTCAAACCCTGCTCAAAGCAGAGATGGTGCAGGGACGGGACGAGCTAGGGAGGAGGCCGGGAGGTGCAAGCGGGCTAGGAAGCGCTCATCACATGAGGCCGGGATGCAGGAGGATATAGACCTGGATGACCGCTTGAGCCCCATGAAAGCAGGTCCAGTGGAGAAGGAGAACAACGAGGCGAGTGAGCCGGACATGCTGAATCTTGATGAGGAAGAAATTGGACCTCTCTCAGAGATACATGCAGCAACAAGCAAGCACGAAGGGGATGCAGGGTACATGCATGGACATGCCACACCGCCAGCAGCGGTAGTCAGAGGACCTCGGCGTTGGTCTTGGTTCGCCGCCACCACCTCCATACATGTCACCACGGACAGGAAGAAACTAAAGAAGAAGGCGTCGCCCACAAAAGCGACAAAGTCACAGAGGCGAGTTGGCGGGCTCCCAAGAGAGCGCCGCGGGCTCAATGAGTTTTGATATGGGCTGTCATGAGGCAGGAAGACCCGAGACAGTTCGAGAGCTTTCTTGATCTCATGAGGCAATTTGCTCACCTGGTGTTTTGCATTGTTGAAACTCAGCTTCCTAGAGGTCGAGTGGAGAGTTTAGCAGAAACATTAGGCTATGATAATTCTTATGCTGTTAGTAGTTCTGGTAGAAGTGGTGGTATTGGCATTTTCTGGAATAATGCAATAAAACTTGATACTTTTGGTTACTCTGACTATCACATTGATTCTCTTGTAACTATTCCGGGTGAAGCCCAATGGAGACTGACGGTAGTCTATGGAGAAGCAAAGGTCAGTGAAAGAGGAAGAACATGGGATCTTTTACACTCCCTAGCTTCGGAGAGTGATCGACCATGGATGTGCATCGGGGACTTTAATGAGGTCTTGCGACTGGATGAGTATGATGGGGCTAGCCACCGCAGCATGACACAGGTGCTCGGTTTTCGGGATGCTGTTGATGTTTGCGGACTGACCGATCTCGGGTTCTCGGGACCAAAGTGGACTTTTGAAAGGAGAGTTGTGGGAGGAACATACACACGAGTTCGACTCGATAGAGCTTTGGCATGTGGTGAATGGTGCAGCATATATCCGCAAGCTGAACTTATTCACAAGGTGGCAACTACATCCGATCATAGCCCAATCTTGCTACATACAGGCCCTCAACCGGTTGGACAGCAGCAATAGCAAAAGCAATTCAGGTATGCGATGATGTGGGAGTCTCATGATGGTTTCATGCAGGAAATACAGCAACATTGGCAGGGGCTAGGCGCAACTACGGTTGCAGGTTTACGGGCAAAAATTAGTGCTCTTACAAAGGGTCTCACACGGTGGGAAAAATCTACCTTTGGTAATGTTAAAGCTGAGATTAAACGCCTGAATGTGGAACTTGGAAGACTTCAAGCGGATCCTGGTCGGACTGAGCCGACCCGAATTGAAGTTAAGATCAAAGACCGCTTGGTCGAAATCTATCACAGGGAAGAAGTAATGTGGCGTCAGAGGGCGCGCATTACATGGCTAGTAGCAGGATATAAGAACACTAAATTCTTCCACCTGCGCGCTAGCAGACGGCGTCTTAAGAATAAAATTAAGGCACTCATGAAGGAGGACGACACCACAACAGAAGATGCAGACGAGATGGAGAATTTGGTTACAACTTTCTATCGGGACCTCTTCACTTCAGAGGGTAGAATCAAACATGGAGAGGGTGATTGATACTGTCCCTTGCAAAGTGACCGCCGAGATGAATAAAAATTAACCACGGTTTACGAAGGAGGAGGTGAAGGTGGCACTTTTTCAGATGGCTCCTACTAAGGCGCCAGGATCTGATGGGTACCCTGCCCACTTTTTTCAGAGGCATTGGGACGTTTGCGGAGATGAGATTTCTTTGATCATTTTGAAAATTTTGAGAGGGGAAGAAGCAGTGGATGAGCTGAATGATACTATCCTAGTACTTATCCCCAAGGTAACGAACCCCACGCTTCTTACTCAATTCCGTCCTATAAGCCTTTGTAATGTTATATACAAGATTGCTTCCAAGGTTTTGGCGAATGGATTGAAGAGTTTTCTTCCGGAGATCATATCTGAGGAGCAGTCGGCCTTTGTTGGGGGGAGGCTTATTACTGACAACATTATCTCAGCCTATGAGTGCCTTCACTTCATGAAGCGAAATAAGTCAAAGAAGAATGGTTTTGTGCCTGGCTGGACATGATGAAGGCGTATGATCGCTTTGGAGTGGGGGTATTTACGCGCTATAATGACCAAACTGGGCTTTGCACCGGTTTGGGTGGATACAGTGATGAGGATGGTGAGCTCTGTTAAATTCTCGGTCCTATTCAATGGGAAGAAATTAGAGCAATTCACCCCTACGAGGGGAATTCGGCAGGGAGATCCAATATCACCTTACCTATTCTTGTTGGCAGCAGAGGGCCTTTCGTGCCTCCTAAAAAGTCAGAATGAGTCATCGCCAATCAACGGAATCAAAGTGGTAGAAACGGCCCCGCCGGTTAGCCACTTACTTTTCGCCGATGACAGCCTGTTGTTCGTCAAGGCTAGTAGTGAGGGAGCTACTCTGGTATCTTCTCTGTTGGAATCTTATTGCCAACCATCGGGACAGAAAATAAACCTTGCCAAATCTTCGGTTTTCTTCAGTAAGGGTTGTACACAGGAAGTGAGAGATAGCATGAAGAATATTCTTAATGTCCAGAATGAGAGTTTGTCTGAAAAATACCTGGGTATGCCCACAGATGTTGGTAGCAGCAAAAACGAGGCGTTCAAATACCAAGGAGGCGTGTGTGGAACAAAGTCAAAGGATGGATGGAGAACATATTGTCTTCAGGTGGGAAGGAAGTGCTCATCAAATCCGTGGCACAAGCTGTTCCTGTTTTCTCGATGGCCTGTTTCAAGCTCCCTAGAGGCCTCTGTCTTCATATCAACTCCATCATTCGCAAGTTTTGGTGGGGGAGTAAACGGGGCGAGAGAAAGACTAGCTGGGTCTCGTGGGAGGTCATGACCAGGCCGAAATATGAAGGAGGCTTGGGATTCCGAGACATAGAGCTCTTCAATCTTGCTCTCTTGGCGAGACAAGCGTGGCATATTCTGCAATCACCAAATGCTCTAAGTGCAAAGCTATTAAAAGCTCGTTACTTTCCAATGACTGATTTTTTGGATGCGGAACTGGGCAACAATCCATCGCATATTTGGAGAGCCATCATGGAAGGAAAAGAAGTGCTAAAGTTGGGCTTGATTAGGCGCATTGGAGACGGAAATACTACTCACATATGGGAACAGAACTGGCTCCAAAAGGAAGCATCGATGAGGCCTATTGTTTGCTTAACTCCACACCGGCCAGAACGTGTGTCCGAGCTTATCAACGCCACATCCGCAAGCTGGAAACAGGATCTGGTTAATTCAACTTTTCTTCCTATTGATGCAGAGGTGATCTTGAACATTCCGTTGAGCACCGTCATTACCACGATTCTTTGGGCATGGGCACATGAGAAGAAAGGGGAGTTCACAGTGCGATCGTGCTACCGGATGCTCATCACGACAAAGCTCCGGAGGGAGGCATGGCTCGAGAGCCGGGGCGGCCCAGCGGACTGCAGCCGCGAGAGAAAGTGTTGGGACAATCTATGGAAGATCCCGGTTCCGTCAAAAATTAAAGTTTTCCTATGGAGGTTAGCCCAATCCTCGCTCCCGACAGCGGACGTTATCAAGCACAGAAACATGGGTCCTTCTCCATGTTGTGCTATATGTGGAGCTGAGGACTCGTGGTTCCATTCTCTGGTGAACTGTACTATGGCGCGTTGTGTTTGGGCCTTGAACGACCCGGAGCTGGTTGAGCACATGCTGGCCACGGCGGAACCTGACGCAAAATCTTGGCTCTTCAGTATACTTGCTGCGGTATCACATGCAGAATTGATCCGAGTTGTTGTCACCCTCTGGGCGATTTGGTCGGCGCGGAGGAAATTGATCAATGAAGGAGAGCACCAAAGCCCTTTGGCGACCTTCTCTTTCGTCAATAGGTATCTCTCTGATCTAGCTTTGGCTCAACCATCACAGGCGATATCAAATGCCCGCCAGCCGCAGGAACAGGCAAGGAAATGGATTCCGCCCCCGCATGGATATGTGAAGATCAATGTTGATGGTGCAGTGTGTAGAAGCCCACCTATTGGTGCGGTTAGCGCGGTATGTCGAGATGGACAAGGTGTGTATATGGCTTCTTTCAGCTGTGGTTTTTCATGGGCTGGCCGACCCACACATTTTGGAAACCTTGGCGTGTCGTGAGGCGCTATCGTTGGGAAGGGACTTGCTACTCCAAAACATCACGGCGGCCTCGGATTGCCTCTCCGTCATCAATGACATCAACTCAGGAACTCATGGTATCACTGGCCCAATCGTTAGAGAAATAAAGGATGGTTGTGGTGATTTTCAGGCTATCTCTTTTGTCCATGAAGGACGTCGCTCCAATACGGAGGCGCATAGTTTAGCTAGACATGCTTTGCACTTGGGTGAAGGTCGCCATGTTTGGCTTCTACAACCCTTTGATACTCTGCTTATTCCTGTAAACCGTTCCATTGATCAATAAAACATTGCATGTTTCCCCTAAAAAAAAAACCTATCGATCTGATCTACCAACACTGTCGGAATATTCTAGAGACCCTCTCCCAGTTTCAAATTATTTGGAGCTACTAAATTATATATAGTATTTAAATAGCCACAATTCAATTACCATATGAATTAATTCAAAGCCCATTTTGGTCCTGCAAAAATGTGCACCATTTGTGGTTAGGGTTTTCACCTTTTCTCTAAATGATGAACATTTTTAAGGGAATTTTGGGTTTATTAAAAAAATAATGCAACACTTGAAGGCTAGCCTAGTGCATTACCAGAACTAGGGATGTGACATTCCGGCGCTGCGGCCGGCTATTCGACCCGGCAATTCAATGGCAGCGCGCGGCCGAGTAGGCGTGGTTTGTGGCAAGGGCCACTGCCGATGCCGGAGATGCGGCTGCACAGCTCCCTGCGCTCTGGGAGGAGTACCAGCTCCAAACCCAGCTCTCTGGTTCGCTGATCCACAATACGTTGCACGGAGGTGAGCCGCTGCCCGCCGAGGTCATCTCCAGCAACGAGGATGACGAGGGCGATGGTAGCGGCTCCAGCGAGGAGTAGACGGCGGCTCTGGCGACAACAAGTTTATCTAGCTAGTTTAATTTATGTTTTATCTAAGTTCTATCTAGTTTGTGTGTACGTTTGTATGAACTCCGACGAACTATGTGACGTGAGCTATCTAGTTTATCTAAGTTTAAATTACAGTATGCTTATACCAGATCTGTTCTGTGCAAGCTTGCGTGTTCCCGCAAATTGGTTTTACAGGATCCCAAAACCGAGAATTAGGGGACGAAGAGATATGAGATCTGCTAGAGATGTTGTTGGTGATGGACCGAAAGCAGTTCCGGCATTTTGATTACGGAAAAGCTAATTTCCTGCCGACTGGCAGTTAGCGAGATATCCGCACGACTCGGATGCCGTCCATCTCAAAATTGTGCGTTCGCGCGCGTCCGAGGCGGTAGACTTCGCGATTTACGGATCTGCTGTTTTTTCTCCACGTACAGCTCTCGATGGTGCGTGATTTTCTCGGGCGAACGGTTGGATCCGCTTTTTTGGGGATGTGACGATGTTTGGCAACGCACCAGCGCCTCCTCTGATTCTGTTTTCTCGATGACTTTTAAAATGCTAAAAAATGAGGAGGTGGGGATTTGAACCTACAACCTCATGCTACACTGCACCCATTCTTTACCACTTGAACTAGATCAAGTCCTTCTGTTTATGTTGAGATTAGGTACTATTTCTAGATCTACTAATAACGTAAAGAAAACCACAGTCCAAAGAAACACAACAATAGCTTATTAACTTGTCTCCTCTTCTACGTTTGCACAACAGTTAATGCAATGTCCAATGTTTTTTGCACTTAAGTTGACTATTTTTACCAACTCATCTACAGTTGATGACACCGTGGTAATTTGCCGACCAGGTGGGATACTCCCCGGTTGTGTGAATATCAGGATAATTCTCATATCACAACCTGATAACTTATATAGCTCAGTCCTGATAACTTTGGCGTAGGGATGGGTGTTGAAGAAATACCCCCCTATCTTTTGGTGTGAATGGCATGGTAACCCATACACCAGAGATCTGATAACGTATGCAATCCGATCATGATAACTTTAACGAATAGAGGTGATGAAATATACCCCCGATAACTTTTATGTGAATATCACGGTAACTCACACATCGCTGACCTGATGACTTATGTACCTAGATCTTGGTAAATTTGGCGACTGGGTGAGGAGGGAGGCACGTTGATCAATACCCTCAGTTATTTTTTGTGCGAATAGCTTGATAACTCACACATCGCAGACCTGATAATTAATGGGAGAAAAAGATGTGGAAACAAATCTTGATGCTAATAGGTTCCATATTGTAGTTTTATATCCTAAAAATTCATGCTGAAGCTAAGAATTGAACACAAGACTTCAATATTGAGATCTTAACACATTAGCCAACTCACCCACTACTTGGCTCCTGACAGGTTTAAATAAAATACCATTTTTTTACCATCCGAGGTGAAAAACTTGTTAAAATATACCAACCGATAACTTCTATCTAAATAAGATGATAACTTACGTGCAATTAACCTGATAGCTTACATATAAACCCATTGATAATCTTTCACCGTGGGCGAAAAGTTCTAGAAATATGCCCTGATAACCTAGTGCAAATAACACGGTAATTTACGCACCCGACACCCGATAACTTACATACAACACATTTTGATAACTCTTTACAAGTCATAGTTATCACGTTGGTCGTGCCAAAGTTACCAAGCAAAAAAAACTATTATTGCTGGTATGACAGAAAAATAAAGGTTCAAATAACCTTGTTTATATACAATAGACAACAACTAAAGGTGGCTTCCCCTTTCTACCACTTTTATTTTCTTTTCATATTGTGTAGCCAAAAAACCAAAAAAACCATTAGGAATTTACTATTCACGTACACGGTTTTCAAGAAAAGAAGAAAAATCGATAGAACCGAGCGTGAGGAAGGTGAGTTAAGATCGTGCGGATCTGTCGCTAACGACCAGTCGAGTCTTTTAATTAAGCGACGGTGTCCATGGCAACTGCCAGCGTTGATCCTTCCGAAGATGATAAACCTGAGGAGATAAGGTCTCTTGGAGGGGACTTGGCGATGCCGACTGCGACCTCATCGTTTTCATTGGAGCCGAGTCAGCCGCTTGCCTTTGTGAAGCCGCTTGCCTTTGCGGACCTTGGAGGTTTGGCGGCTGCTGCTGCTCTCTCACCTGAGGTTGTTGGCCCGGTGGCGTCTGTTGGTGCTGAGTTTGATGAGGTAGGTGCTTTGACACCCGTTTCTAAGGCACCGAAGCCCGTCCAGTCTCTCATCTTTGACCGCGACGCTATGTTGGCACGTATTGACGAGGTGGTCTTCGCGAAAAAGCTTGGCCGCTTGCTCACCGGCTTGGATGTAGCTTGTCTGGAGTGCCAAGGCGATTGCTTGCCTCCTAGCGGAGGAGGTTTCTACGGGCAAAATGAAGAAGGTGAAGAAGGCTATCGGGAGCATAGGCAAGAAGGTAGCGTCATTAGGAAGGCGCCATGGCTGCTTAATGGAGGATGCTCAGTCTTTTGTCATCCATCTTGATTGACTCGCCTCTGTGGATTTGGTGGCGTTCGGTGGTTTCGCTGAGAGTTTCTTTGCGATGTCATTTTGCGAGGGTTTATGGTTGTTGCATGTTATGTATGTTTGTTGGGTTGACCGTGGTGTCATGGAGTTTCTTTCTTAGCGAGTAGTCCACATGTGGTCTATATGTATCGGTTTTCGCCCGGTTTTCCGTTAATTAACTGGGCAATTCTCTTCTTCTTAATTAATCAATGAGGCAAATCTTTTGCCTCCGTTTCGAAAAAAAAATTAAACATTGAGCCACCACGAGAGAGCCGAAGCCGACGGCAACATGCTGCATCCGTGGCGTGCGTGTCCATCTGATCCCGTTGACCGCGATATACACGACTCACACGTGTGCAGTTCAATAGTATTTCCAGCTTCGTACGGTGCCGATCATACGACTGGTTCTTTATCCGGTTTGCATTTTTGTCCATTTTCCAGTCCCGAAAGCCTGAAACCTGCTACTACTACGAAACAAAGGTTTCCAAAGTAACATCAGTTAGCCGGAGTACCGGAGAGAAACATGCATGGAGAAGGAAGGGGTTAAGGAAAAGATAGGAAGGGTGAGCAGTGCAGTCTAATCTGTCAGTTGTACAGAAGATTCGTCCTAGTAGTACGGAGTACTTTACCGAAGAGCCAAGCTGACCGCATTACAATCTATCCGCACTTTGCCGAAGAAACACAACTTCTGCTCACTCAGAGCATCTCCAGCCGTTGCCTCCAGGGAGGGGCTAAAAATCGCCTCTGGACGCACCCGCGCTAAACCGCGCACTGGAGGTGTGATGTTCCAGTCACGGCGCCCACGTTTTTTTGAAAAAGTTAAATACGGCGCAAACACGGCTCAAATTTAACGCAAACATCGGCGAGTTCGTTCAAATTTAAACAATTTTTACAAAAAAAAAAGAAAAAACTACTAGGGGCTGCCCCTCGCCGTCTCCATCGCCGCTCCTCGCCGTCTACCTCGCCGCTCCCCGCTGCCCGCCTTTGCAGTTCTACATGCCGAGGAGGCTGTAGAACCGCGTGTAGTCGCCGTCGGTGGCGGCGGCGGCGTCGCCGCCTCCGCCGGCGCCGTCCTTCTGCATCCCTTCCCTGGTTGGCGCGGCGGGTTGGACGGTCCGGGGGCGTCCTCGTCGTCGTCGCTGTCGACGATCACGACACCGTGCTCGTCCTCGCGCCCACGCTTGCGGGCTTCTATCTCCTCCAGGGCCCGGCACTGCCGAACCATCTCGTCGCGGAGCTAGTCGTCCCGCGCCCACTGCAGGGCGTCCTCGTCGAAGAAGCCGCGTCGGGCTATCTCCTCGTACTCCGCGGGGAGGCCGGGCTCCGGCTTGGGCTCGACGAGGACGAAGCGGCCGGAGGAGGGTGGAGTCGCCGATGCGGATGACGGAGCTGCGGGGCGCTGTGGACAAAGCGTGTCTGGGGCTCCGGCACGGGCGGAGGCGAGGAGAGCCCAACGAGCGGCGGACAGGAGGAGGACGCCCGGGCGCTCCATGCGCCTCGGCGTCGAGAGCACCAGCGCGTGAGAAGGGCGGGGGCGGGGTACTCGAGGCGCGTATTGCCGCCCTCGATGTACTCGAGGCGGCCTCAACATGCGGCCGGGCACGCCCCACCACCGCGCCGCCCTCGGAGTTGAGCTGCCGGAGGGCACAGCGCCGTTCGTCGCCTCGAGCTGCTCGGCGTGGCGGCGGTAGAAGTAGGGCTTCAGGCGGGCTGTCGGGGTGTACGCGGGCCTTCCCTCGCCGCTTCGCGGCGAGGGACGCGGATACGTCGCGATCTCCGCCGCCCGCGCCGCCCCGGTGGGTGGTGGTGGCACCGGCACGCCGCCGGCGCTGATCCTCCAAACCCCGGGCACCCACATGTCCGGCGGGGCCGGGTAGTCGGCCTCGAAAAAGAGGCGAGCCTCGTCCTCGTGAAGATGGTGGTGCCTGAAGCCATTCGCCGCGCCATCGCCTGGGAAGCGCTCGGCCATTCTTCTGAACTGGAGATGGCGAGAGGAGGAAGGGGGAGAAATGGGCGCGTCGGCGGTGGAGTATTTGTGCGTGTCTCCGGCGCGCTGGTGGTTGGCTTATATAGGCGGAGACACCGCGTGGTAGGCTTGGCCGGCGCGTTACGCATGGCGTGGCGGGCGAGGGGACGCGCGTCGCCCGGCCTTCACTGCGTCGCCCGTGAGGCATCAATGGAGGCTGACCGGCGCGGCAGCGCGCGCAGCTTTGGCATTGCTTCGCCGCGGGAAACGAGGCGATGAGGACGACGAAGCGGCGAGAAGAGAGTCGAATCGCTGACTATGATTCGCCAGGCGCCCCCAAGCGACCCCAGCGTGCCGGGTTCGGGTTGGGTCCGCCGGCGCCAATTTCGGCCCGAGCCGGCGAAAACTGGGCCCTTGAGGGCGCAACAGGGCCGATTTTTTGGCGCCGGCGGCCGAAAAATCTCCTGGGGGGCCTTCTTGGGGGCGCGGCTGCAGATGCTCTCAAACAAATTCAACCTACTATACCACAAGTGCACGCGCACGCTACTCGGCGTTCGCCACAACCAAGCAAAGAAAGGAGATGGTAGTGGTTCCTCACAAGGAAAATCCCACACAAACTTAGAGCATCTTCAGCCGTTGGCCCCCCAGAAGACGCTAAAAATCGCCCACTGGGGGCGCACCGACGCTAAATCGTGTGCTGGGGGTGTGATGCCCCCCAGTCGCGGCACCCATATTTTTTTTGAAAACTTACTAGCAAGATGCCTGTGCATTGCACGGAACATCAAGATGCATTTTTTTACAAAACACCTGTTGTGATTGATCCATGCAGGAGTAATCCCATGTGTAAAAGCTAATGATATCTCGAGAATTTTATCTAAAAAATGGTATCTCGAGAATTTCATCGAAGAAAATGATATATCGAGAAAGATGAGAGACAAGGTGAGGAGGAGTGGTACGTGGTGGTGACTACTGGTCGGACTGGGCGGAGGCATGGGGATGGACGGCGCCGGCAGCGGCCACCATGCCAGATTGTTCCAGAGATTTTCTTTTTTAACTGCTCAGCAATGAGGTTGTGGGACATAAGGATGAACAAGGCAATGCCTTATCTGTAAATGTGAAGAGATGTGCGGGTATCTTTTGTAAAATTATCATAGTTTGCTTTCTGTCCGTCAGATATAGATCGGACGGTCTATATTACAAGATGACAGACACACCATCATCACCAACTCAGTTTTTTTAAGAGTAGAGAAATTTTGTCACAAACACGGCGCAAATTAAACCAAACTTTGGCGAGTTCGTTCGTATTTAAAATAATTTACAAAAAAGAAAAAAAACCGCTACTAGTCTGCTCCTCGCCGTCTCCTTCGCCGCTCCTCGCCGCCCGCCGCCCTTGCATTTCTACATGCCGAGGAGGCTGTAGAACCGCGTGTAGTCGCCGACCGTCGTCGTCGTCGCCTCCGCCGCGGCCGCCATCCCTGCTGCAACCCTCCCCCGGTTGGCGCGGCGGGTTGGACGGTCCGGCGGCGTCCTCGTCGTCGTCGCTGTCGAGGATCACGACGCCGTGCTCGTCCTCGCGCCCACGTTTGCGGGCGGCTATCTCCTCCGAAGCCCGGCGCTGCCGGACCATCTCGTTGAAGAAGTAGTCGTCGCGTGCCCACCGTAGGGCGTCCTCGTCGGAGAAGCCGCGCCGGGCTATCTCCTCGTACTCCGGGGGGAGGCCGGGCTCCGGCTTGGGCGCGACGAGGACGAGGCGGCCAGAAGCGGGGGTGGAGTCGGTGCTGAGGACGCCGGAGCTGCGGGTGCGCCGGCTGACAGGCGTGTCCTGGGGCTCCGGCTTGACGGGGCGGAGGCAGGGAGAGCCGGTCGACCGACTAGACGAGGAGGAGGACGCCCCGAGGTCCATGCGCCTCGGCGTCCACGAGCTCCCACGGCGGCGAGAGAAGGACAGGGGGTCGGGGTACTCCAGCCTCGGCGTGTTGCCGCCCTCGATGTACTCGAGGACGGCCTCCAACGTGCGGCCGGGCACGCCCCACCATCGGCGCCGCCCCTCGGAGTTGAGCCTGTCGGAGGGCACAACGCCGTTGGTGGCCTCGAGCTACTCCGCGTGGCGGCGGCGGAAGTATGGCTCCCAGAGCGGGCTGTCGGGGACGTAGCGTGGCCCCTCCCTCGCCGCCAGCGGCGGAGGCGCGGATCTACGCGATCTCCGACGCCCGCGCCGCCCGGTGGCGGTGGTGGCACCGGGACCCGCTGGCGCTGATTCTCTAAGCCGGGCACCCGCATGTCCGGCGGGACGGTACTCGGCCTCGAGGAGCCGAAGCCGTCCTCGTGAAGGTGGCGGCGGCCGAAGCCGTTCGCCGCCGCGCCGTCACCTGGGAAGCGTTCGGCCATTCTTTGAACTGGAGACGGCGAGAGGAGAGGGAGGAAGGGGGGAGAAAGGGCGCGTCGGCGGTGGAGACTCTGTGCGTGCCACCGGCGCGCTGGTGGTCGGCTTATATAGACAGAGGCGCCGCGCGCACGTGTGGCCGTCGCGTTTACGCGTGGCATGCGAGGGGCCGTGCGTCGTCTCGTCTTCACTGCGCCGCCCGTGAGGCATCAATGGCGGAGGCTGACCGGCGCGGCAATGCGCGACAGCTTTGGCATTGATTCGCCGCGGGAAACGAGGCGATGAGGACGATGAAGCGGCGAAAAGCGAGACGAGTCGCTGGCAAGGAGGGCCGTGGCTCTTTCGCGCCAAAAACGATTCGCCCGACGTCACAGCGCCTCCAGCACGCCAGGTTCGGGTTGGGTCCGTCGGCGAAAATTAGGCCTTTAGAGACGCGACTGTGCCGATTTTTTGACACCAGCGACCAAAAAGTTGTCTTGGGGGCTTTGTTAGGGGCACGGCTGGAGATGCTCTTAGGAGACAAAAACAGAAGGGGAGGGGCCCGATTCCAATCGCTTCAGTATTTGATTCAGCATTTCAGCGGAAAGGAACCGACAGTGTTGATCCCGTCCAAGAGGACGACTTATTTGAGCCCTCGCAGCACGCGCGGGACGTTTCTGTCCACCCTCAAACAAGCCGATGGTGACATGCATCTACACAAGTCCATCATCTGATCCAGTTAGTTGGCAGTGGAATTCTGTGTGTGTGCTCCATCTGCACGAGTCACGTGTGTTGTAGTATAGTGAGCTGCCTTTGTCGCGCATTACACATCAGAGCATCCATTGCAGAATGCTTTCATTCTCAGTAGAAGCTTTCGTTCTCATTATATTTTTTGCTGTGATGTGAATCAGATAGAAAAAGAATCGCACGAGTTCTTTATAAGTTGGCTCTGAAATAGCATAACGGGACATGTTTGCTGTTATTGAGTCTTGCAGTAAAATTTTGCTAAAGCACATATGCCCGTGTGTTGCAACAGGAGAGATTTTGTTACGAGAAGTATCGGGAGAGATAATTGATGTGTCCATCAAAACGTTCTCCACAACAGTGGCACGATAGAGCGGAGAGTTGTGGTGTTCTCGTGGGTCTTGTTTGGTCCGCGAGATGTTTATAGTAGTGGGGTTGGTCCGAGTGACGACCACTACCCAACTCGTGCCTTTTTTTCCCTTCAGGTCCACCTCCTTACCGAGGTTATGGTGACCTCCTGGTTTTTTAAAAACATATGAGCATTTTTTAGGAAAAAACCGTTAATTTCTGGAAAAGGAAAAAAAACTTGAAATAGGAAGATTTTCTTAGTGCTGCACTTTAAATGGAACCTGACTATTTCAGCTCAGTCAATCAACCCATAGTGCTCTGCATTCAGATCCAGAGCTCAAACACTTGCAATGAATCCCAAACATGAAGCAACTACAATTATCACCCTGAAAAGTCGGGGGTTTTATACAACTCAACTAACTGCGGTATGATTATGAATGAATTGGTGTATGACAAATATACCCATCTAATGAACCTACTGTACAACAACTGTACTAGGTACGTATTTGTGCAGGTACAAATTGCGACCGCCTCTCCCCGCGCGCGCGCTACTCGGCCTTGCTGGCCACTTCCTCCTGGGCGGGGGGCACGTCGGCGGGGAGGAGGACGGCGCGGACATCCTCGACGTCATCGTCGGACGACGATCCGTGGAAGCTGTCGGACGGCACGGGCGTCAGGAACTCAACCCAGCCGCTGCCCTTGAGGCGTTCGACGCCGAAGTACATGGCGACCCCGACGGCGAGCAGGATGATGTTGACGACGATGGTCGTGGCCGATGCGAGGCACATGACGGTGCCGATGAGCAACACGGGCGGGACGCACATGACGGCTGCCCCCACGGAGCCGAGCGGGATCCGGTACGGCCGGGGCAGGTCCGGGTCCTTGAAACGCAGCTTGACGAACGCCGCGAACACGGCGAGCATGCCGAGCCCGTAGAGGAAGTTGAGGAGCTCGATAATCTCCTGGAAGCTCATGAAGGAGAGGACCACCACCCCCGTCGCCGAGCAGAGGATGCTGTACGTCGGCGTTCCATGTCGCGATCTGCGTATAAGACAATACATCGCGACAACATGAGGATTTTCTTTTCGATTTTCGCTCAAGGATTTTTTGGATTCAGATGTCGAGTTCATCACCTGCGGGCGAAGATGGCGGGGATCATGCCCATCTCGGCCATGCCGAGGAGCTGGAAGGAGTCGCTGCTCATCTCGGCTTCGAAGAGCCCCATGTTTGACATGGCCGCCGCGGCCTGGATCCACACGCGCAGCCAGGGCCCGCCGATCCTCTGCCCGACCTCGGAGAAGAACCCGTCCGTCCACTCGGCCGCGGTCTCCGATGGCAGCGCGCCGGTGCCGGCCAGGAGCGGGATGAGGTACGCGCCGACGACGAGCGCCACGGCGCCGAACACCGCCTTGGGGAACGTCTTCCTCGGCTCGTCAACCTCGCCGGCGAGCGTGCTCGCCTTGTCCCAGTAGTTGAGGTTCCAGAACATGGAGTTGAAGTACCCGCGCGGGTCAATGGCCTTGGGATTGACGGCGAGCCAGCGGGAAGGGCGGATCTTGGGGATGGCGAGCACGGTGAGCGCGACGAAAGGGGACAGGGAGAAGGCGGTGAGGAAAAGCGCGGAGAGGCCGACGAGGTGGAGTCCGCGGTAATTGAGGTAGGTGAGCGCGGCGGTGAGGCCGAGCACGGCGAGCGAGCGGAGCGGCGGCGCGAGGGCGAGCCCGCTGGAGCGGAGGTAGTCGAGGAAGAGCACCGGGTAGAGCGCGTTGTCGAGGGTGCCGGAGGCCCACTTGGAGAAGCCGACGAGGAAGGCGACCGCGGGGCCGAAAGCGGCGGAGACCCAGGCGACGTAGCCGGCGTTGGTGGGAAAGGCGGAGGCGAGCTCGGCGGTGATGAGGGCCTCAGGGAGCGACCAGAGGACCGGGAGGATGAGGAATCCGAGGAGCGGGAGCAGCGCGCCGCCGCCGGCGCGGACAGAGTCCTCGATGCCGAACGGCCCGCCCGAGACGTCGTAGAAGATGAGCGCGACGAGGGGGAGCACCGTCAGGGGGCGCCGCCTCGGCGCGGGGACGTCCTCTCCGCCTCCGCCTGTCATCGGGTCAACGGCCGCGCGCCACCGCCCCCGCCGCCGCGGGCGACGAGAGAGACGGATCAGGGGATGAGGTGTGGAAATATGGAAAAGAAATGGTCGTCGTGTTGGGGGGAAGTTGCGGGAGATATTATCGGGTGATTTGGGCATGGTAACTGGCAAGGTGGGCCCAGGACTCTGGTGATGATTCTGTATTTCAGTTAGACAGGATCCGCACGTGCTCGCACGCATCTCGGTGTATAGCTTTTTCTAAGTAAATTGCACAGAAGTACCACAATTGGGGCATTGGAAGCAGATTGGTATCAAGATTGGTAATTTTTACGTGTCAGTACCAAGATTGGGGCGAGCCGTTGCAAAAAAGACTAAAAGTGTGATTTATCGTATTATTGAAAAAGTGACCGGTTGGGCCCTTGCGTCGAGCCGTCTGCGGCGATCTTGCTGCTTGTGCTGCGCCCATTGTTGGTATTGGCCGATCGACGAGGCCGGCTCGACTGCTTTCGAAGCGCGCTGGTGCGGTCGAGCTGGACCATTTCATTCCCACCGCTTCTTCTCTTCGTTCTTCTTCTTCTTCTCTGCCTCGTCATGGCCACGGCCTTTCCAAATCCGTCACGGCCCGCCATACATGCTTGTGACCATGGTTTTGAAGACGAGAGCAGCGACGAGAACTCAAGCCTCCGTACATGCACTCAAACCTCCACCGATGGGCTCAACCGGTCGGATTACTCCATTGGAGCTAGGGTTAGGGCTAGGTTTAGGAAAATTTGGGGATTTTTACGTGTAGGTGGTCTTTGGTGTGAGGATTTCGTTTGATTTGCTTTGTCCTCATCCTCTCGCACATGATGCTAACTTGGATTTTGCTTGGGCAGGTGCCTTTCTCTCTTGGGACCCGGATTACAATGGTCTTGAGCTAGATCGATAGTCTTGTCACGAGAAACATGGGAAGCCATCGAGAGGCTTGTTGCATTTGAAGGAACAATGACTAGGAGAAGGTTCTTAGCATGTGAGCCGGTATTTTCTTGCCTTATTGATTAATATGTTCATTGGAAGTCACAGAGTCTTGTTTGCCAATTGTGATTCAGTTATGTGATTGGTAATTTTGTTAGTCATATATGCCATACTATAGTGCTCATTGTAGGAATGGTGAATATTATGGTCAGTGGAGTGCATTTAGGCTAAATATAGGCTCAAGCATGCTCTGTTGTGCACATGAATGCTCTGTTGTATGCAAATGCTATTTATTTAAACCGAGTACTCATTTAAACTTGTATGCAATGTTCCTTAGTACTCACATTAGCCCTCCATTAGCTCATGTGTGACTCTTAATAAGTGCTTGTTGCTTATCACGACAAAGAGGGTATCTTGTAGTGTATTTAGCTAGGCTAATGTAGGATTCCATTATATTAATGGCCAATTGTAAGTTGGTTATTATGCAAAGTTGAATGGAGTGTTACTCGCTAATTATATCTTGATCACCCTCTTGCTTAGGTCTGTGCAAATTTAGTGTTGGTCGGTACCAACATTAGCTCTTGGCATGAACTAATTGTTGCTTACTACTCATAGTAGTTGTATAGTACTAAATATTGCCTTGTTATTTTTCCAGAAGGTCGAATTGTGGGTTTGTTCGATTGGGTTGATGAGCGGTGGCCCCAACAATGGAGAATGCATCTGTCAAGCTTTGGTCGATGGTTGAAGAGAGCAAGTCTGCTAGGGTGGATGACAATCTTCAAAGTGCTTTAACTATTCACCATTTGATGAAGAAAACAAGAAGTGAATGCGAGAATATGACAAGTTAGTGAAAGATGTGCATCAACTTGTGGACTTTCAGCAGGATAAGGTTGTGGATTTCAGTTATCTGCGGTCATTTGTCACATATCGGCACCAATGCAGAGCTGAATTGGTGGCTAGTATGAATGCACAAATGGCAAAGAAAGATGCAGCTATGGAGAAGCTTCAATGAAGTATGAAATCTCGTGCAACCCGACAAGTGCTCAAGCAACCGCCATCCAAAACCTCAAGTTGAAGAATATGAAAGAGAAGGAATTGATGAGTGAGGCTAGGATGAATTTGGAGTTGAAGAATGCAGAGTTCACAAAGTTTGAGGAGAAGCTCACCCAAGAGAAGCTAGAGTTGAAGTTCCAGTTGCTTGATCTGCACAAGCTCAAGGAAAACCATAATGAAGAGAAGCAGATGCAAGAGTTTAAGATTAGTGAGCTCATGAAGGAGAGGAGAAGCTCAAGGAGAAGATCAAGGGATCCAGCCATCTTGGAGAACTGAACAAGATGAATTGAGATTAGTGGGAATTGCAGACCTTTTGGGAAGGATGGCTGTGCAATGGCCTAGTAACTTAGAATTATGGTTGTGTAATGTATGGTTCTAGAATTAATTGTGAACTCGTTGTTTATGTACCCGATAATATGCTATTCATCCTTTTGTGAGAAAAGGATGGATTGTGCATTGAACTCCACTATGTAATGTGAACAATGGTTGTGTATTCCTATAATGTGTTGAACTCCAGTTAGTATCATTTGCTTTCAATGTTAGACTGAAAATGATGACATAGTGATGCTTATGTCAGACTGAAAATGTTGACATTTTGATGCTTATGTTATATTGATGGTTAAATGCATTTGAGGAATAGTTACATATGTTAGAGTGATGCTTAAATGCTTAAATGCATTTGCAAAAGGAATAGTTGCTTTAGGTGGCTTTAAGTGGTTCCGTCGACCCCGAACCACCAAAACCCAAAATGATGGCTTTAAGTGGTTTCATCGACCCCGAGACACCCTAGACCCTAGTTGGTGCTTTAGGTGGTTCCGTCGACCCCGAACCACCAAAACCCAAAATGATAGCTTTAGGTGGTTTCGTCGACCCGGAACCACCCTAGACCCAAAATGATGGCTTTAGGTGGTTCCGTCGACCCCAAACCACCAAAACCCAAAATGAAGGCTTTAAGTGGTTTCATCGACCCCGAGACACCCTAGACCCTAGTTGGTGCTTTAGGTGGTTCCGTCGACCCCGAACCTATTGGGGAACGTAGTAATTTCAAAAAATTTCCTACGCACACGCAAGATCATGGTGATGGCATAGCAACGAGAGGGGAGAGTGTATGTCCACATACCCTTGTAGACCGTAAGCGGAAGCGTTATAACAACGCGGTTGATGTAGTCGTGACGTCTTCACGATCCGACCGATCCAATCTTGAACGCACGGCACCTCCGAAGTTCAAAGACACGTTCACTCGATGGCGATCCCGGGCCCGATCCAAAGAAAGCGCGGGGATGAGTTCCGTCAAGACGACGGCGTGGTGACGATGATGATGCTCCACCGACGCAGGGCTTCGCCTAAGCTCATGACGATATGACTCTACGGCGCAAGGCTTCGCCTAAGCTCGCGACGATATGACCGAAGTGGAATATGGTGGAGGGGCACCGCACACGGCTAAGGAACGATCCGTAGATCAACTTGTGTGTTCATGGGGTGCCCCTGCCCCGTATATAAAGGAGGGAGGGAGGAGGAGGCCGCCCTAGGAGGGCGCGCCATGGGGAGTCCTACTCCCACAGGGAGTAGGATTCCCCTTCCTAGTCCAACTAGGAGTCCTTCCATGTATTAGGAGTAGGAGACAAGGAAGGGAAGAGAGAAGGAAGGAAGGAGGGGTGCGGCCTCCCCTAGTCAATTCGGACTAGGCCATGGAAGCGCGCCGCCTGCCCTAGGCAGCCCCTCTCTTTCCCTTGAGGCCCAATAAGGCCCAATACTTCTCCCGGCGAATTCCGTAACTCTCCGGTACTCGAAAAATACCGAATCATTCAGAACCTTTCCGAACTCGAATATAGTCGTCCAATATATCGATCTTTACGTCTCGACCATTTCGAGACTCCTCGTCATGTCCCCGATCTCATCCGGACTCGAACTCCTTCGGTACATCAAAACTCATAAACTCATAATAAAAGCATCATCGTAACCTTAGCGTGCGGACCCTACGGGTTCGAGAACTATGTAGACATGACCTAGAACTATTCTTGGTCAATAACCAATAGCGGAACCTGGATGCCCATATTGGCTCCTACATATTCTACGAAGATCTTTATCGGTCAAACCGCATAACAACATATGTTGTTCCCTTTGTCATCGGTATGTTACTTGCCCGAGATTTGATCGTCGGTATCCAATACCTAGTTCAATCTCGTTACTGGCAAGTCTCTTTACTCGTTCCGTAATACATCATCTCGCAACTAACTTATTAGTTGCAATGCTTGCAAGGCTTATATGATGTGTATTACCGAGAAGGCCCAGAGATACCTCTCCGACAATCGGAGTGGCAAAACCTAATCTCGAAATACGCCAACCCAACATGTACCTTTGGAGACACCTGTAGTACTCCTTTATAATCACCCGATTCGTTGTGGACGTTTGGTAGTACCAAAGTGTTCCTCCGTAAGCGGAGTTGCATAATCTCATAGTTACCGGAACATGTATAAGCCATGAAGAAAGCAATAGCAATATACTAAATGATCAAGTGCTAGGCTAACGGAATGGGTCTGATGTGATCCCGTTAATCAAATGACAACTCATGTCTATGGTTAGGAAACATAACCATCTTCGATTAACGAGCTAGTCAAGTAGAGGCATACTAGTGATACTCTGTTTGTCTATGTATTCACACATGTATTATGTTTCCGGTTAATACAATTCTAGCATGAATAATAAACATTTATCATGATATAAGGAAATAAATAATAACTTTATTATTGCCTCTAGGGCATATTTCCTTCATCTCCCACTTGCACTAGAGTCAATAATCTAGTTCACATCGCCATGTGATTTAACATCAATAGTTCACATCTATATGTGGTTAACACCCATAGTTCACATCGACATGTGACCAACACCCAAAGGGTTTACTTCACATCGCTATGTGATTAACACCCAAAGAGTACTAAGGTGTGATCATGTTTTGCTTGTGAGATAATTTTAGTCAACGGTCATCACATTCAGAGCCGTAATTATTTTGCAAATTTCTATGTCTACAATGCTCGCACGGAGCTACTCTAGCTAATTGCTCCCACTTTCAATATGTATCCAGATTGAGACTCAGAGTCATCTAGATTAGTGTTAAAACTTGCATCGACGTAACCCTTTACGACGAACCTTTTTTCGCTTCCATAATCGAGAAACATATCCTTATTCCATCGAGGATAATTTTGACCGCTGTCCATTGATCTACTCCTAGATCACTATTGCACTCCCTTGCGAAGCTTATTGGTAGGGTATGCAATAGATCTCGTACACAGCATGACATACTTTATAGAACCTATGGCTGATGCATAGGGAATGACTTTCATTCTCTTTCTGTCTTTTGCCCGTGGTCGGGTTTTGAGTCTTACTCAATCTCACACCTTGTAACTCAGGCAAGAACTCTTTCTTTGACTGTTCCATTTTGAACTACTTCAAAATCTTGTCAAGGTATGTATTCATTGAAAAAACTTTATCAAGCGTCTTGATCTATCTCTATAGATCTTGATGCTAAATATGTAAGCAGCTTCACCGAGGTCTTTCTTTGAAAAACTTCTTTCAAACACTCCTTTATGCTTTGCAGAATAATTCTACATTATTTCCAATCAACAATATGTCATTCACATATACTTATCAGAAAGGCTGTAGTGCTCCCACTCACTTTCTTGTAAATACAGCCTTCCAAAAGTCTCAGATAAAACCATATGCTTTGATCAACACATCAAAGCTTATATTCCAACTCCGAGATGCTTGCACCAGTCCATTGATGGATCATTTGGAGCTTGCACATTTTGTTAGCACCTTTAGGATTGACAAAATCTTCGGTTGCATCATATACAACTCTTCTTTAAGAAAACCATTAAGGAATGCAATTTTGACATCCATTTGCCAGATTTCATAAAATGTGGCAATTGCTAACATGATTCGGACAGACTTTTAAGCATCGATACGAGTGAGAAAATCTCATTGTATTCAACATCTTGAACTTTGTCAAAAACCTTTTTCGACAAGTCTAGCTTTGTAGATAGTAACACTACTATGAGCATCTGTCTTCCTCTTGAAGATCCATTTATTTTCTATGGTTTGCCGATCATCGGGCAAATCCATCAAAGTCCATACTTTGTTCTCATACATGGATCATATCTCAGATTTCATGGCCTCAAATCATTTTGCGGAATCTGGGCTCATCATCGCTTCCTCATAGTTCGTAGGTTCGTCATGGTCAAGTAACATGACCTCCAGAATGGGATTACCGTACCACTCTGGTGCGGATCTTACTCTAGTTGACCTACGAGGTTCGGTAGTAACTTGATCTGAAGTTACATGATCATCATCATTAGCTTCCTCACTAATTGGTGTAGTAGTCACAGGAACAGATTTCTGTGATGAACTACTTTCCAATAAGGGAGAAGGTACAATTACCTTATCAAGTTCTACTTTCCTCCCACTCACTTCTTTCGAGAGAAACTCCTTCTCTAGAAAGGATCCATTCTTGGCAACGAATATCTTGCCTTCGGATCTGTGATAGAAGGTGTACCCAACTATTTCCTTTGGGTATTCTATGAAGACGCACTTATCCGATTTGGGTTCGAGCTTATCAGGATGAAACTTTTTCACATAAGCATCGCAGCCCCAAACTTTAAGAAACGTCAACTTGGGTTTCTTGCTAAACCACAGTTCATATGTTGTCGTCTCAACGGATTTAGATGGTGCCCTTTTAATGTGAATGCAGCTGTCTCTAATGCATAACCCCAAAACTATATTGGTAAATCAGTAAGAGACATCATAGATCGCACCATATCTAATAAAGTACGGTTATGACGTTTGGACACACCATTACACTGTGGTGTTCCAGGTGGCGTGAGTAGTGAAACTATTTCACATTGTTTTAGCGAAGACCAAACTCGTAACTCAAATATTCGTCTCCGTGATCAGATTGCGAAACTTTATTTTCTTGTTACGATGATTTTTCCACTTCACTCTGAAATTCTTTGAACCTTTCAATTATTTCAGACTTATGTTTCATCAAGTAGATATACCCATATCTGCTCAAATCATCTTGTGAAGGTCGAAAATAACGATACTTGCCACGAGCATCAACACTCATTGGATCGCATACATCGGTATGTATTATTTCCAATAAGTCAATAGCTTGTTCCATTGTTCCGAGAACGGAGTTTTAGTCATCTTGCCCAAAAGGCACGGTTCGCAAGCATCAAATGATTCATAACCAAGTGATTCCGAAAATCCATCTTTATGGAGTTTCTTCATGCGATTTACATCGATATGACCCAAACGGCGATTGCCACAAATAAATTGCACTATCATTATTAACTTTGCATCTTTTGGCATCTATATTTTGAATATGTGTATCACTACGATCGAGATCCAAAAACTATTTTATTGGGTGTATGACCATGAAGGTTTTATTCATGAAAACAGAACAACTATTATTCTTTGACTTTAAATGAATAAGCGTATACATAATAAACATGATCAAATCATATTCATGTTCAGCATAAGCGCCAAATAACATTTATTTAGGTTTAGCACTAATCCCGAAGGTATAGGAGTGTGCGATGATGATCATATCAATCTTGGAACTACTTCCAACATTCATCGTCACTTCCCTTCATCTAGTCTCTGTTTATTCTCGTAACTCTGTTTGAGTTACTAATCTTAGCAACCGAACAAGTATCAAATACTCAGGGGCTACTATAAACACTAGTAAAGCACACATCAATAACCTGTATATCAAATATACCCTTGTTTACTTTGCCATCCTTCTTATCCACCAAATATTTGGGGTATTTCCGTTTCCGGTGACCATTTCCTATGCAGTGTAAGCATTCAGTTTCAGGCTTTGGTTCAGCTTTGGGTTTCTTCGTGGGAGTGAAAACTTGCTTGTCATTCTACTTGAAGTTCCCCTTTCTTTCCCTTTGCCCTTTTTTTGAAACTAGTGGTCTTGTCAATCATCAACACTTGATGCTCTTTCTTGATTTCTACCTTCGTCGATTTCAACATCACGAAGAGCTCGGGAATCGTTTTCGTCATCCCTTGCATACTATAGTTCATCACGAAGTTCTAGTAACTTAGTGATGGTGACTAGAGAATTTGTCAATTACTATCTTATCTCGGAAGATTAACTCCCACTTGATTCAAGCGATTGAAGTACCGGACAATCTGAGCACATGCTCACTAGTTGAGCGATTCTCCTCCATCTTTTAGCTATAGAACTTGTTGGAGACTTCATATCTCTCAACTCGGGTATTTGTTTGAAATATTAACTTCAATTCCTGGAACATCTCATATGGTCCATGACGTTCAAAACGTCTTTGAAGTCCCGATTCTAAGCCGTTAAGCATGGTGCACTAAACTATCAAGTAGTCATCATACTGAGCTAGTCAAACGTTCATAACGTCTGCATTTGCTCCTGCAATAGGTCTGTCACCTAGCGGTGCATTAAGGACATAATTCTTCTGTGCAGCAATGAGGATAAACCTCAGATCACGGATCCAATCCGCGTCATTGCTACTAACATCTTTCAACACAGTTTTCTCTAGGAACAAAACATATGAAAGCAACAAACATAGGGAAGCAACAACGCGAGCTATTGATCTACAACATAATTTGCAAAATACTACCAGGACTAAGTTCATGATAAATTAAAGTTCAATTAATCATATTACTTAAGAACTCCCACTTAGACAGACATCTCTCTAGTCATCTAAGTGAACACGTGATCCAAATCAACTAAACCATAACCGATCATCACGTGAAATGGAATAGTTTTCAATGGTGAACATCACTATGTTGATCATATCTACTATATGATTCACGTTCGACCTTTCGGTCTCCGTGTTCCGAGGCCATATCTGCATATGCTAGGCTCGTCAAGTTTAACTCGAGTATTCGCTTGTGCAAAACTGGCTTGCACCGTTGTAGATGGACGAGAGCTTATCACACCCGATCATCACGTGGTGTCTTGGCACTAAGAACTTTGGCAGCGGTGCATACTCGTGGAGAACACTTCTTGATAATTTTAGTGAGAGATCATCTTAAAATGCTACCGTCAATCAAAGCAAGATAAGATGCATAAATGATAAACATCACATGCAATCAATATAAGTGATATGATATGGCCATCATCATCTTGTGCTTGTGATCTCCATCTCCAAGCACCATTATGATCACCATAAATCACCGTAGCGACACCTTGATCTCCATCGTAGCATCGTTGTCGTCTCGCCAACTATTGCTTCTCGACTATCGCTACCGCTTAGTGACAAAGTAAAGCAATTACATGGCGCTTGCAAATCATACAATAAGCGACAACCATATGGCTCCTGCCGATTGCCGATAACTTGGTTACAAAACATGATCATCTCATACAATAAAATATAGCATCACGTCTTGACCATATCACATCACAACATGCCCTGCAAAAACAAGTTAGGCGTCCTCTACTTTCTTGTTGCAAGTTTTACGTGGCTGCTACGGGCTGAGCAAGAACCGTTCTTACCTACGCATCAAAACCACAGCGATAGTTTGTCAAGTTGGTGCTGTTTTAACCTTCGCAAGGACCGGGCGAGCCACACTCAGTTCAACTAAAGTGAGAGAAGCAGACACCCGCCATCACCTTTAAGCAACGAGTGCTCAAGCGGTGAAACCTGTCTCGCGTAAGCGTCTGCACGCGTAATGTCGGTCCGGCCGCTTCATCTCACAATACCGCTGAACCAAAGTATGACATGCTGGTAAGCAGTATGACTTATATCGCCCACAACTCACTTGTGTTCTACTCGTGCATATGACATCAACGCATAAAACCAGGCTCGGATGCCATTGTTGGGGAGCGAGTAATTTCAAAAATTCCTACGCACACGCAAGATCATGGTGATGGCATAGCAACGAGAGGGGAGAGTGTATGTCCACGTACCCTTGTAGACCGTAAGCGTAAGCGTTATAACAACGCGATTGATGTAGTCGTACGTCTTCACGATCCGACCGATCCAAGTACCGAACGCACGGCACCTCCGAGTTCAGCACACGTTCAGCTCGATGACGATCCCCGGGCTCCGATCCAGCAAAGCGTCGGGGATGAGTTCCGTCAGCACGACGGCGTGGTGACGATTATGATGCTCCACCGACGCAGGGCTTCGCCTAAGCTCATGACGATATGACTCTACGGCGCGAGGGCTTCGCTTAAGCTCATGACGATATGACCAAGTGGAATATGGTGGAGGGGCACCGACACGGCTAAGGAACGATCCGTAGATCAACTTGTGTGTTCATGGGGTGCCCCTGCCCCCGTATATAAAGGAGGGAGGAGGAGGAGGCCGGCCCTAGGAGGGCGCCATGGGGAGTCCTACTCCCACCGGGAGTAAGATTCCCCTTTCCTAGTCCAACTAGGAGCCCTTCCGTATTAGGAGTACGAGACAAGGAAGGGGAAGAGAGAAGGGAAGGAAGGAGGGGGTGCGGCCCCTTCCCCTAGTCCAATTAGGACTAGGCCATGGGGGGGCGCGCGGCCTGCCCTAGGCAGCCCCTCTCTCTTTCCCGCAGGGTCCAATAAGGCCCAATACTTCTCCCGGCGAATTCCCGTAACTCTCGGTACTCCAAAAATACCGAATCATTCAGAACCTTTCCGAACTCCGAATATAGTCGTCCAATATATCGATCTTTACGTCTCGACCATTTCGAGACTCCTCGTCATGTCCCCGATCTCATCCGGGACTCGAACTCCTTGGTACATCAAAACTCATAAACTCATAATAAAACTGTCATCGTAACCTTAAGCGTGCGGACCCTACGGGTTCGAGAACTATGTAGACATGACCTAGAACTATTCTTGGTCAATAACCAATAGCGGAACCTGGATGCCCATATTGGCTCCTACATATTCTACGAAGATCTTTATCGGTCAAACCGCATAATAACATCGTTGTTCCTTTGTCATCGGTATGTTACTTGCCCGAGATTTGATCGTCGGTATCAATACCTAGTTCAATCTCGTTACGCAAGTCTCTTTACTCGTTCCGTAATACATCATCTCGCAACTAACTTATTAGTTGCAATGCTTGCAAGGCTTATATGATGTGTATTACCGAGAAGGCCAGAGATACCTCTCCAGACAATCGGAGTGACAAAACCTAATCTCGAAATACGCCAACCCAACATGTACCTTTGGAGACACCTGTAGTGCTCCTTTATAATCACCCGATTCGTACGTGACGTTTGGTAGTACCAAAGTGTTCCTCCGGTAAACGGGAGTTGCATAATCTCATAGTTACCGGAACATGTATAAGTCATGAAGAAAGCAATAGCAATATACTAAATGACCAAGTGCTAGGCTAACAGAATGGGTCATGTCAATCACATCATTCTCCTAATGATGTGATCCCGTTAATCAAATGACAACTCATGTCTATGGTTAGGAAACATAACCATCTTCGATTAACGAGCTAGTCAAGTAGAGGCATACTAGTGACACTCTGTTTGTCTATGTATTCACACATGTATTATGTTTCCGGTTAATACAATTCTAGCATGAATAATAAACATTTATCATGATATAAGGAAATAAATAATAACTTTATTATTGCCTCTAGGGCATATTTCCTTCAGAACCACCCTAGACCCAAAATGATGGCTTTAGGTGGTTCCGTCGACCCCGAACCACCATAAAAAGAACCATTTTGAGCATAGATAACATATCAATCATAAAAAGAACCATTTTGAGCATAGACAACATATCAATAACTCCAGCAACATGTCACATGAAGATAGTCCATTCCAGCCATTCACTCATAAGTTGTATCCACATCAACAAAAGCCATATATGGCATTGATTCTTAAAGTACACCACCAAAGCAAAGATGACATTGTATCATAGGATGCAACAACACACACATGAAGTATCTAGTTACCACTTGCATAAAAGTACCTTCCCCATCCAGTATGTCTACCACCAGCACCTCTCCCAGCAACAGATGTGGAGGGGACAGTAGATGTGGAGGGACCAGATTGTCTTGGGGCAGAGAATGCACCTCTCCCTCTCCCAGCAGCTGCAGCTGCAGCACCTCTCCCAGCACCTCTTCCAGCAGCTGGAACTGCTGCAGCACCTCTCCCAGCACCTCTCCCAGCACCTATCCCAGCACCTCTCCCAGCACCTCTCCCAGCACCTGCACCTGCAGCACCTCTCCCAGGAGCTGCATGAGAGGTTGTTCTTGCTGGTGTAGTAGCAAAGACCACCACCATTGGAGTTCCTTGCAAGAGGCTTGCATAAACAAGAAGGAAAATGAGTTAGTACTTAAAAAAATGGAATGTACAAGAAGGAAAACCACTTATAAGAGGATTACCACATGTTTGTTCTTCCTCAAAGCCAGCTCAGGCTTCAACTGCTTGAGGCAGCTTGTGTACCTATGTCCTTGCAGTCCACAATTGCCACATGTTATAGTCCCCATTCTTGATGTGTCCTTAGGCTTTGGAACTTCAAATTTCCCCTTGATCCTCTTCTCTTTCTTTCTTCCTCTCTTCACTTTAAATGCAGGTGGGTCAATGTCTGGACCTGGGGTCTTTGTCCAGTCATGCTCACCAGGAACTAGATAGATCATTGGTTCATAAGCTGCCACATAAAATTCTTTCTTGAAGAACTTGCTGACACAATCCTCTGGTTTTCTTTTGCCCTTGTTGATTGCTGAGATGGCATGGTTACATGGGATGCCACTGAGGTCCCATTTTCTGCACCCACATGTGTGCACTTGCAAGTTAACATCATGGGTTTGCTGCCCACTTGTAACCTGCCACAAGTTCACACCAGCTTGAATTGGTTTGCAATATTTGGCCCTCTCCTTCTCAACCTCTAGCTTCTCACTATAATGGGGTGTTATGTCCCATCTAGCTGTCTTTGCACTCTCCCTATTCCTATGCCACCTCATCATCTGTTTATCCTTTATTCCATCACACATTGTCCTAATTGGTTTCTTCCTAACATCTAGGACATACTTGTTGAACACCTTAGACAAATTGTTAACTACAAGGTCAGTCTTGCAGTTTGTGTCAAATGCATGCCTTGCCCATGTTTTCCTGGGTATTTGACAAAGCCACTCCCAAGCTTCCTGACATTCAGCTCTAAGGTCATTCATTGCAATGTTAAATTTGTGTTCACTATATGCATAGGTAGCATTATCCATACACTTCTTCAGATCTTCCCCCCTAAACCCAGCATTTTGGAAGTTTGCATAGATATCCTAAGGCAGAACCTTTGGTTGCACTTAGGAAAGACAACATTCACTGCATATAGTAGGCCCTGTGACACACAATTAAACTAGCTAAGCTAATATCTAGCACAAAACAACCATATAGGACCAAGGACATAAGATGCAAGCACATACCTTTTGCCTATCTGACATTATTGTATATGGACCAAACTGTCCCTCTTCTCCTCCTAGGAAGATTTTAAGTTGGTGTAGAAACCAACACCAATTAGCTTTGTCCTCTTGCCCAACAATACCAAATGCTAGTGGGTATATATTGTTGTTGCCATCTCTACCAATGGCAGCAAGTAGTTGAGCACCAGTAGTTAACTTAATGAAGCACCCATCAACACCTGAATGAGCAAGCAAATTCAATATTTAGAACATTCAAATGCATTTCAAGATGAAACAATATGTAACTAATGCACAAGGTGAACAAACTAACCAATGAATGGTCTGCACCCCTTGAGAAACCCCTCCCTTGCTCCATTGATGCAATAGAACATAGCATGGAATCTTGGACTGGATGGGGAATTTTTGATGGGTGTTGGAGTTCTGAGAGTGACTACTACTCTACTCCCAGGGTTTGTATCCATCACTGTCTGAGCATAGTCTTTCAACCTAGGGTATTGCTTCTTGTGGTCTCCTAGCACAGCATCAATAGCTATGTTCTTTGCTCTATATGCCATTGACTTGGGCACATCCACACCATATTTCTCCATGCAAGCATCAATCAAAGTCTGAATGCCGGTTGTTAGATCAGATCTGACAAAGTGACTCATACTTACATGCAAGCCACTTGGCACTTACCCTTGTTGTCTCTGTACTAATAGGGCAAGTGTGCTTCATTCTCATCTTCTTAATTACAAAAGTAGTTTCACCTTTTATAACTGCTGCCACCATAAAGAAGTTGCAATGTTTTTGGTTGCATTCTACAATTATTCTTTGATCCGAGTTCCTATGATATCTAAAGTTTCGCCTTGATGATGTGTAAGTTCAACAAAGCCTCTCTGAATTGATGTTGATCCAAGAAACACATGTGTAGACATAATTGCTCATGTGGTGCCTCCATTTTCTCATTGTACCATTTTCTAGGGGCCTCTGCTTTGCCTGCTCTTCCTTTTCTTTGGCAGCACAAATGACAATGGCTCAAAACCATCATCATCAGCCTCCTTCAACAATCCTTTCTCTTCTTCATCAGATGAAGGTCTGAAATCAGGTTCCTCCTCTGGTACTACACTTGAATGTGACCTTGTTGTAGGCCCTCTCCTAACTGGAAGCTTCGCTTTCTTCTTCTTCTTCTCTTCATGTACAATTACAGTTTCTTCATCCTGTGAAACAACTTTGTCATCTTCATCCATTTGAAAAGGTTCCTCAACCTCTGTGTCACCCTCATAATGCACCACTTCTTCCTCCTCAGATTCTTCATCATCTGTTTCTTCCTCTTCCATTTCATCATACTCTTTCTGTTTCTTTCCCTCAGCCATCTCTATGTCATCAGCATCACCCATATAAAAGGTGGTACGTCAATGTCCTCTTCACCTTCACAATCGTAACCACCACTGCCATCATATCCCTCTTCTTCTTCTATTTCCAAAACAGCTTTCAGTTTTCCTTTTACATTCTTGCTCTCTTGTGTGCAAACACCAGTACCATGAGCTAAACTGCTGCTGCTACTCTGACTTTCAAATGCAACCCCTTCTTCATTAACAGCATAGATGAGTGGCTCATCGAGATCATATAACATGTGCTCTTCATACACAACAGTGGATAATTCTTGCCTCTCAAACTGCCTGCAAGGAGGTGGACATGCCCTCACTAGCAAACTTAAGACCTTAGACTCCTCAACCTGCTTCTTTACTAATTGCAACTCAGCATTACACTCTACCATCTCCAATCCTTTCTCCCCTAACTGTGGATTCTCAATGTGAAACAGCAGATCATATTCACTAAATCCTTGGGTTTCCATCACTGCAATCATATTCAGGTATGTTACATCTGAACTGCAGAGCTTCAGCTCAAACATTTCTGAAGCATCAAAATAGAACCTAACATCCAAAATGTCATCATACAAACTGCAAAATGAAATAACAGACAAAAATGTTTAAGTTAACATATAAACATAACTTTGTTTAAGTTAACATATAAAATAAACAATTACTAAAAAATCAAACAAAGTAACAATTATTACAGAGTGGGTACTTAAGCGACAAACAACCGATGGTTTGTATTTTCAGATAAGTAGTTAATGAATTGTCCACTAATGGTGCTCTGCTCTAGTTAGGAATCATTTAATCCACTATTGGTTTAAACATAGCTTTGTTTCAGTTAACATATAATCATTTAACCGAGAGCAAACTGATGGTTTGTATTTTCAGATAACTAGTTAACATATAAACTTAATCGACAAAGAAAGCTTCTCGCTCGCTTCTGCTCTAATGATCCACTAATGCTGCTATGACAATTTGGACTAATGCTGCTCTGCTATGCTCTAGTTAGGACTCATGTAATCCACTATACTTCTCTGCTCTATTTAGGACTAGCAATTAGAGTGCTAAGCATGCAGACGATAAACCAGCCAATAAACCATAACCCTAATCCCCAGTTTCAATTTGCAAAGATGGCACAGTGGAACACTTACGTAACACCACGAAGCCATGAGTCCAATGATGGGCGGTGCTAGGGTTGGCCACCCAAATTCGCGCCATCTTTAGCCTCTGCTCCATCGACAACGCCGGCTCATAAAATCTTCATCCTCGCTCTTGTACTCCGAGCTGGAGTAGCCGCCACCCCCATCGAGGCCTAAGCGGGGGAGGTCGCCGCCGCTCGCATCGCCCCGGCCATCATCGCCTGCCGGAGTAGCCGAGGCCATCGTCGCCTAGGGCACAGCAGCCGCGGGGGAGAGGAGGCCGCGAGGGAGCAGCAGCCGCGGGGGAGAGGAGGGCGCGAGGGAGCAGCAGCCGCGGGGGAGGTGACAGCGCCTAAGCAGTTCGATCCATGGCGTGGTGTGGCGGGCGGTGGGGCGGGGAGGCAGCCGCCGGCGAGGGTGCGAGGAGAATGAAGTAGAGCGGGGTCGGGGTGGTCGGGGTCTGGCTCGACCGCACCAGGCGCGCCCTAAACGGTGCGAGCCGGCCTCGTCGATCGGCCCGGTCGTGAGGCACGCACAGCCTTGTGCAGCCAGCGATGTCGCTGACAGGCGGGCCCAACCGTCAACTTTTCTATCAATACGTATAAAACACACTTTTAGTCTTTTTTCCAACGGCTCGCCCCAATCTTGGTACTGACACGTAAAAATTACCAATCTTGGTACCAATCTGCTTCCAATGCCCCAATTGTGGTACTTCTGTGCAATTTACTCCTTTTTCTAAGGCTAGCCATAGTGGGAGTAACTTAGGTAGTAACATAACGCATCCCAAGACATATATGCTTATGTGGCATGGAGTTAATGAGGAGAGAGGTGCTTGTGGTAACATATTATGTTACCGTAACATAACACATCCCAATGTAAAATGAGTCTACAACATAATAAATGAAGGCTTGCATGACACTACACATATGTTACTACCCACTATGATGGTAGTAACATAGGCTAGTAACATATACATGTTACTAGTCTAAGTTACTACCCACTATGACTAGCCTAAGGGAATGTAAGTGTGTACTCATATTTTCTAGGACTTCTTTATAGCAATGTCAGTGTATAGCCATTAAGCTTATTTTCTAGGACTTCGAACCATAAAATATTCATATATGAATATCTTTTCAAAAAAATATTCATATGTAATTTAGAAAAATAAGTGTAATATATTTGCGCTATACAATTGATGATCTAAGAAATACTCTTTCCGTTTCAAAATAGATGACTCAACTTTGTACTAACTTTAGCACAAAGTTAATACGAAATTGGGTCATCTATTTTGGAACGGATGGAGTATGTGTAATAATATAACAAAAATTTAAGAAAAAAAAAACACTGTATATGTTTATGCCATAATCATGCATGTTAAGAACTTGGAAATATCCTATTTAGGCCAAACATGTTTAAACCCATTTGGTTCATGTCTTTGGAGTTTGAAATTGGTATAAACTAGAGGGGTTGGGTGCGCTTTGTTGCGCCGTTGGTGTTGTTGGGTTTCTTAAAAAATCACTCTATTTCAAAATATAAGGTGTATTACTTTTCTGAAAAGGCAAACATTTTCAGTTTGATCAAATGTGTGCTGAAATATATCAAATCCATAATATCATATTGGTATTTTCAGATTCATCATGAAATGAATTTCCATACTTTATTTGTTTAATATTATGGATGTTGATATTTTTGCCCGAAACTTGGTCGAAGTTAAAGAAATTTGACTCTCTGGAAAACTAATACCCCTTATATTTTTGGACCGATGAAATATTTAGTTTGGCGGGTGGGGGTGCTTTATTTTTATTTATAATGCGTTGATTTGATGGTCCTTCTGTGGTGTGATTCTATTTTATCCGCCAACAAATCTACATTTATGTGGAGAAATTTCTATGTCGGTAGTTGCATATACTATATTGGTGCTACAATATCGCATAGTGGTATTTTTTTTCTAGGTGGTGGGAGGGTGCATGGGATTGGTATGTTTTAATAGGCCGGTTGCCGCTGATTGATTTGAATGATTGTTGGCCCGGTCAAAATCATAAACCAAATCCAAAATTAAATACCTCAATGAAGTGAAAAGGCTTCAAAATTAGAGAACATGGTGAATTAAAAGAATTGAATGGGAGAGCATGAGAAATTGTTGACTCGGTCAAAATTGGATGACACAATTCTAAATTTAATACCTCAATTAATTGTGAGGTCCTAAAAATTAGAAAGCATTGTGTATAGTATAAAAGAATTGAATGAGAGACCTTTGCGAAATTGTTGACCCGGTTAAAATTAGGTGACCCAATTCTAATCGGAGACCTCAATTGAATGTGTGCTCGTTAAAGCTAGGGAGCTTAGTGTTATAGAGACTAGAAGGGTTGGACGCGCTTTGCTGTGCTGTTGGTGTTGGGTTTCTTAAAAAAATTAATCACTATGTTTCAAAATATAAGGTGTATTACTTTTTTGAAAAGTCAAACCTTTTTAAGTTTGATAAAATTTGTAGAGAAATATATCAAAATCCATAATATCGAATCGGTATCATTAGGTTCATCATGAAATGAATTTCTATATATTTTTTGTTTAATTGCTTCGAACTTGGTCAAAGGTAAAGAAATTTGATTTTTTTAACTAATACCCCTTGCATTTGGAACTGATGGAATACTTGGCGGGTGGGGGAGATGATGGAGGATGTTTATTTTTTATTTATATGGTGTTGATTTGGTGTGCCTTTCGTGGTGTCATTCTGTATATACCACTAATCAACCCATATTTAAGTGGGAAAATTTCTGCGTTGGTAATTGCACGTACTACATTGATACTACAGTATCATATAATGACACTTTTTTAGGTGGTGGGAGGGTGCGTGCGATTAATATGTTTTTATAGGCCGGTTGCTGATTGATTTGAAAAATCATTGAAGTATAGTTTTTTCCAAGCCCAAGGCCAAGGCGGGCCCAAGATTCTGGTAATGATACTGCATTGCAGTTAGACAGGATCCGCACGTGCTCGCACGTATCTCGGTGTATAGTTTTTTCCAAGGGAATGTCAGTGTATATTTCCTTTATAACAATGTCAGTGTATAGCCATTAAGCTTATTTTCTTGGACTTCAAAGCATAAAATATTCATAATAATTCAGAAAAATATGTATGATATATTTGAACCATATAACTATTCATAACATATTTGAACCAAGGGAATGTCAGTGTATAGTTTTTTTATAGCAATGTCAATGTATAGCGATTAAGCTTATTTTCTAGGACTTCAAACCATAAAACATTCATATATAATTTGGAAAAATAAGTATAATATATTTGCGCCATACAATTAATGAGCTAAGAAATATGTGTAATAATATAACAAAAATTTCATAAAAAATACACTGTATATGTTTATGCCATAATCATGCATGTTATGAACTTGGAAATATCCTATTTAGCGCCAAACATGTTTAAACTATGGCTGAAAACGGAGCAGAAACAGACGAAACTGGATGCTACCACAATTGTTTTTATATTATTTTGCAGAAGCGGAAACGAATACAAAAACCCCGAAAATAAAAACAAAAACAAATGCTACCGAAAACGGACAAGGAGCGAATATAGAGCGAAAGTAAAGGCTGGATCAAGAAAAGGGGGGGTACTACGAGCCCTTTGCCTCACGCATCTAACCAGCTAGCGTGGTTCACCGGTTCCACCGACATCACCCTTAGATAGAGTTATTCAGTCGATACAGAGATGCGCTTAAAGTGGGGCGGGAGGTGTGCTGTCCCTATTGGGCTGGGCCACGTCACTCTGTATACCAGTATTCTAGCTTATGGTTCCTTTCATTTCCCTTTCTTGCTTAAAGGTAATAATTTATTCATGATATCTCCATGCTTTCATCAAAGCTAACTATAATCTGAATCCCCTTTCGGCTTGTAGGATGCCAGCACTGGATCTATGGATACTGAATAGAAGGAAGAGGAGCAAAGAAAGAAATAAGAGAAAAAAGGGTTTATGGCTGAACTGATAAACAGAAAGTTTTGGAATCCCTTCCTTCTCTTTAATTCACAGGTCACTAGTATAGGTATATGTATTCCCTATAGTCTTAGGATTTTTGTATGATAAGTGGGTCAATTTAGCAAAAAAGGCGGAACCCTTGAATTTGAAAGAGTTATGCAAGATACTACTCCATAGGAAGAGGTGAAGTTTGTTGGCGTTGCATGAAAAACCAAAAACAATTATACGCACACGCAATGATCTATTAATGGAGATGCATATCAACGAAGGGGAGAGTGTGTCTATGTTGGGGATCGTAGTAATAATTAAAAAAAATCCTACGTGTCACCAAGATCAATCTAGAAGATGCTAGCAACGAGAGAGAGGGAGTGCATCTTCATATCCTTGAAGATCGCTAAGCAGAAGCGTTATAAGAACGCGATAGATGGAGTCGTACTCGCGGCGATTCAAATTGCAGAAGATCTGATCCAAGCGCCAAATGGACGGCGCCTCCGCGTTCAACACACGTACAGCCCGGGGACGTCTCCTCCTCCTTAATCCAGCAAGGGGACAAGAGAAGTTGAGGAAGAGCTCCGGCAGCACGACGGCGTGGTGGTGGAGCTTGTGGTTCTCCGGCAGAGCTTCACCAAGCACTACGGAGGAGGAGGTGTTGGAGGGGGAAGGGCTGCGGCAGGGGCTGAGGTGCGGCTGCCCTCCCACCCCCCACTATTTATAGGGTGAAGGGGAGAGGGGGTCGCCCCCCTAGATGCATCAAGATGGGGGCGGCGGCCAAGGGGAAACCCTAGATGGGTTTGGGCGCCCCCACCCCTAGGAAACTTGGCCCCCAAGCCGGGAGGGGCAGCTGCCCTAGGAGAGGCGCCCCCACCTCTCCGGGTTACGTGAGATGGGGTGGGAGGGGCGCACAGCCCTTAGTGGGCTGATGTGTCCCCTCCCCTTGGCCCATAAGGCCCCCAACGCTTGTCGGGGCTTCCAAAACTCCTTTCGGTCACGCTGGTAGTCACTCGGTACTCCCAGAACAATTCAGGACTCCAATAGCCTTCGTCCAATATATCGATCTTCACCTCCGGACCATTCCGGAGTTCCTCGTCATGTCTGGGATCTCATCCGGGACTCCAAACAACCTTCGGTAACCACATACTATTCCCATTACAACTCTAGCGTCACCGAACCTTAAGTGTGTAGACCCTACGGGTTCGGCAACCATGCAGACATGACCGAGACACCTCTCCGGCCAATAACCAATAGCAGGATCCGGATACCCATATTGGTTCCCACATGTTCCACGATGATCTCATCGGATGAACCACGATGTCGGGGATTCAATCAATCCCATATACAATTCCCTTTGTCCATCGGTATGTTACTTGCCCGAGATTCGATCATCGGTATCCCCGTACCTCGTTCAATCTCGGTACCGGCAAGTCTGTTTACTCATTCCATAACGCATGATCCCGTGGCTAGCTCCTTAGTCACATTGGGCTCATTATGATGATGCATTACCGAGTGGGCCCAGAGATACCTCTCCGTCATATGGAGCGACAAATCCCAGTCTTGATTCGTGCCAACCCAACAGACACTTTCGGAGATACCTGTAGTGCACCTTTATACTCACCCAGTTATGTTGTCATGTTTGATACACCCAAAGCATTCCTATGACATCCGGGAGTTGCACAATCTCATGGTCTAAGGAAATGATACTTGACATTAGAAAAGCCCTAGCAAACGAACTACATGATCTTGTGCTATGCTTAGGATTGGGTATTGTCCATCACATCATTCTCCTAATGATGTGATCCCGTTATCAATGGCATCCAATGTCCATGGTCAGGAAACCACAACCATCTATTGATTAACGAGCTAGTCAACTAGAGGCTCACTAGGGACATGTTGTGGTCTATGTATTCACACATGTATTACGGTTTCCGGTTAATACAATTATAGCATGAACAATAGACAATTATCATGAACAAGGAAATATAATAGTAACCATTTTATTATTGCATGTAAGGCATATTTCCATCAGTCTACGTACCCTCGTAGACCGTAAGCGGAAGCATTTGACAACGCGGTTGATGTAGTCAAACTTCTTCTAGATTTGACTGATCAAGTACCGAACATATGGCACCTTCGAGTTCTGCACACGTTCAGCTCGGTGACGTCCCTCGCCTTCTTGATCCAGCAAGACGTCGAGGTAGTAGATGAGTTCCGTCAGCACGACGGCGTGGTGACGGTGATGGTGATTGGATAAATAGGGCATATTTCCAACAGTCTTCCACTTGCACTAGAGTCAATAATCTAGTTACATTGTGATGAATCGAACACCCATAGAGTTCTGGTGCTGATCATGTTTTGCTCGTGGAACAGGTTTAGTCAATGGATCTGTGACATTCAGATCCGTGTGTACTTTACAAATATATATGTCTCCATCTTGAATATATTCACGAATGGAGTTGAAGTGGCGCTTGATGTGCTTGGTCTTCTTGTGAAACCTGGGCTCCTTGGCAATGGCAATAGCTGCAGTGTTGTCACAAAAGAGAGTCATCGGGCCCGACGCATTGGGAATCACTCTTGTGTCGGTGATAAACTCCTTCATCCAGACTCCTTCCTGCGCTGCTTCTGAAGCAGCTATGTACTCCGCTTCACATGTAGATCTTGCCACGACACTTTGCTTGCAATTGCACCAGCTGATCGCCCCACCATTCAAAATATACACGTATCCGGTTTGTGACTTGGAGTCATCCAGATCTGTGTCAAAGCTAGCATCGGCGTAACCCTTTACGACGAGCTCTTCGGCACCTCCATAAACGAGAAACATATCCTTAGTCCTTTTCAGGTACTTCAGGATATTCTTGACCGCTGTCCAGTGTTTCATACCGGGATCACTTTGGTACCTCCCTACTAAATTTATGCAAGGTTCACATCAGGTCTGGTACACAGCATGGCATACATAATAGAGCCTATGGCCGAGGCATAGGGGATGACACTCATCTTTTCTCTTTCTGCTGCCGAGGTCGGGCATTGAGCTGTGCTCAATCTCACAAAGCTAGCGTCGACGTAACCCTTTACGACGAGCTCTTCGGCACCTCCATAAACGAGAAACATATTGTCGGTGTCAAAACCGACGGATCTCGGGTAGGGGGTCCCAAACTGTGCGTCTAGGCGGATGGTAACAGGAGACAAGGGACACGATGTTTACCCAGGTTCGGGCCCTCTTGATGGAGGTAAAACCCTACGTCCTGCTTGATTGATATTGATATTGTGGATGTTTACAAGAGTGGATCTACCACGAGATCAAGGAGGCTAAACCCTAGAAGCTAGCCTATGGTATGATTGTAAGGGTTGTTGTGATTGTTGTCCTACGGACTAAAGCCATCCGGTTTATATAGACACCAGAGAGGGCTAGGGTTACATAGAGTCGGTTACAATGGTAGGAGATCTACATATCCGTATTGCCAAGCTTGCCTTCCACGCCAAGGAAAGTCCCATCCGGACACGGGGAAGTCTTCAATCTTCTATCTTCATAGTCTTGGAGTCCGGTCGATGATGATAGTCCGCAAATGATAGTTCGGTGATGATGGTAGTCCGCTATCCGGACACCCCCTAATCCAGGACTCCCTCAGTAACCCCTGAACCAGGATTCAATGACGATAAGTCCGGCGTGTATATTGCTTGGCATTGCAAGGCGGGTTCCTCCTCCAAATGATAGAAGATTGTGAACACCAGGATAGTGTCCGCTCGCAAAATAAATTCCACATTCCACTGTAGAGAGAATAATAATATATACACAAGTTCAATCTACTGACGTTTTTTGTGGCATGACGTCACACCACTACCAAGACATTACTCGAATTGTTTTTTACTTTACCACCTCAGCATTTAGCGAAGCGGTTTCCTTGGCACGTCTTGTCGAAGCAGAGATCGTGTTCCCCCTTAATCCGGGATTCTCATCAATACGGGCGTGGGTAACCCAACCGCGTCATTGATGGTGGCGCTTGGGAGATAAGCGAGTTTTACCAGGCGGTGGGGACACGTAAGACTTCGCCCGCCCATATAAGGGATAAGGATTCACCTTCTCACCTCGCCTTCTTCCTCCTTTGCTTATCCATCTCCGCAAGCTTTCGAGCTCCGGCGCCCAAGTTCGCGCATCTCGCCTCAACCTTCTCCGACCATGTCCGGAGCGGGAGGTAAATGGTTGGCCTCCACCGTTAAGGAGGAGCAAATCGCCAAACTGCGCGACGCTGGATACCTTTCCAGCGACATCGCACATCGGCTGCCCGACGAGGGGCAGCTCATCCCCACCCCCAGGCCCCATGAGAGGGTTGTCTTTCTTTCCCACTTCTTCCGCGGACTGGGCTTTCCACTTCACCCTTTTGTCCGGGGGCTCATGTTCTACTAAGGCCTGGATTTCCATGATCTGGCGCCGAACTTCATCCTCAACATCTCGGCGTTTATCGTCGTGTGCGAGGCCTTCCTCTGCATCCAGCCCCACTTGACATGGCTCAAGACCTTCAATGTCAAGTCGAAGGTAGTGAAGGTCATTCAAGCGAGTGCGGAGGCGCCATGTTGGGCAAGATGCCCAACGTCCTTTGGTTGAAGGGCCTTCGTGGAATCCGTCAAGGGGTGGCAATCGGGTGGTTCTACATCACCAAGCCGCGTGACCCTAAATGGGCGGCGGCCCCGAGTTTAGATCTGGTATCCCCACGCAGCTCACCTCCCGGAAAGAGAAGGGCTTCTTTGTGGTGTAGTTCGACGGAGCCGACGGGACTCAAGCTGTATCAAGAAGTGGTGAAGAAGCTTAGGCTGGTTAACGTGGTCCAAGTCATGCTCGTCCGCGGATACTCCCATGCCAAGAGCGGGCATTCAAACTGTGGGAGTTTGATCCGGAACAGCACCAGGCGCTGAACAAGCTCTTCGACACGACGTCTGAAAGGCGCTGGAAGGTGCTGTTCAAGGGTGCCGGCCCCGCATCCATGATCGAAGATCGCGGATTTCACTCGCAGCGCCAGGCTGACGAGGTAAGTGATTCTACCCCTTTACGGGACACTTGTTTTCCATAGTTTGACTCTATGCGGGTTTTAATTTCCCCCTTTTTATTTGACAGGACTGTATGAAGAAGGCGGAGCAGATTACCTGTCCAGCTCCTATGGCAGAAAATCCAGTAGACACTCGTCTAGCGAGGCTGCTGGTTCCGGCACCGCACGTGGTGCCGGAGAAGAAGGCCAAGAAGGAGGCCACAGGTGCTCGAAAGAGCTCCCGTTTTCAGGTGTCCGACGACTCCGGGGCGGACTCCTCCCCCGAAAATGAGGAGGAGGAAGAGGACTCTCTTCCAGAGGAGGGAGAGAGGAAAAGGAAGGCTCCCCCAACAGGGGGGCCGAAGGGTCCAAGAGGGGAAGGACTATTCCCCCTGACAGCTCCGCCAACATCAACGTTGGCGAGGAAGAATGGCCTTCAAGGGCTAGGCCTCCAGCGAGATCGTAAGTATCCGGATTCCTGAATAATTTATAATTTCTTTTTCGGCGTCACATAGTGTCATTCTAATGCCGCATACTGCCTGTAGTCCGGCCAGTGATGATCTCCCCGCTTCATCGAGCGGGTCGTTGGCTTCGTCGGATGTAGACTCCATCCCGACCGCCTCCACCTCGCGATGCCGAGGGGCGAGGCGGGAACCCAAGAAGGACCCATCGAGGAGGCTCCAGAGGCGCCACAAGGCGTCCTCCCGGACTCTGCGCCGGACTCCAAAACAGAACCTGCAGTGGTTCCGGAGTCCGGCAGGCGGCACCTTTGATCGAAGGGCAAGACCGTGACGCCGGCGGCTTCCGTCCAACCGGAGGCGCCGGGTAATTTTTTGGAGGCGCTATAGAGCGCTTCCATCGAAGAAGAACACCGCGCTATTATGAGTGCGGTGATCCAGAAGGTGCAGCTCGCCAAAGGCGGGCTGACCGAAGCCTGCAATAGCCTTCTATCAGGCTTTGAGGTAAGAAGTTAAAAATATGAAATGTAATACCGCATAGACAGTAGCCCCTGATGCTCGGTTCGGTGTTCGGAAAGAAAAGCCGGACTGAGGATCTATCAAAAAAAGGTAGACGCAGGGTTGCTAAAAAAATTATTTCAATATGGGTTGCAGGCTGCGCTGCTGACCTCTGCCGCACTGACGGCGGAGGTCGGTGCTGTGAAGCAGGAGCTCGAGCGATCCGAGCAAGAGCTCGGCCGCGCCAGGAAGCAGCTCCAGGACAAAGAAGGTGATTAACACCACTTTGAATTTGTACCTTACAGAAAAGGATTTAGGTTGCGATAAAAAATAACAAGGATAAATGGGTACTGCAGGGGCCACGATCGAGGTGGCGGCCCTGAAGGAGGCCGTGTCATGACGAACATAATGCGACCACGCAGGGGGGGGCGAGAAAACAGGAGGCGCGGTGGCGGTGGTTCAGCAAGAGCTCCAGGCTCTCATGGAAAAGCATGAGAGTTTGGAGCGTGACTCAAAGACTCGAGAGTCCGAGCTTGCCTCGGCTCTCGAAAGTTCCAAAACCGCCAAGGCCGAGGCCCATAAGGCCCTTCAGGAGGTTGAATTGGTGAAGAAGATAGCGGCGGGTAAGGCATTTTTCATGCAAAGCAAGCATGTGAATGTAAATTACGTGTTACTTACCCGGATTCGGAGCTCTCCAGGGGCGTTTGCAGATCTGCCTCGTAGTGTGTGTGATGCCGCCGCATTCTACCGAGCCGAGGAGGGGAGCTCGACGGAGAAGGTCTTCGGTCTCGAGATGCCGAGGCCGCCATCCAGTGCCCCTAGTGACCAGTGAAGCAGCTGGTCGAACTGCACAAGGTGGCCGAGCAGGCCATGAAGGGCCTCATAGTCCATTTGTGGCTCGAGAGGCCATGCCTGGAGCTACTTCGCCTCGTCTGGCGGCTGGTGGATGCGTGCCCTCGGGTGGAGGTTATCAAGCCCGCTTTGTATTGAAGGTGCTCGTCGGGCCCTTGCCCGCGCAAAGGTGCATTGGGCCAAGCTGGATGCGGAGAAGCTAATCACGTTCGCGCCACCAGCAGGCAAGGAGCATCGTACGCCCGAACTTTACTATAAGGCTGTCCTGAAGGGTGCCCGCAAGATTGCGGATGAGTGCCCCAGGATGTAATTTTGAATGAATTCGCAATGTGTTATCACATGCGCTGAAAACTTTGTTCATATGCGCTAAGCAACGCTTGTTTAATTTAAAATATTACCTTCATGCGGCCGCTTATTAAATCGAGAGATGGCAAGTCGTCGGCTTCAGCCCCATGCCACGAGTCTTTGGGGTGTTCAGGATAAACTTGAGCACTCTTGTTCCCATTTTTGGGTCCATCTAGGAGGCGCCAACACAACGAACAAGGAAACCGGACTTATAGTGCTTGAACACTCTCACTTAGCCATAGAATTCTATAATTTTAAATTTCGTGAAGCCCCTAGTATTCGAAGACCGAATTGGGGCGCTATCCACGCCTTCATCGGACATAATCCGAACTTCGCTCGAGCGGCGAGGTCTTTAAGGACCCGAAGGACCTCTCTAACAGCGACCAGTCTCTCACCTTATCGTCTTGGGACAGTTTTAGCTTTCCATCGAGGCGTTAACCTGGCTCAACCGGGCGCAATCGCAGTGGTTCTCCCAGTGCTACCTTAGCCGATAGAACGGAACGTAAGGTGTCGAACATGGGAGCCAGGCAAACCCAACTATTGACCCAAGGCAGGATTCGAGCTGATTCATATAATGCTATAAGTTCGGGTGCCGACTTGTGAAAGTGTGCGGACTTTATCACACCATAAAGCGGAGGACATAAGCCCCGTGTGTTTGGCGTACCAAGATGCACGAGTGCAACATGTTGTAAATGAATATATATATATATATATATATATATATATATATATATATATATATATATATATATATATATATATATATATATATATATATATATATATAAAGTAATGCAATTAAGGGCAAAAGTGCTGCATTTTATTCGAGAAGATATGCTATCAGTGCGGAATGATACAAATAGTGCGGAAAGCAAGGATTGGACGAATTAAAGGCGCTCTCCAGGGGTAGGCATGAATGTTGTATTTAACAATTTTAATGCTCGTGATGGAGACCACCTGAGTGTTCGTCGCGGCCTTTGTCCTTCCCTGGCTGTTGCATCATGAGTTCAGCAGGTTCGCCGCCGGACTGAGTTCTGTATAAAAAAGAGAAAAATAAAACAAAAAAGAGCGACACACTTGGGAGCCCCTAGTGTGGTCGAACCGCACTCTGGGTCTGTTGTGGTTGTGCCCTTCCCCCTATGCCCATAGTATCTCCAGGGCGTAATTATGTACGCGGAGAGTCTGTCTTGCAATTTCGCGAGGGCTGGGGTTGGGGCCGATTACGCTGCGTACGTAACGTGCTGTGGTCTTGGTTGATGTTGCTCCGGCGCGTTTGGTTGTGTCCGGTCGCTTAACGGCCGGACTCGAGAATTGCCTTAAAAGGCTGTTCTGTACTTCTGCCGCGAGAGCCGCTGTATGTTCCTCCGTTCGGAGGGAGTGTTCCGTGTTTCCATTGACCGTGATGACTCCCCAAGGGCCTGGTATCTTGAGCTTAAGGTATGCATAATGCGGCACCGCATTGAATTTTGCAAACGCGGTTCGTCCGAGCAGAGCGTGATAGCCGCTATGAACGGGACTATGTCAAGATTAACTCCTCGCTTCGAAATTATCCGGGATCCAAGACCACTTCGGTGTAATCGAGCTCTGTATAATTGGCCTCGACACCTGGTATGACGCCTTTGAAGGTCGCTGCGTTGTAGGTTTAATCCTTGAAGGGTCTATGCCCATCTTGCGATCGTATCCCGATAAAGCACGTTCAGCTAACGCCACCGCCCATCGGGACTCGTGAGGTGAAATCCATCAACTATTGGGTCTAAGACCAATGCGGCGAATCCTCCATGGCGGATACTGGTCGGATGGTCTCTTCGATCAAAAGTGATCGGGCAAGATGACCATGGGTTGAATTTTGGGGCGACTGGCTCCATCGCGTATATGTCCCTTAGTGCACGCTTCCGCTCCCTCTTGGGAATATGCGTTGCGTATATCATGTTTACCGTCCAACTTGAGGGGGAATCCTTTGTCCTCTCGTTGTTCGGGCGGCGGGTCTCTTCCTCATCATCGTGTAGCCCTTGTCACCGTTCTCGGCGATTAACTTGCCTGCCCGCTTGAATGCCCAACAATCTCTGTTGGTATGGTTAGCTGGCTTTTCGGGGTTCCATGTATTTGACAAGAGCGATCGAGTATTCGGTCCAAATTGGATGGGCCCGAGTGGTTCTTTTGAATGGCTTCTTCCGCTGACGGGTTTGGAGCCTCGAATCCGCGTTAATCGCCGTATCCTCATTCTTTGCCGCCGTTAACGCGGCGTTTGTTTTGTTTCGACGCGAACCTGCCATTGCGGTCCTTGGTATCGGACTGCCAGCGTTTTGCTTGAGGTTGTTAGTGCGAGCGAGCCAGCTATCCTCTCCGCACAAAAGCGGTCATGAGGGAAGTGAGGGCTGCCATGGATTTCGCTTCTCTGTCCTAGGTGCCGGGCCAGCCACTCGTCGCGGATGTTATGTTTGAAGGCAGCGAGTGCCTCGCATCCGGACAATCGACGATTTGATTTTTCTTTGTTAAGAACCGTGTCCGTAATTGCTCGCCGATTCATCCGGATGCTGGATTATGTGGCTTAGGTCATCAAGGCCGGTGGTCGCACGTACATGCCCTGGAAGTTGTCGAGGAATGCGGCTTCCGGTCTTCCCAGATCCAATTGACTCGCGGGCAGGTTGTTGAGCCAATGCCGAGCTGGTCCTTTAAGCTTGAGCGGAGATATTTGATGGCGTGGAGATGCCGTCGCGCGGGCCATGTGTATATGGAGGAGGTAATCCTCAATCCAGCATCGCTGGGTCTGTTGTGCCATCGTAGGATTCAATATTAACGGGTTTGAACCCTTCAGGGATTTGATGATCCATTACTTCGTCAGTGAAGCATAGTGGGTGTGCGTCGCCTCTGTATTGAGCGATATCGCGACGTAGCTCGAGAGAGCGTTGTTTGCTGTGTTCGGCCCGGCCGGAGTAGTTGTATCCGGTGCGACGGTATTCGTCGTGGGTCGTGGGGCGTCCGCCTGATCCATAGATGGATCTGGATTGTCTAGCCTTGTCCTCCAATATATCTCGCAAGTCCGGCGCGTTCCCCCGTGGCTCCCTGCTTTTAGAGCGATGCGGGGTACGGTTTTGGTGGAGGGCTTGCACGCCTCTCTATCTCGACCCCGAGGTGGTCTGGTCGTCAGACAGCGCTGGTGATGCCGCCCTCTAATCGGGGAGCAACTTGCGCTTTGGGTAACTTTTTGAGGGGCGTCGAGTTCATACTTTTCGCCGCGAGGACCTCGGTCCATCCGTCGGCCAAGAGGGTCTTGATCAGCTTGAAGCTGTTGTTGCTTTTTCTTTAGGCTGTTTGCCGTGGCCATTAGCCTGCGCCTCAAACGCTCTTGTTCGACGGGATCCTCAGCACGACGATTCCGTTGCCGCCGAGGCTTGCCTCGTCTTCGAGGGAGGTAAGTAATTGTCATCCTCGACCTCTTCGGCTCCGCCGCCTCTCCCGAGGGCTTGCTTCGCCTCCTCCCCGCGCTGGATCGTGCTTTGGAGGAGTTGTCTTCGGCACTTTCGGGGTGTTATTATCTCCGTGGCCGGAATCTCCATTCTTGCCGTGGCGGGATTTAGAGTGGCGCTTGGCATCGGCGCTTGGGCTGTTTCTTTAAGGAATCAGCCTCCGCCGCTTCTTCGCCGTCCCCATCTTTTGGGGTGTCCACCATGTATATGTCGTATGACGAGGTGGTCTTCCAAAGGTCCTGTAAGGCTTTGGTTCTTGGTAGTCTCCGCATCGCCGTCCATACCGCCGATGTCTTCGGAGTCGTAGTCAGCACGTCGGTTAAATCGCCGACGGTAGCTACGAAGTGGGTGGTGGGTGGGATCTGAATTTTTCGTCATCCGCATCCCAACCGTCCTGGCCGTAGTCCGCCAGGGCTCTCCGGATAGCGAGAGATGCTTCAATGAATTTATGATATCGCCGAAGGGCGAGTGCTGAAAGATGTCCGCAGCGGTGAATTCCATGATCGGCGCCCAATCGGATTCGACTCGCAGGAGCGCAGGAGGTGCGGAGTCCGCAGGAGTCCGCACCTCGGAGTCATGGGCTTTATGTGGGACAAGGTAAGTGTTCGGCTCCATCGCCATAGGAATTGCGGCTCCCGAGGCGGTGTCCAGCCATCCGTCCTCGATTCGAGCGATCGGCTCCGGACTAAGAGTCGGAGCGGATCCGGGTGCGGCCTCCAAGGTGTTGTCCGGCGGCAGAGTTAGGTCATGCCCATCGTGACAGCGCGGCACGCTCGGCTGTGGCTCAGATCCATCGAGGATCAAGTCCCCGCGGATATCGGCCGTGAAGTTTAGGCTTCCAAACCTGACCTGACGGCCAGGGGCGTAGCTTTCGATCTGCTCCAGATGGCCAAGCGAGTTGGCCCGCAATGCGAAGCCGCCGAATACGAAGATCTGTCTGGGGAGAAAAGTCTCACCCTGGTCTGCGTCATTGTTGATTGAAGAGGCCATCAAGCCTATCGGTGACGACACAGAGGAACTCTCAATGAAAGCACCAATGTCGGTGTCAAAACCGGCGGATCTCGGGTAGGGGGTCCCGAATCGTGCGCCTAGGCGGATGGTAACAGGAGACAAGGGACACGATGTTTACCTGTGTTGGGCCCTCTTGATGGAGGTAAAACCCTACGCCCCGCTTGATTGATATTGATATTGTGGATGTTTACAAGAGTGGATCTACCACGAGATCAAGGAGGCTAAACCCTAGAAGCTAGCCTATGGTATGATTGTAAGGGTTGTTGTGATTGTTGTCCCACGGACTAAAGCCATCCGGTTTATATAGACACGGAGAGGGCTAGGGTTACATAGAGTCGGTTACAATGGTAGGAGATCTACATATCCAGATCGCCAAGCTTGCCTTCCACGCCAAGGAAAGTCCCATCCGGACACGGGGGGAAGTCTTCAATCTTCTATCTTCATAGTCTTGGAGTCCGGTCGATGATGATAGTCCGGCAAATGATAGTTCGGCTGATGATGGTAGTCCGGCTATCCGGACACCCCCTAATCCAGGACTCCCTCACATATCCTTAGTCCTTTTTAGGTACTTCAGGATATTCTTGACTGCTGTCCAGTGTTTCATACCGGGATCACTTTGGTACCTCCCTACTAAATTTATGGCAAGGTTCACATCAGGTTTGGTACACAGCATGGCATACATAATAGGGCCTATGGCCGAGGCATAGGGGATGACACTCATCTTTTCTCTTTCTGCTGCCGAGGTCGGGTGAGGGCGTCCTAGACTAGGGGGTGTCCGGATAGCCGAACTATCATCACGGCCGGACTCCAAGACTATGAAGATACAAGATTGAAGACTTCGCCCCGTGTCCGGATGGGACTTTCTTGGCGTGGAAGGCAAGCTTGGCGTATACGGATATGTAGATCTCCTACCATTGTAACCAATCTGTAACCCTAACCTATCCGGTGTCTATATAAACCGGAGGATTTTAGTCCGTAGGACGAACAACAATCATACCATAGGCTAGCTTCTAGGGTTTAGCCTCCTTGATCTCGTGGTAGATCTACTCTTGTACTACCCATATCACAGTACTCCCTTGTCTCCTGTTACCATCCGCCTAGACGCACAGTTCGGGACCCCCTACCCGAGATCCGCCAGTTTTGACACCGACATTGGTGCTTTCATCAAGAGTTCCTCTGTGTCGTCACCGATATGCCCGATGGCTCCTTCAATCATCAACAACGACGCGGTCCACGGTGAGACTTTTCTTCCCGGACAGATCTTCATATTCGGCGGCTTTGCACTGCGGGCCAATTCACTTGGCCATCTGGAGCATATTGAAAGCTACGCCCCTGGCCATCAGATCAGATTTGGAAGCTTGAATTATACGGCCGACATCCGCGGAGACTTGATCTCCGACGAATTCGAGCCACAGCCAAGCGCGCCGCCCTGTCTCGATGGGCATGATCTAACTCTGTCGCCAAACAAGTGTCTCGAGGTCAAGATTAGTGTCCGCCCGAACATTGATTCGAGCCGACTCGCCGATCGAGGACGGTTGGTTGGACACCACCGAGGCTGAAATCTCTACGGCGATTGAGCTGAACACAATCCCTGTCCTTTGCGAAGACCGTGACTCCAAAGTGCCGGACTCCTCTCCGGACTCAACCTCCGCTACCGCCAATCGAATCCGATTGGCGCCGTCATGGAGTTCATCGCCATGACATCTTTCAAAGCACTCGCCTTTGGCGACATCCTGAATTCACTAAAGTCTATCTCTTTATCCGGAGAGCCCTGGCCGGACTTCGGTCAGGAAGGTTGGGATGCGGACGATGAAGAAATTCAACACCCACCCACCACCCACTTCGTAGCCACTGTCGAAAGCTTACACGACGTGCTCAATTTTGACTCCGAAGACATCGACGGTATGGACGACGATGTAGGAGACAACCATGAACCAGCGCCTATAGGACGCTGGACAACCACCTCATCCCATGATGTATACATGGTTGATACATCTAAATGAAGTGACGACGAGAAACAACGGGACGCTATGAAGGATAAATCCCTCGAAAAGCAGTCAAAACGGCAACGAAAAACGCCGCACCAAGTCCCGCTTCAACAAAGACCTAGTCATAGAGCAGGGCTAACCGTGGACGCATTTAACATGATATCGAGCAACCGTCCTAACAGACAACTTGATAAAAACCCGTCCCGGCGAAGATAACAGTCCGGACGATCTCACGCCGGACAAATTGTTGGAGCAGAATAACCTCCACAAAAGGCTCGCCGCCATCCGCGTAGCCTGAAAAAGGTAGCGAAGCTCAAAACAGCGGAAGATGCACTCGTAATCAGATGGAACAAAGTATTCAACACCATGAGATAAATACGGCGATACCGCGAACAAAGAGCTACCCAAGAGAAAGGTATCGCCCGATTTGATGAGGAGGCCGAGAGCCCCACAATCAAAAAGTAAGAAGGCCACCGGTCGGATGGACGACCCCACGGCAAAAAGAGAGCGGCAAATGGCGCCGCACACAAGCCGCACGCGATCCACATAAGGATTCACATCAAAAGGATGGCCAGCTTAGGTCCATCTATGGGCCGAGAAAGCAAGCTCTTCAAAGCAATGCAACACGCCAAATATCCGAACATCACGGCACACCCAAATGTGGGCGCCAGACATCCCCTATGTTTCACCGATGAGGTGCTGGATCATGAATTTCAAGGATTCAAACCCGTAAACATAGAGGCATACGACGGAACAATGCACCATGGAGTTCGGATTGAGGATTACATCCTCCACATACACATGGCTAGAGGAGATGATCTCCACGCCATAAAATACTTACCCTCAAACTCAAAGGGCCAGCTCGGCATTGGCTTAAAAGCCTCCCGAAAATACCATTGAAGCTGGGAAGAGCTCGAGGATGCGTTTCAAGCAATTTTCAGGGGACCTATGTCCGCCCTCCGGATGCGCACGATCTAAGTCACATAACTCAACAGCCCGGAGAGTCAGCCGGAAATTCGAACAGGTTCCTTACTAAATAGAACCAAATAGTCGACTGTCCGGACGCCAAGCCTTAGCAGCTTTCAAACACAACGTCAGGGAGACGTAATGGCTTGCTGACACGTCGGCCAAGAAAAGCCGAGAATAATGGCCGCATTAACAAGCCTCATGACCCGCTTTTGCGCGGGAGAGGATAGCTGGCTAGCAAGATGCAGCATTAGCGACCCAAGTACATCCGAAGTCAGGGATGGAAATGGGAAACCACGGCGCAACAAGGACCAGCACCGAATTAAAGGGAACGGTCCAAAGAGCGCGGCAGTCAACGCCGGATTCAAAAGCTCACGGCAGAACAATAAAAAGCTGCCCCTTAAGGACAATAGCGATGAGCTATCCAACTTAAACAAAATCTTGGACAAGATATGTCAAATCCAAAGTACTCCTGGGAAGCCTGCAAACCATACCCACAGAGATTGTTGGGTCTCCAAACAGTCCTGCAGACTCAACGCCGAACACAAGGGGCTCGACACACCAAGTGAGGATGATGACGAACCCCACAAGCAGAGCACCGGAAAACAAAAGAATTTCCCACAAGAGGTTAAAACAGTAAACTCACTTCACGTGATAAAAAGAAGAAACAGAGCGTCACCCATTAAGATGCGCGCCGCACATACTACCCTAGCGGAGCACCAACACTGGTTGTCAAAACCAATCACCTTCGACCATCAGGACTACTCCGAAAATATCCGGAACGCAGGATGGACTGCCTTGATATTGAATCCTATAATCAATGGATTCCAATTTACACAAGTCCTCATGGATGACGGCAGTGACATAAACCTGATATATCAGGATACAATCCGCAGGATGGGGATAGACCCAACCAAAATTCGCCATAGCAACACCTCCTTTAAAGGGGTATGTCGGGATTACGGGAACGGGATCCTGTGACTTGCTGCCTGCTCCTCTTGGCGTGGCTCAAAGGAGGCCCAGGACAGCCCATCTTCATCAGCAGAAGCTCAAGACCCTCGCGAGGGGCCAAGCCTCGCGGGGCGGACGACCAGGAGCTTCCTCAGGCACGGCCTCGTCAGGTTGGCTCATGAGGAGGCGGAGAGTTCAAGGCAGGGTACCTCATGAGGTGCCCATGACGCAAGCCATGATGACCAGGGCCGCCAGTCGGGCGCCAGCCCACACAGCGTCCTCCTTTCCTCTTTGGTGCAAAGGGAGCAAGCGCAGGCGAGAGCATCAAGCAAAGGCATCCGTTTCGGTGCAACAAGACCAAGACCAGCCCCAAAGGCTGGAAGGGGGTCATCATGGAGCCCAAGCAGGCCATCACCACGAGCCTTTGGCAAAGCGAGGACCAACTTTAGTCAGGATAAGTGTACCCGCTGTTCCCCTTCAAAATGGCCAATTGTTGGCGCCCTTCCCGCTCAATATTTGGGAAGAGGCCCAGGGCCTTTGTCTATATAAGTAGAGCTAGCCACCATAGTAGGGGGGATTGAAGAGATCAGAGGGATCGAAGAGATCAGGGGGATCGAAGAGATCAGGCATTTGGAATCCAGAGAGAGAGATAGAGACCCGATCCTCAAGCTAGAGCGACGGGACACCAGCTAGCAGTTCATCACACCCACCAAGAATGACCCATGAGGTTGTTCTTCCTGCATTGCTCCTCATCAGCCCAAGAGGCAATCCACCACACCACAAACTAGAGTAGGGTATTACACCACAACGGTGGCCCGAACTAGTATAAATCTCGTGTCTCTTGTGCTGTTTTGTTTAGTAGTTTAGGTCCCTGCGATTCGGCGAGGTACGAGACGGTGGAGGGTTGGATCTCCGCGCCACCCCTGTAGTTCGAACCTTAAGGGTCTGCCGGAACCCAAAATCCGACATTTGGCGCGCGCAGTAGGGGTGCACCGTATCCACCTTCGCCACCTCGTGTCCCGTCGATCGCCACCACCATGTCCGCCACCAAGCGGGCAACCCAGATCCTTAGGCGGCGGGCCCGCCCACGCAGAGCCGCCGCGACGGGCTTCCCGTTCCCACGCAGCTCGCGGTCCGCAGGCAGCCCAGCTGCTGCCGGGCGACGCGGATAGGCTTCGACGGCTCACGCCACGGCAGGCGTGGTCGGCAGCAAGGGCCTCCAATCACGCCACACCACATCACCGTACACCCGCCGGGAGCAAAGCGACTCGAGGGCCGCGCCACAAGGGCCCGAGAGCTGCTGCAGTAGAAGGCTTTGAGAGGCGGCGACGCGTTGCTGGAGCGAGTGGCGGAGCTCTGGCTTCGCCACCGGGGCTCACCCTTCTGCACCCAGCTTCCATCTCAGGCCGAGGGCGGCCCGCACGGGGGTACCACACGCGCCCGCGGGCTCCAAAGCTACTCCAACACCGGCGAAGCCCCCGCCCCCGGCCCGCGGAGAAGAAGGACTCGACGTAACTCACGGCCCTGGTGGACCGCCGCGCCACCACCCCACGGCGGGCGCATCAAGCAGAGCAGCAAGGCACGCCAGCACTACGGGCGTGGTTTTCGGGATGATGGCGCCAGAAGAATACGTGCCCACATGATGGACCAAGGGCTCCCGCATGAGGGAGAACAAGACTCGCTCCTCAGCCCAAGCCGGGGGATGAGGCGCCAAGCCGCTCTTCCGTGAGCCTCGAGACGGTGCCACTCGGTCACGCCTGGGCGACGATTATTGGGTACCGCTACTTCTCAAGAGCAAACATACGCTAACCATAGGTCGCAGGAGGTGCAGGTCGCCACGACGAGCGGCTGCCCGCGCCCCAGTCTCCTACCCCGGGAGGGGGGCGCAGGTGCTGCCGGAGAGGGGCAGATCCGACATCACCACCGCGGGCGCTCGAGCAAGGCGTTTTCAGGAGGTAGGCCCTCTGCTGGGGAGGTGCCTGTGGCCTGCCTCGGCGGAGGACCCGTGGTCGCCGGGGAACTGGCCGGGCGATCAGCTACCCCATCGGCGCGCGCCCTGGTTTCCGGTCGTCGTTGATGGCACTAGAGTGTGGCGCAAGGCGGGGCCTCGTGCTGGCGATATGAAGCAAGGCCGGTACTGTGAAGAAGGCCCAGTGCTCGTGAAGCTCGCCGCCTGTGACACTCTCACGTAATAATGAGTGGGGGCTACATGCCCCTGAGTCTCAGGGTGCCGGCCTCAGCCCTGGGCTCCCTCCCACGCCCAGCAGGCACTTAGCTCCGTGACTGGTGAGAAGACGCCCAAGACTAGACTTGGTGCCGGACGCGCTTTTGTTCTTTCTTTGCCTTCCATTTGGTTGTCGCTTTCCCCCGCTGGATTTACATTGGATTCGAATTTGAGATTTGCGTGTGTTCGGGGAAGGGGTGCTTAGTCTCGTTCGAGCAAATCTCTCGCGTTTCGGTTACAACTCCGCCTCAGCTGCCTCCCCCTCGTGAGCCCCTCATGAGCCGGGCCAGCCTAGCTTGCAAGAGCCCAGCTATGCCGCCGCCGCCCTCTCCGGAGGGTTTTTACTGCAGATCCTATGGATTCGATCAGGAGGCACTCAGATCGCCTCAGCCTCCCACAGGCTATCTCAGGGCTCGTACAAAACAAAGGTAAACCAGCCAACCAGCACGTCGCTTAGCCAACCACTTGGCGTGGGTGTATGGGCGATGTAACACCTGCTAATACGATGAACACAAGTTTTACATGAGGGGCTCCCCCTCCCAAAATGCTCTCACAGCCATCAGGCCAAAACCTGAGTTCTATTCATGCAGGGTAACAGAACAGGGACAATACATAATCAGTCGGATAAATCCCCCAATGCGCCCTCGGGGAGCACCTCCCGAGCCGTTCTCGGGCGCCGCTGGCCTCGCTGCCACCGCTCTGCGTGGTCGCCGGGCGGCTTCTTGGCCGCTCACCACGCCGCCTTCATCGGGCGCCACGACCACGCCGCCGTTGTCCGAAGCGGCGTCTGGACGAGGGCATCCACATTGTCTTCCACCAGGCGCCAGTCGCCCGGACGGCTCGGGAACTCGGGCGATGGCTGCGCGAAGTCGGGCGGGGGTCCATGTCCCGGAGATGGCTGAAGACACGAAAAGGCGCGCCCAGCAGCGCCGCTCCTCTCCTCCACCAACCTATTGGCCCTGACCGACCGCGTTTCCAGCCCACGCCACCACGCCGGTGAAGAACTCAAGGTTGCCGGGCGAGTTAATCGCAGGCGCTCGCCAACCGCCGCCTCGCAGATATTACCCAAGGCTGCGCGGTTCTTTCCGGGCGTGGCGAGCATGGGGCCGTGCTCATGCTCCAGATTCGCCACGACGCATCTTGTCCGTGATTCGGCGCCAAGAACGGCCTCGGCCTCCTCCACCCGCTGTCAAGAAGGAGCGCCACCGAGAGGTGGTGGATTCTCTCCGCCACCGAGGGTGGCCCAAGAGCATCGGCCCGCGCGTCGCCTCCTCCAGCTTGGCCTCAAGGCAGCAGTCCTGCCCTCAGCCTCGGCCTTGATCAACCCCAGCCGCTTTCAAACTCAAGGCCGAGGTTCGAGCCGCCGCCACTCGGCGTCCGACCTCCTCCAGACGCGGGCTTCCCTGCAGCGACCTCCATCCGCGCTGCCGCCAAGCGCTCCCTCGTCTCCAAGCGCCAGACTGCTGCTCGGGCGGCTTCAAGCGCCAGCGCCTCACGCTCGGGAGCTCCGCCGGGTCATCGGAGGCCACCTTCATCGATGCAAGGGCTGCCTCACGCAGCTCCACTTGCTCCTCCAGTGATTGGCACCGGGCCAGGAGTTCCCGTGCCCGCTCCTCCGCCGCCTCTCGCCACCTGTTAGCTGCCTGGGCCTCCTCGACGGCCTGAGAACAGGCCTCCTGAGAGGCTGCCAGCGACGCCTTGGCCTCTTCATCAACAAGGTCGCGGCCGGTGGCGCTGCAAGGGCGGCAGCGCCCACCACTCTCTCTCAAGCCAGCGCAGGCCCTCGCCTCAAGGCGCTTCACAAGAAGCTCTTCACCAAGAAGGCTCATCACACACCGCCTTCAAGAAATCCTTGGCGGGCGCTGGCGCCCCGGGCCGAGCACGCCCCCACACCATCAACCGCCCTGACGGGCGCCGGAGCCACGATCAGCACTCCTCCGGCAGGCAGGGGTCAGCTGGCACTCGCGACTCGGCACGCCAAGGCCGAAGCCCGGCCCAAGCCAGCCCATCCTCAAGAGGGGCGCAGGAAGCGCCAGCCGCCGCCCATGACCAGACGAGAAGCCCACAAAGCAGTTAGCTATGCCACGGGAAGGCTCGCAGGAAGGATCGCGAGGCGCTGCAGGCCACGACGCCTCGGGACGGTTCACCTCCCCGGTCGCCCTCACCACAAGGGCTCCACCGCTGGAGCACTCAAGGACGGGAGGGGCGGCCGGGGGACGGCCTCACCCGCCTCCGTGAGCTCGGCAGAAGGGACTGCAGGCAAGGATCAAGACAAGGAGCGTAAGAATCAGAGCTGGAGAAGGAGAAGGCTTACTCATCGCTGGCGGCACTTCCTGCGCTTCAAGAAAGCACAGGTAATCATCGCCTGTGGCCTCCTTCTTCTTCCGAGGGCCTCAAAGTTCACGCAGGCGACCCAAGATCTGAGCGCAGGGTCGGCCAAGGCGAGGGAGGAGCATCAAGGCGACCCTGCATCGTGGGGCGCCCTCTGGCGCGCTGCTGCTTGATCGCCTCACCAAGAGAAGCAAGCAGGGGCCTTGGGGCTCCATCCGCAGCGCTGCGGGCGGCTGCCTGGCCGCCTCACCAAGGGCGGCATGAGCCTCAGGAGCTTCCCCCTCATGAGCATCGCCCGTCGCTGTCACCCCGGCGGGGGTCCCTTCGGCCTCTGGCGGCTCGTGCCTCCCTGCTCCGCCACTCAAGGAGGAGCCGCCTTGGCCGACTGGAAGGGCGGTCACCATCACTGGATTCTCACGAGGCCCCTGGAGACCAGCGGGGCGCGGCCCCCATTCATCGAAGATAGGCATCTGGTTCACAAAATCACCCTTGTTCTGGCAGAGGTACAGCAAGGCCCCTTCATGCCGGATGCCACCGGGGTTAGGGTCGCTGGTCAGGACCAGGAGAACTTTCCTTAGCGCTTTTGGCGTCAGGTCTTCTTCCTGGAGCCTCATACGATCACCAGCCCGCCAAGGCCCACATCCGTGGGAATGGCGTGGAGAGGAGCAATGCGGCGATCAGGAACTCTTCACCACCTTGGGCGCCACAAGCAAGCGACCTCAGAACGCGGCGGGCGCCATTTAAGACGAGCAGAGGGCTTGAAAGCGCCTCCGCCCCAGCCTCAATTGGGGACAGCAGCGGGTCGGCTCCGATAGTGGGGCTGGGCACCCCACATCCACGCATAACCACCTCTCGGGGAACTCAGCCGGTGAGGCGGAGGCAGGCTGAAGTCAACTCGGGGTCGCTGTCTCGGTAGCGGCGACGAAGCTCACGCACACGCCGAGCATTGGGTGGGGCCGATAAGGCGAGAGAGAAGAAGTGGCACAATGAGGCAACCAAGGAAGGATGCCCATCATTGCTTCACAAACAAAGGCGAAGACCGAGAGGAGAGTGATGGACTCGTGACTCGATGCATCATGTGGATCTGATAGTGGAAAGCACGACATTGAAGAAATCGGAAAGGGGGAACCAGCCTCGCCTACTGTGGCGCCAAGAAATACCGGACCTCGTGACTATCCTGTCGATGGAGAAGTGGACGCGGGCCAGCCGCCGCCCTCCCGCATTCGCTGAAGGAGGTGGCCAGAGCCGAACTGACCTTGCCCAAGCCCTCTAGATTGAGTATGATCGACGGGTCGACAATGGAGGGGCCGGCGGCGAAGCGAGGCGGAGGCACAGGTTTCTTCCCTTTCCCTTCTTCGCTTGGAGCCATGGCGATTGAAGAGGGGGGGGAGGAGATTCGAGATTGGATTGAAAATGGAAGCTGGAGTTCGAGAGAGGGAAGGACAGGGGCGCACAAGTAGCAGAGAGGAGAACGGATGTACATAAAGAGCGTGTCCGCCTAGCAAGGCTCGAAATAAGGAGGCGTGGGGAACAGGCCGCCCACGCCCAATCAACCGCCACATCGCCGCCAAGGTCAGCAGCTGTTAGGGGCCCGCGACGCTGCAGACTTGCCCTTTCGCCTCTCGCTGGGCTGTTCGGGCGCGCGTGGGCCTGGGCCACTGTCATGCTCTGGGAATGGGGTCCCTGTGACTTGTTCTCGCCTGCTGCCCTCGGGCGTGGCTCAAAGGAGGCCCAGACAGCCCATCTTCATCAACACAAGCTCAAGACCTCACGAGGGGCCAAGCCTCATGAGGGCGGATTTCCATCAGAGCTTCTCAGCACAGCCTCGTCAGGTTGGCTCATGAGGAGGTAGAGAGTTCAACGCAGGGTACCTCACGAGGTGCCCATGACGCAAGCCATGATGACCAGGGGCGCCAGTTGGGCGCCAGGCCATGCAGCGTCCTCCTTTCCTCTTTGGTGCAAAGGGAGCAAGCGCAGCTGAGAGCATCAAGCAAAGGCATCCGCTTGATGCAACAAGACCAAGACCAGCCCCAACGGCTGGAAGGGGTCATCGTGGAGCCCAAGCAGGCGCTATCACAGAGCCTTTGGCAAAGCGAGGACCAACTTTAGTCAGATAAGTGTACCGCTGTTCCCTTCAAATGGCTAATTGTTGGCGCCTTCCCGCCAATATTTGGGAAGAGGCCCAGGCCTTCGCCTATATAAGTAGAGCTAGCCACCATAGTAGGGGGATCAAGAGATCGGAGGGATCAAGAGATCGTGGGGATCAAGAGATCAGGCATTTGGAATCTAGAGAGAGAGAGATAGAGACCCGATCCTCAAGCTAGAGCGACGGGACACCACCTAGCAGTTCATCACACCCACCAAGAACAGACCCTCGCGAGGCTGTTCTTCCCCAGATCGTTCTCATCAGCCCAAGAGGCAATCCACCACACCACAAACTAGAGTAGGGTATTACACCACAACGGTGGGTCTGAACTAGTATAAATCTCGTGTCTCTTGTGCTGTTCTCGCTTAGTAGTTTAGGTCCCTGCGATTGGCGAGGTACTTAGACGGTGGAGGGTTGGATCTCCATGCGCACCCCAGAGTTCGAACCTTAAGGGTCTGCCAGAACCCGAAATCTGACAGGGTAATGCTAGGCCCATATGCCCATTGCACGGGCTCCCTACTGCTAGAAGTTGTGTTCGGTTCACCCTACAACTTCCGTCGCGAAAAGTTAGTCTTCCATGTCGCCCCATTTAAAAGTAGCCATCAAGCACTATTGGGACGTGAAGCTTTCGCCCGCTTTAACGCAATACCGCATTATGCATCTCTTACACTTAAAATGCCCGGTCCACGTGGCATCATCTCATTAAAAGGGAGTATTAAGTGTTATTCGAGCACGGAAGAACGTGAGACTGCCTTGACAGCCTCACACCAATCCAGCTCCGCTAATCAAAGCACCTGAATAGGTAATTCGAACTCCGGACACGGCTAGACGAGTCCGGCGCCTACTAGCGGCACACCCCCATACAAGGGGCTGCACGCATGTACAACAAGAGACAATAAAGCTCAATTTTATTCACTTCTAATCGACATATTTATTTAATATAAAGTACATTTTTCAGACGATCTTTTTCTTTTCAACTAAGTTCCTCTCTTTACAGATGAACAACGTGCTACACCCGCCCGTGATACGGCACAACGGAGACACAGCGCAAACGCGAGAGGGACCCGCTGCAAGGATTCTTTTCAGATTAAGACCCTGCGTAAACCTTTTTTATCGCTCTTGTTGATATACATCCCCGGTTTCTTACTATAACCGAGGAGGAGGCTGGCGTTTTGGCATTGGCCGCACCAATTTTTGCACGCACTGGACACCAGGGCTTAGGGCATTATTCTGCCCGCTTTTATAAAGACCGAATACCTTAGGAGTGTTCGCGCCTCGAGTTAGGCCTTATATGCATCAGCTCCGAATCATGTCTTTGGTCAAATGTTGGGTTTGCCCGCCCTGTGTTTTGCTGCCTTACGCTCCATTCTATCGGCTAACGCGCACTGTGGAGAACTATGCGATTGTGCCCCGTTCGCCGGGCGAGCACCTCAAGAGAGAAAGCCGAAAACTGATCTGTCATGATATAGCGAGAGACTGGTCAACCACTCGATGACTCACCGAATGTTTAGAATTCTCCGCATTAACGAAGGACCATTTTTCGGTCAGCACATACGCACTTCTAATTCGGGAGAGTGCGGTGCCCCTGGGGCTATATAGTAGCCCCACCTCGAACTCCTATGGCTAAGTGAAAGTGATAAAGCATTATAGTCCGTTGCCTAGTTTGCTACGCTACCACCTCCTTAACAGGACCAAGACGTTGGATTATGTGAAAAGCGCTTTCTTTGTAAACACCCCGCACTATGTGCGTGGGGGCTGAAGCCAAGGACTGCCATCTTTCAAAGTTATATATACATATACATCAACGGCCGCATTGTGGAGTAGTTTACTACTTGAACGCACAAGTATAAAAAGCTCTTATATTATATTGAAACATTGTTTTCACAAATCATACATGTCATTTAAACATAATATCCTTCGAGCATCGCGCCTCTATTAAACGAGCGCCCGCAGACTTCCTCAAAATAGTGCTCGGCAGTACTCGGCTTCGTCCAATCTTGGGATGCAACGTCGGTGGCCTTCATCTCCGCCAAGATGTCTTGACACGGCCAGAGCCATCCGCGCCCTCAATACACGCCGACCGCTTCATTGCGCCGATACGCGGTACCGCACTCAAGGAACTGCTGCACTAAACCAAAATAACTCTTCGGTCGGGTCCGCCTCGCCACAAATGAGTCATGACATGCTTCATGGCAAGTCCGGATAATCGATTCAGCTCGCCCATTCGCCAACCGATCGGTCAACGGAAGAGGACGCCCGGACTATGGAATTGCGACCAATATAGCTCTTCCTTCGTGCCCTTTCGCCTCGGAAGTGCTCAATCGCGTCAGCAGCCGCCGCTAAGTCCAGATAAGCATCCTCCGAACTCCACAACTTGTCCAATCGAGCATACTTTGATCCAGATATTTCTCCGCAGTAAACGGTTTTCCAGCCGCAATAGCCCGGCCCGACTCAGCTCCTCCTTGGCAGCTCTCAAAGTGGAACGGGCATCCTTGATTCGGCGGTGGCCTTTTTCAGTCCCTCTTGCTCCGCTTTGACGTTTTTTTTCAAGAACCTCGCAGCGGTCGGTAGTATTCTTCAACTTTATGGCCATATCGCCATTTCCTCTTTGCTTCGGGCAAAGGAGCAGCCCGCTCGCTTTTAGCTCTTCTGGCCGCCTCTTAAAGCGCCGACATTACTTCTCTCTTGTTTTTAGCTCGGGCGAAGTTCCGCTCCCACAGCAAAGCACCACCTGCATTAAGCATACAAGTAGTAAGGCATGGGCGCCAAGCTCCCTTACCAGGTGTCCGCGATAGAAGTCACATACCTTGTGACTCGTCAAACCGTTTATTGACCAGCGCGATGTCCGCATCCGCCTCGCCAAGTTGCCGCTTTAGTTCGGCATATTCATCAGTCCGGCTGGCCACCGGACGCCCCGCCACCTATTTAGGAGCGGCGATATGTTATAACTGAGATTATGATCCTCGACACGCTGTCAATTTTGACAACATACCGAGTCTCAGGGGCTACTATCTATACAGGGCGCATTCTATATGCATAACTGTCAGAAGGTACATCATTTTTGCGCACTTCAAACCCCTCGCAAGAAGCTTCGGCGGTTTCATGCAATCCGCCTCAGCGGATGCAATTTTTCAATCACCGTACTCCATTAGAGCACGGTGATCTTCGAGATAGCCGCCGCCGAAAGCAGATCCTTCAGCTCCTCCGACCGCATGCCGCTTGGCGCTGACCTTCCGCCCCACGGACTCGGGAAACCTCCGCGACGACACCTCAGGGGCGCCCGCCCACATGAAGGTGCGACAGGTGGAGGCGTTCGCCTCCATCATCTCCGGAAGAAGATCCTCAAGACGAGCTCACTGAGAAGGGCTGAGATCCGAACTACAAGGTACAATTTCGTTATCTTCATAAATAAATGCAGGATGTTCCTTATTTACAAGACCCTTCTTTTTACTTACGGCTCATTGAGGGCTGATCCCTTGGGGAAATAGTGCGGCTGGGTTACTTCCTCAGCGCCGGACTCTCCGACGAAGATTTCTTTCCCTCTTGAGGCCTTGACCTCCGGATCTTCCAAAGCGGTCCTCTCTCTCCTTGGAGGGTGGGACTTTGATCCTCCTTCCTCGATAGCCTCCTTCGAGGAGGCAGTTGCTTCCCGCCCCCCTTCGCTTTCTTCAAAAGGCGCGCCTTCAACATCTTGGTCAAGATGGGATCCGCGTGGTCTCCGGAGGGAGCCGACACCTTATTAACTTTGCCTTGGCTATCCACTCTTGTTCAAGAAACGGCCCTTTAAAGGGCATATATATATGATAAATGAATGAACAGCTTGTCCGGTTACAGGACTACTTACTTGAGTATCCGGGCGATTGCAGCTTAGTCCCCTGGCCCTCGGGCCAGTCCGGACACTTCTCTTGTGATCCAAGAACAGTTTATACATCTCCACGGGTGTCGTACTCCATAAAATTTGGAGAGCTCGTGGTCCTCCGGATTGAATTCCCACAGACGGAGGGGGCGACGCTCAGGCTGAAGGCGCCGAATCAACATAACTCGCGCCATCGCAACCAGATTGATCTCTTTCTTGGAGGTCTCGAATACGGCCCCGCAACAGAGGAACGCCCTGGACGGCCCCAGCCGAGCCCCTTGTTGACCCATGACGCCACCGTGGTGGACCTGAGCGAAGGCGGAAGCGCCACCCATTTGGTGCCTCGGGAGCGGTGATATAAAACCACTCCTGCTGCCACAAACCAAGCTCCTCTTGAAAAGAGCCTCGGCCACGGAGCATCAAGACACTTGCTTATGACCGCCCCTCCGCACTTTGCTTGTTGCCCTCGATCATCTTGGCTCCACCTTGAAGGTCTTGAGCCACAATCCAAAGTGAGGGGTAATATGGAGGAAGGCCTCACATACGACAATGAATGACGAGATATGGAGGATGGACTCGGATTCAAGTCATGGAAATCCAGCCCATAATAAAACATGAGCCCCGCACAAAGGGATCCGTCGGAAGCCTAAACCCCGAAGGAAGTGTGACACGAACACCACGCTCTCGCCGGGCTCGGGAGTGGGAATGACCTGCCCTGGAGCAGGCAGCCTATGCGAAATCTCGCCGGTTAGATACCTGGCGTCTCGCAGCTTTAGCACATCTTCTTCTGTGACGGAAGAAGACATCCATCGGCCGTGTTGGTCGGAGCCGGACATCGTCAAGGGTCCAAGCGCCTAAATCTGAAGCTTTGGGTGTTAGAACTCAAGCGAGGCGAACTCGATGGAGGGTGTAAAAAGAAGAGGGCCTTGGTCTCATTATAAAGAGGTTGAATACCAAGAGCCCTCCCCGTGGTCGATTAGGACTCGCCTTTGATAGAGGAGGCGTGCCAACGGGCACGGTTGGGTTACCCACGTCCGTATTGATGAGAATCCCGGAATAAGGGGGCACGATCTATGCTTTGATAAGACGTGCTAAGGAAACCGCCTCGCTAAACGCGCTGAGGTGGAACAGTAAAAAAACGATTCATATAAAGGCCTGGCCGTGGTGTGATGTCACGCCGCTGAATACGCCGCCAGATCTGTGCAAAAGTTATTCTCTACGGTGGTATGTGGAACTTGTTTTGCAGAGCCGACACTATCCTTGTGTTCAAAACCTTCTATGAAGTATTCGGAGGAGGAACCCGCCTCGCAATGCCGAAGACAATCAACGCGCCGGACTCGTCGCCATTGAAGCCTGGTTCAGGGGCTACTGAGGGAGTCCTGGACTAGGGGGTGTCCGGATAGCCGAACTATCATCACGGCCGGACTCCAAGACTATGAAGATACAAGATTGAAGACTTCGTCCCGTGTCCGGATGGGACTTTCCTTGGCGTGGAAGGCAAGCTTGGCGATACGGATATGTAGATCTCCTACCATTGTAACCGACTCTGTGTAACCCTAACCTATCCGGTGTCTATATAAACCGGAGGGTTTTAGTCCGTAGGAAAGAACAACAATCATACCATAGGCTAGCTTCTAGGGTTTAGCCTCCTTGATCTCGTGGTAGATCTACTCTTGTACTACCCATATCATCAATATTAATCAAGCAGGAGTAGGGTATTACCTCCATCGAGAGGTCCCGAACCTGGGTAAAAACATCGTGTCCCTTGTCTCCTGTTACCATCCGCCTAGACGCACAGTTCGGGACCCCTACCGAGATCCGCCTGGTTTGACACCGACATCCTGGCGTTGAGTCAGGCTCAATCTCACACCTTGTAATACAGTGCAAGAACCCGTTTTTGACTGATCCATATTGAACTTCTTCAATATCTTGTCAAGGTATGTGCTTTGTGAAGATCAATGAGGCATCTCGATCTATCTCTATAGATCTTGATGCCTAATATGTAAGCAGCTTCTCCAAGGTCCTTCATTGAAAAACACTTATTCAAGTTTCTATATCATTTCCCATCAATAGTATGTCATCCACATATAATATGAGAAAAGCTACAGAGCTCCCACTCACTTTCTTGTAAATACATGCTTCTCCATAAATCTATATAAACCTAAACGCTTTGATCATTTCATCAAAGCAAATGTTCCAACTCCAAGATGCTTGC